>QCXZ01000003.1:69128925-69606816 GCA_025024175.1 Rhyzopertha dominica | reverse complement strand
ATTTAACAGTTGACAGTTGACAGATGACATATGACAGATGACATATGACAGATGACAAATGACAGATATCAGATGACAGATGACAGTTGACAGATGACAGTTGACAGATGACAGTTGACAGATGACAGTTGACAGATGACAGCTGACAAATGACAGTTGACAGATGACAGTTGACAGATGACAGCTGACAGMTGACAGCTGACARWTGACAGTTGACAAATGACAGATGACAGATAAGAGTTGACAGTTGACAGATGACTGTTGAGAGTTGACAGATGACAGTTGACAGCTGACAAATGACATTAACAGATGACAGCTGACAGATGACMGTTGACAGATCACAGMTGACAGATGACAGTTGACAGATGACAGTTGACAAATGACAGATGACAGTTGACAGTTGACAGATGACAGATGGCAGTTGACAGATGACAGATGACAGATGACAGCTGACAGATGACAGTTGACAGCTGACAGATGACAAATGACAGATGACAGCTGACAGAAGACAGATGACAGATGACAGATGACAGTTGACAGATGACAGCTGACATATGACAGATGACAKACGACAGATGACATATGACAGATGACAKATGACAGATGACAGGTGAYAGTTGACAGATGACAGTTGACATATGACATGACAGTTGACAAATGACAGATGACAGATGACAGTTGACAGTTAACAAATGACATTTGACAGTTGACAGATGACAGTTGACAGATGACAGCTGACAGATGACAGATGACAGATGACAGAAGACAGATGACAGATGACAGATGACAGTTGACAGATGACAGMTGACAAATGACAGATGACATATGACAGATGACATATGACAGTTGACAGATTACAGCTGACAGATGACATGACAGMTGACAAATGACAGATGACAGATGACATWTGACAGTTGACAGATGACAGWTGACAGATGACAGATGACAAATGACAGCTGACAGAWGACAGATGACAGATGACAGATGACAGTTGACAGATGACAGCTGACAGATGACAGATGACATATGACAGACGACAGTTGACAGATGACAGATGACAGTTGACAGCTGACAGATGACAGTTGACAGATGACAGATAACAGTTGACAGTTGACAGATGACATATGACAGTTGACCGTTGACAGATGACAGCTGACATATGACAGATGACAGTTGACAGATGAGAGATGACAGTTGACATTTGACAGCTGACAGATGACAGTTGACAGATGACAGATGACATTTGACAGATGACAGATGACAGATGACAGTTGACAGTTGACAGATGACAGTTGACAGATGACAGTTGACAGAKKACAGTTGACAGATGACAGCTGACAGATGACAGTTGACAGTTGACAGACAGATGACATTTGACAGWTGACAGATGACAGTTGACAGATGACAGWTGACAGTTGACAGATGACAGTTGACAGATGACAGYTGACAGATGACAGATGACAGTTGACAGTTGACAGATGACAGATGACAGTTGACAGWTGACAGATGACAGCTGACAGATGAYAGATGACATTTGACAGATGACAGATGACAGTTGACAGATGACAGATAACATATGACATATGACAGATGACGGTTGACAGACAGATGACAGTTCACAGTTGACAGATGACAGTTGACAGATGACAGATGACAGTTGACAGATAATAGATGACAGTTGACAGTTGACAGCTGACAGATGACATTTGACAGATGACAGATGACATTTGACAGATGACAGATGACAGCTGACAGATGACAGATAACAGTTGACAGATGACAGCTGACAGATAACATATGACAGATGACATATGACAGATGACATATGACAGATGACAGATGACATATGACAGATGACAGTTGACAGACGACAGTTGACAGATGAGTTGACAGTTGACAGTTGACAGTTGACAGATGACATATGACATATGACAGTTGACAGATGACAGTTGACAGATGACAGATAACAGTTGACAGTTGACAGTTGACAGCTGACAGATGACAGAAGACATTTGACAGATGACAGATGACATTTGACAGATGACAGTTGACAGATGACAKATGACAGATGACAGATGACAGCTGACAGATGACAGATGACAGATGACAGCTGACAGATGACATATGACAGATGACAGGTGACAGTTGACAGAYGACAGTTGACAGTTGACAGATGACATATGACAGATGACATATGACAGATGACAGTTGACAGATAACAGTTGACAGATGACATATGATAGTTGACAAATGACAGATGACAGTTGACAGATGACAGTTGACAGATGACAGATGACAGCTGACAGATGACAGTTGACAACTGACAGATGACAGTTGACAGACGACAGATGACAGCTAACAGTTGACACTATAATTACAATTAACAAACAACAATAAACTGCAAACCATTTATTTTAAATATATATACAATTTGCATTATAAAAAATATCGAATCATTTTTACTTACTATTGCCCTTCACAAGACTAATATTTCTGTAAATCGAGTAAAAACTGGTTAGTGAGAGAATCGAGTTCAACATTTAAATTCCGAACTTACTTTCTATGATGCTCTTCAAATTTTTCACTGCAGGTGAATCGGGCAATTCTGTAACAAAATTTCTTCCCTCATCGCAACACCTCGCCAATGTCGGATCTAACGGCAAATTTCCCAAAAACGGAACGTTTAGTTCCTCGCACATTTTCCGAGCACCGCCAGTGGTAGCTGGGAAAATCTCAGACAACCTCTGAAAAACGAAAATTTGACTTTCCAAATTGCTAAGTTTTGTCTGTGCTATTACTTTGCAGCAAGGGCAGGCAAATATGGACATGTTCTCTACGACGCCCAGTATTTTAACTCCAACCTTCCTGCAGAAATCAATTTCTTTGCGGACATCCAGAAGAGCCACCTCTTGTGGTGTTGTGACAATCACAGCTCCCGTTAGGTTTGCCTTGGACAGGTAGGTTGATGCGGATAGGTGTTCATCTGATGTACCTTGTTTGTAAAGGAAGAAACAGTTAATGATGTACAAAAAACAGAAGAATCAATTTTGCACCTGGAGGAGTGTCTATCAACAAATAATCCAAATTTCCCCAATCAACCTCGCTGAGAAATTGCCTGATCATTCCATTTTTCTTAGGGCCCCTCCATATTATTGCATCATCTGGAGAGCCAAGCAAAAAACCAATCGACATAACTGACAGGTTATCATCCACATACTACAAATACTAATTGAAACTTGAGCAAGATAAAAACTTAGTTATAAATTACCACAGGTGACCATCCCGACCCTGACTGGTGCACTTGTTCATCTAGTACGCCAAGTACTCTTGGTTGTGAAGGTCCGCATATGTCTATATCCAATATGGCGGTCTGCAAAGAATACGCTGCATCAATACTGATAATAATAATAATAATAATAATAGCACTTATTTTCAGAAAAGAATGCAGAATATTACACAGAACTTCTGATAAATGATATATGCAATGTTTTATTAAAATTAAAAACAAGCAAAATTTATAAACCTCATTTTAACTTTAAAATGTTAGTTCTTCTTTTTTTAGGTTCTGGTTCCAATTAAAACTGCTTTGATTGACATAAACAAACAATGATACCACAAAGTAAAGTAATTTATATAAAAATTTAAATTTAGGAAGCACCTAAAAATTCACAAGTGATATGAGTTTAGTTGACAGCCAACATATTTCTTCAGAATACATACAGGTAAGGCTTTTCTTTCAATACAGTAGTATAGATGAAAAAACTCGTACCTTATACATATTATTATGATAATAAATTGTTTTAAGTCAAACTTTTTCCTAAAATACAAATGCATACACGATGTTTCGGACACTTATACAAACTTCAAATTGTTTGTACACTATATTTATTGTTACTGTGATGAAAGATCAACTGTGCATGTTAAAATTGCTGAAGAAAAAAAGATTATGTAGATCATAACACAGAAAACTACATTGCACATAAAATGTAAAGAAACTCAGTCACTGGTAAGATTAGAAAGGAAATAAGTGTCTTGCAGAATACCCGGTTAAAAATAAAAATAAATTAAATCTCGAGACTGATGAATACACACACTCCAGTTTTTCTTGTTTGAGAAGTCTTTGGATTAAGAAAGACTCCCTACAACTTGAAAAGAAAGTATAATCATCTCTGTCTTAAATAGAGTACAAAAAACGAATCTAGCAAACTACAGACCAGTTAGTCTCACTGCCGAGGGCTGTGAAATAATCGAGACCAATTTAATATCTCATAATGAAACTGAAAGGTGATTTAAAGAGTTGAGTGAAGTGCCAAAAGACACACTGTTGGGCCCTCTGCTGTTTCTCTCGTACACTGGCCTGGCAGGGCAGGTATTCTGCAATTTAGCATTAGTTTCTTAATTCCATTAGTTCTTAATTACATCACATCCCTTCAGTTAGAACATTACTTATCTATACTTATAAAATAAAATGTCCAAATTTATTTACTAACCGACTAACTCATCGTCGCTGAATGTGAACTATTGATACTAGACACAGGAAATTTGGCCAGTAGGGTTCTTTCATAACGTAAACATCGATTATGGTATGATTTTTGAAAATTGTATCTCTAAGCGGGTGAAACAAGAGATGAAAGGTTGTACGAATCTGTCGTTTTTGAAGAAGAAGCATGAAGAAAGAAGCGTTTTTTAAAATTCCAGCCTTAAGGGGGTGTAATAGGGCGATGAAAGTTTCTATGGCAGTTCCGTCATTCTTGAAGCTAAAAACTTAAAACGTTATTATTTATGCTTTGGATTGGAAAACATAATAAACAGGTGTTCCATCGTTATTGAAAATTCGAGTCTTAACGTGATGGAATGGGGGATGAAAGTTTTTCTGACCTTTTTTAAATTAACTTAAGTTAAAAGCATGAAACACATTATTATTTGGGCTTTTGATTGAAGAACAATACGTATGCACTTCAGAATGTTTTTAAATTCCACCTCTGAAAGGGTGAAATAATAAACATTTTTTTTAATAGAATTATTTATGAAGTGATTAACATGAATTACATATTTAGGCTATAGAAATATATATACACTTATTTAACTATTACGGAAATTGGATGAAAATCTGCATGTGATTCCCGATATTTTCAAAATAATAATAATAAGTAACCATGAAACTTTATATCCAGGCATTTGGTGAGAATATAACACATATGTACTAATTCACTGTTTCTGGAAATACCTCCCAAGAGGGAATGAAATGGGGATGAGTATGGGCTTTTCATTGTTTTCAAATATTTAAACATTTTGGCGTTTAGTGAAAAGCCGAAATATACACATCTGGTTATAAATTACATCCCTATTTTATAGCACGACGTCTAGCATTTGTTTTAAAATATTTTTAGTTCGGTATTTGATATTTGGTAAATATGATGTCATCTCCTCCTAAACAAGCAAAGCCGTAGGCAACAGCTACGTAGAAAACAAAAAGGCAGAAATTCTTTTGAGCGTTCAGTATGATACCACAAAATGACCTGAAACAAGTCCATTCTGACGATAAGATAAGAGCGAAAATTTTCCCAAATAATGTCATGGTTTTATCTACTATAAAAAGCATGTTAAGCAACAAACTGTAATACATACGTGGCAAAGAAAGAGACCAAAGAAAACTGTATTTATGGCAAAACATAAGTCACAGAGTCCAATAATTTATAATTCAACAAAGCAAACAGTAAGCTTTGGAATATTACTGTATATTCAGTGTAATTTATTAAACATACACAAATCGACATTTGGAAATAATTCCTACTGATTACTAATCTAAACGAAAATGATTTGGTTTCGAAACAGTTGAATAATTTTTGCAATGCTGATAAACCTTTAATAAGATATTGGTCTGTCCTATATCTTGTTTTTTTTTTGCTTATGTCGTATTGGCCAAGTGATTATAAAAAATCAGTTTCCCTAAGGTATTTGTAACATTTGTAACCTAACATATTTAAATCTCAATAATATAAACATAATTATTGGAAACGTTATACAGAACCTAATGAGCACACATACGTTTAAAAAACGATAACCAAACGTTGAAAAGTAATTAAGGTCCAAGGTACAACAGTGGGATTCCTACAACTTGTTTCGCAATAATTGATGGTAGACAATGTTATCTAGATTGTGTGTTATAAAAATATACCAATTATAAAACTGTTTTAATATGTATGTATTAACATTTTAAAAAGATATGCAAAAGGAAAACCATAATTATTCTATTTTAATCGTACTACTTATAATTTAAATATATTAACAAATGCAATACACTGATAAACAATACCTGGAAAAACGTTGCTTTCCGTAAAATGTTATTGATTGAACACAATGCTTTTTCAGAATGTAAACAGGATGTGGGGAAACCTTTTATAGGACACCGAGCAAAGTACAGCCTGGTACCAGGAAATTGATTATTATAGGTTCAAAGGTTTTACAGTTATGTGAACAGACTGCAAAAATCCATCATTGGATTTATAAATAAATAAATAAATAAAATCACTGTTATACAATTGTGAACAGATTTTAGCAAAATTCAAAAAGCAATTAGATACATAGTTAAGAGAAAAAATAAAAACAATGCTGTTTGGAATACCAGAAAGTAGGAGAAGTCGATACAACAGAGTAAGTGAGATGAAAGCAGAAGCATGTGAACATCAGGGTTATATCCAATGTTCTGCTTTTCAACAGCCTTGAATTTGTAGATTACCTTCACGCATACTAATTTACAAATGCACTTACATTTTTATCTTCCTTGTACGCAGCCAAAGCTCTTCCCAGTAAAGCTGTCACAGTGCTTTTTCCAACACCGCCTTTGCCCGAAAGAATCAGAATTTTATTTTTGACTTGATCCAATCGTTCCTTCACGAGGGCTATTCCAGGGTCGGGTCCCTTGGTTTCACCTGAAGCACAGACCTGCTGGTTGGGACACCCAGCACAAGCGGAAGCCTTTCCTGCGTCGCTGCTCTGTGTACCTGGACAATCTGTAATGCAGGTGTAAATTAAATCTGTCGATTTTTGCAGTTTTATGCTTACGCTCAGGCGCATTCACTGGCTTGTTAATAACTTCTGCCATAGCAGTTCTGATCTGTTATAATGGTTTCGTTGTACACCAACAGCTGATTATTCAAACACATGAACTATACTGTATACTGTTATGCTTCACATCACAATGTGGCAACAACTTATCAGTTCCCCATCAAAACAAAAGGGAGTGAGGGTTTCGCAGCTTCTTTCACTCACTTCGAATACAAATTTAACAACTAATGGGGCAAAGTCTCAACGTGTGATTCACGTTAACAAGCAATCTGACGTACACAATATACCTAATAGTCAAGAGTCAAGTACTGAATATAATATTATTTACTGGCGTTCGATGTCAAGGTCACGTTGCCAAGTTAGCCTCTTGCTCGTTGCTAACTTCAGCATTTCAAAAAACAAACGCGGGAGTTTCAAACAGATTTAAACGTCAGGTTCAAACTTTGGGTAATTGTGAAATTGAAAAATGGGGGCTAAAGGCGAAACTGTGATGTATTCTGTAACCGTCTCCTCATCAGAGTATGTGCAATCAAAGTGAAACAACTCTTTTTAGCAACTTCAACCATGGAGCTCCGTAGCTGCAGAGCCTTGCATGGAACAAGTGGCTGGTTCTCCGACTCCAGCCCGTATAGGGCAATACTACCAAACACCAAGACCTCATCCATGGCGCCCCACGCTGGGTTACGAGAACATCGAAGTGATGCCACTGTTCGATCTTTTTATTTTCTTGACGCTATTAAGAAATAACGATGTTTTATCTTCAGACCTAGCCAGCCTGTCACGAATGCCATCGTGGACCCCTGCTATACCCCCCACGGGATGGCAACGGAGCCACTCAAGTTTCCTAATTTGGTTACTGGTTTCGAGAGGAATCCAGCACACGCTGCCAGAGCTGCTTTGTATACCAGATATACACCTTTGGAATGGACTCAACAAAACCTTCGGAATTACAATGAATCAGATACCAACAGGAATTACTCGGAGAGGCTTCGTGGAGAATTTATACGAATCATGAGGTATGATCTTACTGTAAAATGTTAGAATTGATCAGTTCTGCTTTACTCTCGGCTTCCACCTATTTTGATAATTTTCATTACCTATGCAAATTTCAAAAATATTCAAGGGTCGTGGTAATGATGATGGCAAATTCTTGAGCAAGAGTATTTAAATATTGATAATAAAACATAAACCTATTTTGATCTACAAATATCCCGGACTAACTAGGAAAGGATGGGTGTGTTCGTTAACTTCGGGAATAATCGAACCTCATGTATTCTCCTCGAGAACCGTACTACTCGGAATCCGTATGGATTTTTGTACACTTCAAAACTTGTTTACATTTGATAAAGTATCAATTTGCTATTGCAGCGGCTTATCAAAGCAAAATGTATACTTAATAACAATTACTAAATTGATTTATTATCTTATCCTAATGTAATGTTTCTTAGTTTAGAAGTAAATGCTAGCGATTCGAAAAAATTCAGTTGAACTAAATTGAATGCTAGGAATTCAAGACTAATAAAATGACCATTTGTGTAGATTCAAAGGTGCTTATGATGTTGTATAACTAATATGACTATGCATTCCAGTATTTGCGTTCGGACAGGCCTAGGTGGGTCAGTAAACAATTATGTAACAGACAAGTTCTAAGGTAACTCAAATACAATTCGATAGATGGAGGGTTCCTAAATTACCAAAATCGATAGGGTTAGTGTATTTTAAATATCTAATGTTTAAAGCAATTTCTTGTCAACCAGTGTTGCGGATATTGTTGACTGCATTTACTATAACTAGCAAAAGACAACTGAGACAATATTTAAATATATATAAATGGCCTTTACTTTACCAATGTGTACCTCGTTAATAAGTATTATTTATATTTTCTAAGAAATACAGTGCTTATTGGACAAAAAGTATTTTAAAGTACCTAAAGTGAATCTTTTCAACAACTTCATTTGTGATAAAAATAGTTGGACGAAAAACTGATTCCTCCTATGGTTTATAGATACAAATTAGTCGTCATTTTTTTTCTCATTAAAGTTGCGATCTGCAGCATTCTGAAAAGAAACATATACTCAGTTGATGAAAATTTGTACCCTTCAATCTCAAGTAATTTACAATCTTGGAATTATTAAAATTTGCTACATTTAAAAATTTGAGGAGTAGGTATTTATCGTTCCATGTGGACATCTGGAAATCATTTTTAATAACTGACTACACACTTGAACTTGATTTTGAAAATCTTCACTTATAGTAAAAACAATTTTCCAGGCAAACAGATGAAAAGACTGCACAAGGTCAAAGGGATTCCGGCAGACGACTAGGTGAAAGAATAACGGACACTACATTTTGGCGCAACGAAGTTCGGACAGAGCTAGAGAGATTGATAACCGAAACAAATTTGATGCAAGATGCCAGACGTGCCATCGAAAAGGCAGTCGCTGACATTGAGGGGCCCCTTCACATTGCTCAGGAGTGTTTGTATCAAAGAGAAAACCGACAAGGTAAACAAAAGCTTATCTTTTCATTATTTTTTATCTGTAAATAACTATATATTGGAGATGGAGTAAAATTCACTATTTCGGAACATCAGTCACTTTGACACAACTGTCACGACAGCGAGCTGTGATGCACCAGTTTTATAAGGAACTGCCGTTTATGTTTGTTTATTTTCAAGTTTATGTGCTTTCTTGCACATTTTCTTCTGTATTCAAAAGAACAAACATTTCGATGAATAGAAAAGCGTTACATTTTGCATTACATTCATAGATGCTGGGTGATTACACGTATTAACCGTGAAGCCCGGCACTCACACTTTTGTATAGGTACATCATATTCCTGTCTTCTCTGTGTTATCTTAATTTTTTTGTTATTGAAGGTGTTGACTTAGTCCACGACCAACCAGAGCAGTCACTGCTGCAAGAGATAGAAATTTACAGAAATTCCCAGGAAAAACTGCGAAGCTTATTGGCGAAAACAAAAGACCAACTCCGGAATAATCGTGCCGCCCAACATGAGCTGGAGACGGACGTCCGMAGCAAGGAATCTGCAATTGGAATCGACAACATGTGCCATCAACTCAACAACTTTTCGAAGGGAATAAATTACTACGGTGGGATAGAAAAATTCGATCCAACGTAAACAGCCTTTGCAATTTATGACCACTTGCATTAATATTGACATTTTAGTGTTAGCACAACGACTACCTGGGCAGAAAACAGCAATAGGATTGTGCAGAAGTCGCAAGCTGAGAGGGGAAAATCAGCTCAAATGCGATCAGATATTGATAACATGATCAATAATGTTTCTAGCCAGATTTGGGATGCCTGGAGTAACACGAATAATGCACTGGCACGTAGGGCATCAGAAACATTGGAAGCTAAGAGCAAGCTCCAAATGCACTTGCATAAAGTAAGCCTTTTATGTGGAAAGGAATAGAGACCACTGATTCGTTGCTTTTGCAGATTCAGCAAGAAATATTTGATGTCGAGAAGAATATAGAACTGTTACGAAAAGCTATTGTGGATAAGAGTCCTTCGATGAAAGTAGCTCATACGAGACTAGAAGCCAGAACACATCGAAAAGGAGTGGAACTGTGCAGGGATATGGCCCAGGATAGGTAAGGGATAAAAATCTGCCTTAGGCACTATTTTTTCCTAATTATTTTAGTGGTTATTGTGCACGCCGTTTATGGGTTTTACTCTGATGCAGTATTTTTATGACTAAGTGCGAGAGCAATTGTCGGTACCCTTGATCTGTCGGCTCTCTTTGAGGCGTGTATTTTTATTAGGCCCTATCTGTACTTTTGTTCCCCTGCCTCAACATCTCTGTTTTGGGGATGTATTTTGTAACAAGCCAGGTAGTCAGAAGTAGTAAGTAAGAGAGTTCAGTTCCAGCAACAGAACGTTTCACACCGCTGAGAACAACCTTTCGTTTCTTTCACCAAAATAAGTGTAAATATGTGTGATATAGTTAGTTAATAAATGTGTTCTAGTAAACCGACATTTTTCATGCGAATGTAATGCGAAAGCTGCAATTCATCAGTGTTCACACATTTTTTTGGTTGCATTGTTCGTAATCTTAACTAATCGACTATTTAAAAATGCAGATTGGTTCAAGAAGTGCTGGATATCCAAGACAGCATTGAATACCTGCATAGAAAGCTTCAAGAAGCAGAGGCTCAGCACCAGCAGCTGTTAAAAACCAGGGCCAACTTGGAGTCTGACCTGCACAACAAAGTCAACACCCTTTTCATTGATCGCGAGAAGTGTATGGGAATGAGACGGTCTTTCCCTATAACTGCCACCATAAAGTATTAAATTTGTCACTGTCTTTGAAATTATTACACTTTAACAATAAATAAGCGTTTTATTTACAACAAATACAAAACTACCTCTTGACGAATTCAGGCATGGGAAGTTTAAGTCCTTCTTTGGCTTCAAAAAATGTGTAGGACAACGTTATTTCTTCAACGTACTCCATGCGTGGATCTTCTGCGAATTCAGGGTCTACATAGAAAAAAACTGGCATGTCAACCTAAAAATAAAATATTCAAAAGAGAATGTTAACTGTTTTATACAACGTACTTCTTCATGAGGATTCAGCTGTTGCTCTTCGAAACAAAAACACTGAATTTTATTGAAGTACTGGCCAGCTTCAAAAGGTACTACATTATATGTGCTAATACCCACGACAGGTTTATCTGTGGGATTTTTTGCAGTGTAGAATGCTAAAGCAGTTTCACCAGGAACCACCTGTGAAAAGAAGAATCACAATAGTCATGTAATTTCATGTCAACTTGAAAAGTAAGTCGCACTTGGAGAAGATCAATTATTTTAATTTTACACACCGTTATCTCATTTTGCTGTGGTTTAAAATTCCATCTCATACTTGATGCAATATCAGCATTAAATTTGATCGTTATTGGTCTGTGCTTCAATGCACTCATGGTTTCTACTTTGCCGATGTCGTGCCCTGCAGCTGTGGTTCCTCCGTAGCTGTAGGCTTGACAAAACATGCGGTATAAAGGAACGGCTGCATAGCTTAATCCTCCTGCTAGCACCCCAGCGGCAGTAACATAATACAGTGTCGACTTAAGTTTCATATTTTTATCACCATCTGCATTTTTATGTACCTCTCTCAACAAAGTCTTAAAGATTCTATTATATCTTCGCAAGTATTTTGAAGMTCGTGTTAGCCCAATTAACGTCATTGTTGGGGTAAATTTAGTGGTTTTACACGGTTAGCATTCCTGAAGTGCTTTCGAGAACATGACACAACTTAGTCTTGAAACAATCTTTTTATATATACACTATCAATTTCTTTAAAAAAAATCAGTTAATTATGCTTTAGTTCCACACAGTTACATTCAAATTCGTCTACATAACCTCAAAAGTCAAAGGGATTCTTTTAGTAACATTGATACTTTCGTAGTTGGTGCATCTGTAAAACTTTCTGTTGCTAATTTTGGAATTTTATTGAATGCGTGGTATGAAAGACTTTAAATTTACAAGAGACCATTTCTGAAATTATTTTTATTCATACACATAACCCTTTAGATGGAATATGAACATTTTCAGAATACAACCTGTGCCATTTCTAGGGAATTTGTAAATCAGTGATTGGTGAACATCGCAGATGCATCTGAACTACTGTAGATACAAGTTATCTACCGGTCACGACTAGTAGAAAAGAAATTATTTTGTATTTTTGCATGGTTCTTTGGTTATAGCAAAGACGATTTTATAAAATTTATAAATTTATAATTTATTTTTATATTTATAATTTATAATTTATAAATATTTATAAAATTATAAAATCGTCTTTGGTTATAGTGAATTTTAAAATCTGCTAGCCTAACTAATATCGGAGATATTAAAACTAGTTAAGTAATATTACATGCTAAGTTAGTGTTTGTAGCAACTGGGTGCAAAAATGTAAGCATTACAGTAAGAAAAATCTAAATATGTCTTACAATCTGCCCTGTAGGATGCTAGCAAGAAACGTTAAGGCATTAATGTGTAATCATATCCTTCGGTGTACACGACATGCATCTTCCAACGCAAAAACTGAAATAGTAGCTACCGATGATGGTAGCACGTTTGTGGCATGGCATCCTCCGCAGGATTTTCCTTATGAATGCACGAAACCTTTACCAGGGCCACTGCATGCCGAAGATACTTCAGTGTTGAAAACACAGATGACCAACGAGTTGAAGGAGATTTTCAATAAGAAGACGGAAGAACAAGCTCGTCAGGAATTAATGAACATTACACATACGACAAAGCATAGGTGGTTCCCCAGGTCAAGAGACAAAAAGGCGAAGAAAACACCAATGGATAGAGAGTATTTGTAATAAAGTTGAAAACATATTAATATGTCAGTCATAATGTAAAACTGTCTTTTATTACAAAGATATTTACATTATTAGAGTAAACAGAAGGTTACACTTTGTTTTTAATTCGTTAGTGCAATGAGGGCATTTACTACATTCCCATGGTTTTCTCTCAAAGTCCTTTCGGCCAACATTCTGGATATCTCCATTTCTCGCACGATTAAATCAACATCCTCTTTCTTTATTGATACTTTCAGCAGCTCTTTCTCACGTGCTTGTTTCTCTAAAGCTTCTTTATTTCGACGATCTCCTATAGCAGATATCGCCCCTGCCACATTTTGAGTGGAAATTTCTTTTTCTTCTGCATAATCCGTTACCTTTTCTAGATCAGCCGCACCACTGTCATATTTTGCAGTTTTCTTTTGAGATTTTTCCGGCAGTTCTTCACCACTGCCGTTGACTACCTCCTCATCTGCCATTATTAGCACTTTTTTCTATGACTAAAATATAGGTAATATGTATTTACAAGAGCCGGATTACATTAGCGTAATTGCAATGAAATGTTAGGTTAGGTTTAAGTTCAACAAAATTCATTCGCCTGAATTTAGCAGCAATCAGCAATGCCCGATGTGACCATCCATAATATCCAAAAATACCACATTTTTGAGTAATGAATATAAGTATCTTACTTTATTTACCTACTGAATAAAGAGGATAATACAGGGTGTTTATAAGTATTATTACGATCTCAATTTTCGGAATAGCTCCGCTTAGAATTAGGTGTAACCCAGGGTTCCATTTCGGGCCAACCTTTAAAAAGTTTATGTCTGTTTAATCTAAATGTATCCATCGATTGTGTATTTACTAGTATACCCACAGTTTTATTGACTTTTGCTAAGAACACTACTATGTATCTATGAAGGATCAATAATGATTATTATAGCTTGTCCAAAAACATCGTAAATTTACACGAAACCCGTTTTTTGTATTCAGAATGTAAACAATTGAAGTTTTTAAATTAATAGTTGATAATACAAAAATATCAAACTGTAAATAAATGCAATTAATTATTGCTTATTGTATTATATTTGACCTGTACACTTTGTTTCATTTGAGAAATTACCACTTAATAAACGAAATCTAATAAATGTAAACTCTCAAATATTAAAGCTGTAATCACTAAATATACATAAACAAAAAAGGAGCACACCTTGTTGTTTGGATTTATTTAACGTATTTATACACAGCTCAACATTGACACTAGAAAATTCAAATGATTTCTACATTATTTCTAAACTGAGGAAAGAATATTAAATTTTTCCAGGGAACGTTCCATCGCCCCTCTGGTCATCCCACTTTTCAACCCAACTGTGCGGGCACAGCGCGTTATATGCTTTTTTGAAGTACTCGCAAGGCTTGTAGCCCTCACCGCGCACCTTCTGGCAGCGATAGAAGTCGAGGTAGCTCTGGTAGCAGTAGCGAGTCTGGTTGGTATTAGGAAAGCGAGGATCGAAAGGCGCCGTATCAAACGGAAACTTGGTTTGGTCTTCAACGGCAGCTGACATTTTATCTGCAACAAAACATGAACTAGATTACCAGAGTGTGAATTTGTAGTATGAAACCTTTGTTTCCTGAAAAAAACTATAGAGGTTTGAAAGTATATTGAATGAAAAAAAAATATTGATAGAGCTGTATACACAAAACGTTGACCTCATATTTTATCTTTTAGTGTGGAAAACAAAAATTATTTACATGGTAACATGTCGATGACATAGCTTTCGTATTGTAGACAATGTAAATAAGTTTGTGCGTTAGCTAAGGGGTGAATTTTTAAAGTACAAGTTACAAATATGTTTTCCCTTTAGTTATTCCATGTCTTTCAGTTGTCACCATTCTAATCTACAAGATATACAAAACAATTTTGTCTTGACTCTCCTTAGTTCACTTCAGTTACTGTAGAAATTGTTTCTCTCAAAGCTCTCTACATTTAAAAAACTTAAAAAAAAGTGAAAGCAAATGATTCTTCCATAAGATGTCATTTTGTGATACGAAGGTACAGTTTACTTCATGTGTACGACGAAGATTTTATCAACAAAACAAGGCTGAATTTCAAACATTTCTATCCATGTTCTACAATTAGTCGATTATTCTATTACGATGAAATTTTCTCTTTTACTCACATTGCTTTTGAGAACTGCTTGTTTACTATAACCATTCGTTATCATAACGGCAATATACAAAACATATATAACGAACAAAAAATATTATATTAGACTAGAAATTGGATGAAAAGGACACCTTAACTACAAAATCTCCAGGATTGTATCATTCCCATAGTATAAAATTGGATTATTTTGTGCCCAAAAATTGGTGGTTTTGAGGTTGATAAATCTCACATTCGAAATAATACCTTCATCCGACCACAAAGATTATGATCACCTTATGTTCATTTAGAAATAGTGTTGGACTAATACTGCATGGGCATGCACAGTATTTGTGCTTTCTTAAAATTGTCGATACACTAGATTTTGAAACCCCTATTTCTTCCACAGTTTGCCTTACAAAGTGCTTGCTAAAATTAACTTTTCTCTTGACACTCTATGGATGATTAACATAATGTTTAAGACCTTAGGTATTATTATTATGTTGAATAGGTCCTACAGTTTGGCTGTCTTCTTTCAGGAAATTGACTCTAGCAAGCACCTCATTTTGTTACAAGGAATATAAGTACAAAAAGTAGGTATTACATATTTTACATTTTGGAATTCTGCAGGCATTCTGCACTACTTTATCTATTTGATTGGAAGGCCACCACAGGTTTTACTGTCGATGGTAGCAGAACAAAAATTTAATATGTTTGTTCAAAAATGACTACTATACCTTACAATAGTGAGGAATTATCAAAGTCAATCGGAGTAGAGCAGTGAAAAAACGAAGTTAATTATCTAGATGGGTACATTATATGGTGTTTCAGCGAAAAAAGCTAGGCCCGTGTCAGTAAATTTGATTATGCCTAAGCATACCATGCAATTTGTTACATCATAACTCCAAAATTTCACGCAAAAGAAATAGACTTTTACTTCTAAGTGTTTGACAAATTTACTATTAAATATTGTGTTTGTACCCTCTGAATATAAAACTGACGTATTATAAGCTGATGACAATAGCATTTACGAACAGTCAAAATAATGGGGGTTCAACATAACCATTTTTGTTCTTAAGTGCTAAAGTCCTGTTAGTTTTAAATTCAAAGGTTTTTATAAGGAGAACAAATATTATTAAAAAATGCCAACATATTACAGTTCCTTAAGAGCGAATGTTTTTTGTACCTGTTTGTTTGACTATCGTAGTGCTGCTGCTATTGTAGAAATAAAAATCGTGTTTGATATGAACCATTGTAAGCTGTCACGCCCCCCCCCCCCCTACTATGGCTGTCTCTGCTATTAACAAAGTTACCCATGTGTTTCCATGTTATTCTACAATTATTTTGTTTCATCTTCCTTATTTTGACTGTAGTTACGTTTTCAAAAACATAGCATTATTATTATGTAGGTACTTGGAGGTAATTATAAATTCAAATTGTGAACTTTGACTGTAATTTCTTTTTAGTAAAATAGTGAATATAATAATAGTACATACAGATCAAATAATCGGCTGGTAGAATTAACTTCCTCCCCAAATTTTGGAGGTTGTAAAAATTGTGGAAAGATGAGACCAGTTAGCCACAAGCAGTAATAATCTGATTTTACTAATAGATGAAACTTGGCTGTCTAAAAGAGTGTACTATTCAAACACGTAGTTCAATCAATAAACAACATTAGTGGAACAAAAAGAAGTTACCTTAAAAGCACTGCAAAATGCTGAACGACACATTATACTTCCCTAAAGTTATGGGCTATTCTGTATATTGGAATAAAATTTTTATGAATTAATGAGACTTTTATTTATGTCAAGGATATTGAAGAACACATGATGGCATAAAATGCCAAAGTAAAAATCCGATCTAGCTTTGATGAAACAAGATGTGCGGCGCAAAACAGATGAAAATTAAACCAGGTTTTTAAACCTGCATGTTCGTTTTATATACGTATGTATCTGAATTACCTAAGATGCAAAGTTCTTTTCTCACTTTTCCAAATATTAAATACTGTAACACTAACAACTATTCGTAAACTGTCTGTACGAAATAAAAACGTCTATTTTACAAGGGGCCTTGTTTTTGAATCATCGTCACAGCACGCTTCCTTGTACTTCTTCACCTCCTTCATGTAAATGGACCATGCGTCCTGCGGGTCGTTTAGGTCTTCCTGCAAGTTCCTGGTTTTTTGCACCAGGCCCGTTTTTAACACCCGGCCACCCCTCCTTTTGCCGAACATCGGTATGGCCTTCTTTTCCTCGCCTGCGTTCGCATGTTTCGCAGCCTCCTCGGCCTGCTTTTGCTCCTGCATCTTTTTAAACATTTCTAAGAAGGAGCCGTCATTCTTAAAAGCGTTTTCTTTGGGAGGTTCCGCCTCCTCTTCCTCTTCTTCTTCGACATCCTCCTCCTTGGTCTCGGGCTCGTGTTTTTCATCGAAATCGTTTATCGACATGTCGGAATATGAACGGCTTCTCTTACTGCGAGAATACTTGGACCGGTGCGACTTATAACTATGGGAACGGCTGCTAGAACGGGACGATCTGTAATCGGAGGACGAGGAACGTTTGTGACGCCTGTGCCTGTGGCGACTGCGAGACCTGCTTCGTGATCGGCTGTGGTGCCGTCTGTGTCGGCCCCGTGACCGCGAGCGCTTCCGCGAACGCGATTTGCTTTTGGATCGTCTGCGTTTGTCTTTTTTGTGTCTGTGGCGGTCCCTCGAGTCGCTCCTTGGATAGTGCCTGTCGTGCGAACGACTCCTCGATCGCCTGTGTCTGTGTCTGATGCGATCATTCGAGAGACGCCTCTCGTACTCGATGTACTCGGGGTTCTTTACGAACGGATCGATCGATTTGTACTTATCCTGCTTTGAGTACTCAGGCAGTTTGGGAATCTCATCCTCTACTTCGGTGCCCGGCGGAGGAGGGTTGACCCAAATACTCGATGATGGGTTCATCACTGTTATAATGTGACACCTACAAGAGAACTTGCAGGTATAATTAAATGCATCGGAGCACACATGTTCAAAAATCAGATCTTGGAATGGCCAACATAACATAAACAAGTTCGGGCGAGATATCCTCTTATGCTAATTAAACCTAGTGAATCTACTTCGGCTACGTGCGGCAGCCTTCAATTTTTTTTTCGATCCTCCCGCTGCTAACCGCGTACGGAGGTGTTAGGTAATCAACAACCCAACTGGGCAATCAATGGACTATGACATTCACCTACACGAGCACATTTTTGCTACTCAAGTCTGACCATTTTGTAGATACAAAAATAATTAACCTAAGCGGTATACTCCACTACTTTTTCTTACCTCACAAAAGATGTGCCTGGGAAATTCGGTTAAAGTACTTTTGTTCGTCCAATATGGCTTCCGCTTGCACCACAAATTTGCAACGCTAGCGCTACTGAACGTCAGTCTTGTCAATTAAAACGGTAATCGACGTTGCCAAATAGACATCCATCATAGAAAACCTACAGCAGTAGTAATTTTTATTCTTCTTATGCTTCAAATTATTCATATTATGTATATCCACACGTTCAATACCTTTGATGATGTCAATATTTTGGATGCTACTGTTTTTTATAAGTACTTTTCAAACTTTTATTATTTCAATTTTTAATAGGTATTTTTGTTACTTTTAACACCGCCAGTGCTTTGGATGCTGCAATGAGTATGATGCTTCTCATAATTTAAATTATTTCAATTTCAATACTTCGTTATTTGCAATATATTTGATAGGTACTTCAGATACTTTTGAATACGATCGTTACTTTTAAGTGATACTTTAAATACTTTTGAATACTTTCGATACTTCGATACTCTTGAGTACCTGAGATACTTTWGTATACTTTCCATACTTTTAAATACTTTCGATACTTTTGAATACCCTTGCTTACCCCGGKAGTAGTTTGAAATGCCGGAACCTAAACTTAGCTTAAGTAATAACGTAATGTCATTACTACAATTCAACGACTGATGGCAACCACGTGGTTTGATTATGTGGTTATACTCCTACTAATATTATATGGTATCGAGCATTAGAAGACGCGTGTGCAGGTTTTTTATGCAATTGTGCATTTTACAGATTCAGTGGAAAGTGTTTACCAGATTTGGTGAATTTTCACTAAGTCTGGCAGCCCTGGCAAAAAATCCGTAGGAGATAAAGAATAGAAAGATAGACACCAGAGAGCACTACTCAGGGACTTTAATAAGTACTGCACCGATTTATTTGAAACTTTTCACGATACACTTATATATAAGTGTATTATCGCGAAACTGTTCTTATTCGAAAGCTCGTGATCGACATTTTCACGTTAGCTACAATTCGTGTAGGCCAAAAATAATCGGAAATTAGCAGTTAACAATTAGTTCAGAACAAAATATTTGGTATATTTGTTTGAAAAATACATTATGGTTTGATCGAATCTTTTATTTTTCAGTATTCACGTAACTCTATATATATTCAGGGGTATAGGTGGGTCTTTTTCTATCGTTATCTCGAATACTACTTTTATGTTTTTCCTCTCTGCAGAATCCGCCCAGCCTTAAATAAAAACGCCATAATTTTCATTAGGTTTTAGCTTTAGGACTTGGGACGATCGTCCTACTTTAGGGCTGATGGTCGTTGCAAATTTACTGTTACAAAATACAAAATAACGATTCTAAGCGGCGTAGTTCTATTGGTAAAACAAAAAGCCGGTAATGGCGAAAACTAAACCATATATTTAGGTTTTTTTTACTTATTAAGCTGTTTACTCACCTTTTATCTGCACAGTTACTTCTCTAAAGTGTCGCTGTTTTCGAAAGCTGATGTTTTTGGCTTCAGATTCTCAAACATTCGTCGAAATCAGTTGCGAAACCGAAGAAACGTCCACGACTAACACAAACTTTCATCCCGGGTAAAAACGATTTGATTAAATGATTTGGATCGGTTCCAAAGAAATCTTTGCTCCCGTTGCAAGAATTATAACTTCCTGTAATACCAACTATTACGACATTTTTGACCTAGTGCTAGCCGCCATCGCTGCACTTAGGTACATATGTATGAATAAACTATGCACATGTTGCAGGTGACGCGATCCGTTTCAGTATGTCAAACTTGAATAGTTACTTATCGTCAACTCGTAAATTTGAGATTCTAGACCCCGCACGTGCTGTTCGTTTGTTTAAAAGCATTTGCACATACTGAAATTTAATGGCTTTCACTGTTGGCACGAATGTTGTTGCAGTTTTACGCGTTAACGCATACAAATGCTCGTTAGAAATGCGGTTATTTATGGTTGAAAAGAAAATCGTATGTAATAAGATTAAAAACACTACATGTAAACATTATCTATTATATTTATTAGGCATAAATTATTAGATCAACAGTACAAATCTACACGTTTTTTGCAATTTTCAAACGACAACTTTGCTTAGTGTTTTCAGATTTTGTAAAAATACAATTTTACAGATGGCTAATGATGTAGTGATGTTCGTGGATGAGTGTCAACTAATGAACTAGCCTCTTCCTCTCTGCTGGCGATTAATTTAGCGGCAGCAAAGCGGAAAAAGACAAGCTCACAAGTGTCAATATTAAAATCTACTCGTTGAAATAGCAGAACCTGAAAAAGAAAAAACTAGTTAGAAAAACTGTCTAGTTTAACAGGAAACATAAAAGTATAAGAAAAAGCCTTACAACTTTAATTTAGTAAAACTAAAGTCCAGTCAAATATTTCAAGAGGTTGCTTTATTCTTACTGAAGATGGCGGCCTAGCTGCTGATATATGTATTTAATTTTTCTAAATAAAAGTAGTTAGAATTCTCATATATCATTTAGATCGGCACATACGATGTTGATTATTGTGACGAAACAGTTGGTTCCTATTTGCGTGGATACCACAAGCAGTAAGTAATTTCTTTATCGGCAGAGTTATTAATAAAATCTTGTACTGGGAAAATAGGTATAATATCAGGAAGCTGGATATGCTTTACTAGTTCTTTTAAGAACAACGAACCAAAACAGAGGAAAAAGTGTAACCTAATAAAAGACGTAGTAGACTCCTACGAAGTTGGCTCTTTGTCTCCTGTTGTGCGATATCAATTTAGCCCCTTTGGTTGATAAGTGCATTTTTCTGTAAACAAGTTTTCTCGATAACAGTACAGGGAGTAGATTGCTCACGAGAAGGCGAAACAAATGCTTAACTAGCTCAGCGTCGTTATTTTGTGTATGTCGAACTCCTTTACGTAATAGAGATAGACGAAATATATGTTGGTGTCCGAAAATCTTTTGAGTGAAGTATACCCAAAATGAATTCCGAAACCTAAGCGTAAGTTTAGATATCTCCTATGGTTTGGTGCGGATATCATCGGTGCCTTTGTGGCAAGCTTAAGGCTCTTCAATTAGGCTATATAAAAGATGCAATTCCCATTACTACTACAGACAGCCTGCCAGTTCAGATCACGATCAAAGTAAGTGATTTCATCAGCCTATAGGTACTACATGTCTAATATTGAGACATCCAATACTTAATTAACCTAAAAAATTTTGGTCTATAATGCTAAACAAGAGAGGGACCACACGCATCCTGGTGCTACATACTATATACTTCGTTGAGTCTAAATCTACTGTAGCGTCGGAACCTAAAGTTTTGTTTTCTAATGTTGCTTCTGTTTTATATTTTTCTGAAGATGATGTTTTCGAAACATTGAAGGCTGCTAAGAATTCCTTTACTTCTGGAGTAGATGGTATCCCTAATTTCCTCTTACAGGATTGTGCTGGTATTTTTTCCACACAATCTTATCCTAAAGACGTCTACTATTCAGGATTTCTGGAAGAGATCCTTTGTATGTCCAATATTTAAAAAGGGCGAGATAAATAATATTTCTAATTATAGACCGGCTTCCCTTCTTCGCACTTTTTAAAAAATATTTGAAACGCTTTTAAATCAACAGCACAATTTCTATGCATCCGCATGTTTTTATGCGTAAATGGTCGACTGCATCTAATCTGGCTTACTTTAGTCAGTTTGTGGCGGAAGTCTTGGACGATAGAGTTGATGTCATATACGCAGGTTTCAAAAAAGCATTCAATCAAGTTGACCATTGACCATTTCAGTTCTTGAAAATATTGACTAGTTTTCTTGAATTTACATCAGTTTTTTAATATTTCGTTCATAATGATGTTAGAATCCACCTAAAGTGTAATTATGGAAATCCGAAACGCCCGTTCACACTTTTCTGGCACTGACAACCCCCAAACTTATGAAACCCAAACCTACATCACAAAAAGAACCGAAGCCGACGTCCACGTCTTTTTTGATTACGATGTTAATTAAAATCACCTGAGTATCGCTCATAACAAGTGACAGTATCGTATATTTAGTTTAGCGGAAGACCGTTGATGGCAAACGGCCAATTCCACAAATACTGAAACCACGGTCCTCCTTTCAGTATCGCTTTAAAATTCACTTATAACCTGTTGGCTGTCTTGGTGATTAATTTTGGAACTAGATAACGAAATTCGGTCGCCTGCAACAAGAAAACAGCTCTATAAAACGCAGTTGTTATTACAAACTTCGGTTTCAAACTTGGTGACGTATTAAAGACGTTAATTAAACAAAAACGCAGCATACCAGCATAGGTACTCCCGTATCTGCTGAAATGGATATTGTATTCAAGCTCTTAATGCCGATGATCTGAGATTGCAGTTTTCTCAATTTTTAACATTGCTTAATAAGAAACACGATGACTGGGAATATAATAATAAACGTAGGATAGGTTGTAGTCGTCCATTGAGTCTTACATCATCAATTAACCGGTTCAATTCCAACAACTGACCTTATTCGTGAAATAGGGTACTGTTTTGTCACTGCAATATCGAAGTGTGCAATGCTGGAAAGTGCAGTATGCATTGTGTATGACAAGAAATATTTGTATTAGTATTATATTATAAGGTGTTACAATCGTCAGCTGTCCAGCTTTACACTTCTACCTTTAATAATTAAGCAACTCGGTAGGTACGTATTTTATTGTGCTATTAAATTGTATACATCGGGACTCAAACCTCAACTTCTCACCCCAGAGGCAGACAGAGACCGGCCGAATAAGAATATTTAATAACTTCAATGTTTCAGTTTTTATTGAGTTTAACCTCTTAAATGTTTGTAGAAAATCTTTTACCTTTCAATTGTTTTTCGAGCTTTCAGAAAATAAAAGGTAGTCGGGAGAATACTAGGCAATTAGTCTTCAATTTCTTCTCAAGAGAATTAAAGAAAGTACATGGATGTAGCTTGTTTTAGTTTTTAAACATTTGTAATTACTKAAATGTAGGTACTTCGTGACAGACGTAAAATTCATAAAAAGTYTTGGAAATGTCTTGTGTTGCTTTTGAGTTAAAAATATTTGATTTCTCCATGACTAACTAGATAAAACCAGAAAAAAATGGCCATAAATTTTAGTCAACTTTGATCTGCTGGTCTKTATTTAACAGTTTATGTCGTATCTCGAAAGTGACATCTTACTTGCAAAATTGAATGGCATTATCTGATTGACAACGTTACATTTTACAAATTTTATGTTAAATTAAAAATAGCAACGTTAGAGGAATAAGAAGACATCGCCAAAAATTTGGTTTTTCCTAATAAATATCTAGTAAGCCATGAACTTTTCAAAAAATTCATAAGCGATAAATACAAAACTGAATCACCTGGTAATAGTGAATCAGAAGACAAACAAATTGGTTCACAATTCACGGAATGAATTCAAATCGCACTTGAACCCCATATTTTATTTTTTTTGAAAACCAGGTCACGGTTGTGTATTTTTGTTTAACACTTCGGATCCGGACAGTCTGGTTAGTCGTGTTGGATGCTGAGGTGATTATTCATCTTCATTTGGAGGAGACGCTTCAGCATGTGTTTGAAGTTAAAAGTTCAATATTTACACTCGGGATATTTTTGGCCATGCAACGTCTAATATCCGCCAAACGAGCCACACATTTTGAACATTCTTAACAGAGTACGCAATTTCTAGATAAATTTAGAGAAAACTGATGGCTTTTGGTTCTCATTTGTGCATGGTATTCCCCTAAATGACGGATATAACAGATATCGATTGGCACACAAATCAACTAAGTATCTGTATTATATTAAATACAAATTCTTTTTGGCAAATAGTATCAAAAAAAGTGATACAATATTATATAAAGGTAACTGTTTTTTCTCTTACAGAGTAGCCTTCAACGCAAAGTAAAAAAATTGATTTTTTTCGATAAATTTAGAAAGGATATCGTTTTTTAAATGGCGCTCTTTACAGTTTTAAGAAATCAATTTTGCAACAAATATTGGCAAATCTCAAATTTGATTAATTTAAAAAACTACAGCATCTACATGTTGACGTCTCTAGAGGTGTCGAGGTTATTTTGCTTTCAATGTCGTTGCCAAGGAAACTAGAGAAAAAACGTTGAAACAAAACTTTTATATAATTACATAGGCGCATTCGAAAAATTGTATTTCAGTGATGTCAAATACGTCTTTTGAGATGACAGCGGCTATCATCACATGAAAAATGAAGTACATTTATCCGAACCTTCCGACTTAACGCGTTCAAAAGCTATAATTGTGGGGGAGAGGCGAAAAGGTTTCAAAATTCGCTTATTAATACGTTAAACAAATGGCGGTTTAGCATTACCATTGTTAGGGTGTAGATCGTTGGCCGTGCGTAACTGCATGATGCAATTGTC
Source organism: Rhyzopertha dominica (assembly GCA_025024175.1). Taxonomy (NCBI): domain Eukaryota; kingdom Metazoa; phylum Arthropoda; class Insecta; order Coleoptera; family Bostrichidae; genus Rhyzopertha; species Rhyzopertha dominica. Next base: position 69,581,549 of record QCXZ01000003.1, on the reverse strand, counting down.
AGATAACACAATATTTATCAGCTGGCATAAAAAATTTGTCGCGATACATTAACTCCCATATGTAATTTACTACACTGAAAATTTATCAAAAGGTTGTAACCTTTGTTGAGTGTTAAAATCAATAACCGTCCGACAGTTGCCAGAACAGCAATATTCCGTCGAATTTTTAACGATAAATAAAATAACCTCCGCACCAACAAATTTAGCCTCTGAAAACAAATAACGGCGAGCAGGCACCAAAAAATCGACAAAGCCTTCGGTTAGATTGCAAGCTGTAAAGTTTTAAAGCCAGATGAGCAAAAGTATAATATGCATAGCACGCAACTAAAGGACGGTCCTTCAAAAAACCGAGTTTCCTGCGAGTTTTTGTTTGGTTTCGGGATGGTTAGCAAATATAACTAAAAATACCTGTGTGTAATGCGAAACCAGGTGATAAGACTTTAGCACTTTTATCTAAATCCAGGGAAATGTTCTTATCGATAAAGTGCAAACATATTTGTTCGTATTATAAGTATTTGTATTTCCAGGAAATTAAGAAACCATCACACTTTAATCGTAGAACCAATTAGGTGTGTTTAAAGCCGTACGTTTCTAAACATAAATACAATCGTTACAGGTTTTGATTTTGTTAAGAAACTGGCAATACTAGCTCAGTTTAAGTTTTAAATGTTTAAAGTTTCCTGTTTCAGTTATAACAGCTTAGCTGCAGAGCTTTATTTAATGAACTGCACTTAAGAAATTTTTCTGCTATAGTTAAAGCAGACATATAAAATAATTCGTGACATTAATAAATTAACATTACGATCCCCGTTATGGTGTTACCATTATTTTGCACTAAAACACACACACAAACACGTTTATAGCGGATTTTTTTCAGTTTGTAACCTTTAGAGCATAGCACGGTCTTTGAGAATACAGTCAAGATTTTATAGGATACGAACAAAACTTCAGGTGTCTTTAAGGGGAAAAAAAATTAAAAGAAAATAATGCTTCCCAAGATTAACTCAAGCTTTTTCCTATACAATAAGATCAAGAATAAGAATAATTTTATTGGTAATGCAGTTATTTCTAAACCAAACATATTAATATTGTGGTGTAACAATTTTAGAGCAATCATTTGCGAAATACTATTTAATGCATTATTGAGCCAATCGGTTCGGTTGTTAGATCAATAGTTTTACTTAAACTRTAATAACTGTAGCATTTTTGCGCAACTGCCACAAAAGTAGTACCTACGTTTTCTTTTACTTCCACCAAAAATCATTGTTTTTATTAATAATCACTCTTCCAACCTATTTAAATGAAAAAAATTACATTTAGGATAGATGTACACAGTATCAATATAGGCAGAAAAGATATTCGGGTGATTCCAACTCATAAGCACAGCTTTTTTCTGTTATTTTTTGTGAATCTTGGTTTACAATATTTTTTTTCTGAAATTCGGCCAGATTTCATTTGCCTTTTATATAACTTTTCCTACTAATTGTTTTATGCTATCCATATTTATAATTTTACAGGTAACAATAATAATAATATTATGCTTAAAATTATGAAAATTGTAAATGCTTGCGAATAAAGACGCACTATTATTATTATTATTATAACTTGACTGTTGATTTGATACTAATTGAGGACTTTATATTACTACTACCAAAGTGGAATAATTATTTTTAAATAATTAGTTTTCAAATCAACTTGATGTTTTTTATAGTAGAGGACCAGACACACGCATGTTCTACTCTGCTAAGTAACTTACCTCCTTGGTCAAGTTATGTAGTATGAATAAATTTAAAACATAAACGAAGATCCGTCAAGGCAAAACTAACACGCCTAAATAATTACTTTTCTATAGATAAAGCAGAAAATAAACACAAACTCCGTTAATATCAAAAACAGCAAAGACGGTGTTCTTCAATTTGCAACGACAATGACTCCCATATGACCTTATCATTCGTTGATTGTGACAATTTCCGATGAATTTAATCCAAGTTTGTAACTAATCAAGTACAAATAACTCACTTGTTGCATTTTATTGACGACGATTTTGTTGCAGCAATCTTGTTAATAATTCCATGAAAACTAATCGCTGAACAAGGAAAAACTGACAAATATAATAGTGGAAGCACGGCATGACAATGACTCATCGCAGATCCTAGGCGTAAATATCTATAATTTCAAGAGGCAAAATGCTATAAGTGCATCCCGGTCCTAGGTAGGTAGGTGTTACGTATACAATTATGGATGCCGGTACGTAATCGTACATTATGGCTGTGAGAGCAGTTACGCAATGCATTAATTGTTGACGCTGGGTGAACCTCGGTCTTTAGAATGCGAGATGAAAACATGCCTGCGAACGTCAATTTTAGATCTTATCTGGTGTTTTTTGGTATAACACAATACAGCTCCGTACCTCTTTCAAAATATTTAAAATTGTGTTTATGACTTGGTTCATTTGGTATCCTTATTGGAAAATTCAGTGGAATCGTTTGGTATTGAAGTGCCTACTAATATCGAGTGTGCTCTAATAGTAATATTCATTTTCCAGCGTACTCGTTGCTTGTCAAAGAACTACGTATTTCAAGTAATCATTATATCTTTTAGAATTTACATAAGCGAAAGTGCAACAAGTTAAAATATGGCAACGCCCAATAACACTATAATATATCCAATAAAACACATTCATTTCAATATTAACAGTAGATCAAAAAGTAAAAAGAAATCCTAGAACTTTATGACCGCTAAACGGTGTCGGGCGCAAATGAAGACAAACTTCTTTTATAACAATGCTGATAACAAATTTATATTTTCTTGAAGATATCTGACCATTATTGCAGATTGTAGCATGAGCGATTCACGAATTATAATCTAAAATCATGGAAATTTACTACACATATTGAAGCTGGAAAAACAATAGTTAAAGCCCATTTCAGTTACAATCGGTTTTTAAATTTTACTACCTGATAAATGCATCAAACAATGAGTGTTAGGTACCTACTTTGATAATGCACTTCAACCACTCACTGCTTAACTTGTAATGAAATGTGGGAACTCCCATTGTGTATACTTAATTACCTCGCGAACGAGTATTCAATTATTTATATTCTGTTAAACATATGATCAGAAAAGGAAATTGCCTTTAAGGTCTTATTCCGCGTAACGGTTCCAGGTGGGCAGCATTGTTATTAATAAGCGGCCGTAATATTTATGTTTAGGATGATGACACATTCGGAAATAGCAAAAAAAAAGCAACTGTTAAATCATTACGTGTAGGTAATCTGTTAACATGTGAACTTCAAGGTGAGGCCAGTCCAGTTCAAGTCGTCATTATTATTGTTATCGCAATTACCCGCACCTAACAAGCCCAACATATTTTTTACTGCAACAGAAAATAAGACAAACTGCTAACAAGTTCATTAACAGGTAAGGAAAAAAAGCAATTTCAGTTAATCACTTTTAAAGATTAAGCAAAATAAAACTTAAATTTAACGATACCCGTTATGTTCTTGTAATAATCAACACTTACCCAAAATAGAGCACTTCCACCAAAGCTTTTGGAAATTTAAAAATCTGTGAGCGCGCGAGTTCGTGCTTGCACTGACGCGTCGCGATCTAGAGTGTCTTGTGGCTTAGCTTGGGACAACGGTGTAGGAGTAGTGCGCGTATAAAAATGATCGGCGTGGACCAACAGTCCAGGTCACATTTGCGCAGGCAGTTTGTTATTATTAAATCTTTTTCGACTTTTGGCGGTGTTTTCGTTTTGGCGCAGTTCCTGTTTACCCCGAATTCGGTTTCTTCAACTGCGGGTGGAAGACTCGTTCTYGGAAAGACGATGCTATTCTCCAATTTTCGKATTCCAAAATGCTTGWACAGAGTTGTCACCATGGATGCAACTAGGGTACATTTTTCGACTCGACAAAACAAAACGGTTAATTGAATGGTAGCACTACAGCTTTCCAAGAGCAAAAAAAGTTATGGGTCCGAAAATTAGCAGGAAAGCTCTTGCTTTAGTTTTTTTTGAGATAACTATTGATTTTTTTAGAGATATGGACTGCAATCGATTGCGAAAAAAGACGCAGAATGCCCAAACCGAAACGAATACCACAAGTACCTGAATTTCAGTTTTCCGCTGAAGTTCCAAAGTAAATGTTACAGTTTCTCAGAAACAATAATACAAAGAATTATGAAAAACAAAAAAATACAGCTGCTTGGAAACTAATGGTGTCATAATCGGTTTTTCAACAATATATGACATTTTAAGAAATAACATTGCCCCCCGAGAGGGTATTTAAACGTTAAATAAAGCAGTTATTAATTTTGTTCCACGGCGAAGTCGCATATTTCTGTCCTCTACGGACTGGACGGTATTAACAATTAAATCACCTTCTCATGTTGCGTCGTGTGTGCTCGATTACAACATACCTGCAGATTTACAGTTCTACAATTCCTGGAAGATAGGAACAATGTCTCATTTAGATACAGTGGCGTGCGATAAAATGTATGACGACTTAACATTTTTAGAAAAGAACGATTAGGGTTCAATGTTTAGGATGGAGCTGAAGAACAGAAGGTGCTATAGTATTTTTTACAGTGCGTCCGAAAGTATTAATACATGGATGAAGGCAAAAACTACTACTTTTAATTAGGAGTACAAAACGATTTTTCATCGTCAAGAAAAACAAAGTTTGGAGAGAGATAGACAGCAATACAAAAACAAACTACGAGTATTATTAGGGATTACGAAAACCGATTTTTTTCTAAAAATTACTCATGTTAAATCATCTGAATATGTCCATTAATTGTAGCTTCCATCTTAGACGATAAATTATTAAGCGATCTTATAATAAATTTTTAAATAAATCTGTAGTTAAAGCATAAATGTCTACACTGTTCTCTATTATTATTTTTTTGTTGATTCTGATTAGAATTTCTCGAAACCGTACACACTGAAAGGTACAAAATGAAACAAAAAATCATACAAAACTGAATTAGAAACACAGCAGCAAATTAGTGGCGGTAGGCTTATATGCCAGAGCTTAGTAGTAATATGTAAGCGTATTTTTTCGTCACTTTTGATAGTACTGAAGCCTATTTCAGTTTCATGTTTCACATGATTTCTTTCAGCAAAACTTTATTGGGAGTCTTGACTTTCCATTGACATCTTCACCCTAAGATATGCGCAGAAAAAATAACACAAGCCGAACGTGTGACGGCGCTAAAGAAAACATACTTTGGTTTCAAAAATGACGGCAAACTTCAATCGATCGGGCGTATTCGCAATGTTTTCGTTCGAGCTGGAACGGGGCGCGAAAACTGTCGGAAAAAGCAAAACATCTAGCGAGAGCAAGACGAAGTGTTGACGCGTTGATTACCATCGCCAGCAGGCGAACTCTAACTATAGCACTTGGAAGAGTTTTGAAATGTGGAACATTGTTTTAATTGATTTAATTTTTATACGAGGATTATATCAAATAAACGCAAATAAAACGTATATTGTTTTAAAATTGCAATAAAGTCGTTTTGATATCACTTTTGGAACCATGCATTTAAATTTTCTACAAAAAAGTTATATACATTTGTCTTTAGGTATTTGTCTGTTGCTTGTTTGCCCATGCGGTCTTCTTCCATTATTGTAGCCACAATAGCAGCAAAAGTGTTGTACTGAATTCATTAGGTTAATTTTATAGCTGACTTTTATAATAGTAAAATTGGAATCAACTGGTAAAAAACTCACACAGATTCAAGTGTGACCTAGCATAAAGTATACTACAGCTTCTGGCGTGAAATATTTTACATAAGATTGCTAAACAAGCAGTCGTTTATTAGGTAAGTATATTATTAGCTTGTAACAATAACTACAAATGAAACGTTTACTGCAGCAGTAAAATATATTTAGCCTAAGCAATTTGTCTGCAGTTTAATATATTTCATAACCCAATGTTCTCGTGTAACACATGCAGTGCAGCGTTTTACATTTTGCTTTGCCCAAACTGAATGTTATGTAACAGTATGTTTACATGTAGGTTCTCAAAATTCATAAAATGAAAACAAACAATTATTAAACTACATTTAATTTCTAATTTAAATTTAGCGCTAATCCTTTATTTCGTGTTGGCAACTACGATATACTGACACATGGAATTTGGAATCGCAAGCGTCAAATATGGTAGTTTGGTGTTCACAGCTTACTATTTTTCCAAAATTTTTCTTTGACGTGCAATTGTTATTCCGATTAGAAAATTACCGTATTCCAGAATATGAAGTTGTTATTGTTAAAACGTATCACGAGTGAGTCGGAAACATCAATTTAGGATTTAGATCCAAGGTTTACTTCCAGAATGTAGCCGAATATTTTACATACATTAGTACTTAGTTATAAATAGCAATTAATTTAAGTTCCTTTACCACTAATTTAGTTATAATTCTATATTTCTTGACCAAAATTATTTAAAAAAATATACTAAATCCAACCGTGAAATTGAATAAGTAGCGGCTATATGGAAATTAATAACTAGCTGAATACTAGACCGAGCTTAAGAGTTGCGTACATACACAACCTATGAAATAAATTTATTTTCATAAACTAATACGTGTGAAAATATTTCATTACTGTATTAATAAAACCGCTAAAAATAAATTTCCGTTTACTTTCATGTTTTCAGTAGCGTCACCCTGTTTTAAAAATAAACAGAACGTCTAAAATAAGTTACAGTATCCTGCTTTTATAGATTTTACGGTTTCCCAGTCGTACTGTAGCTATTTAATATTTAATGTTTGTTCGCGAAGCGAGTAAGAACAATATAACAAAATAAGTATGGTATTTCGCAGACATCCTAGATAATAAATATAAAATGGCATGCAAATACGCGAAAAAAAACTTAGTTTTGTAGAAATCTCTATAGGACAGCTACCTACAGCTGAAGTAATGGACCAGAACTTATGGCCACAATATTGCGTATTAATTTTATTTATTCGCGAAATGGCGTTAATAGTTAAATATCTGCTTGACAATGACAATGAAATGAGCCAAGAATGCAGTGTACATACAGCAACACTTTCACATATTAAGACCACTTGCTGATCAGCGATATACTCACCAGTTCCAAATGAGCAAAATGCTTAAATGCTTGGGTAACACAGCACAATGTAAGCGAAGCCCAATTCTGCTATTCCAACACACGCACACGGGCAATTATCTAAAGATGAGAGTGCAAACCTAAGATACCAAAATTCAACAAAAGAGATCTATAAATGACAAGAGGCCAATAATTTTGATGTGCTGGCTGCTTTGCCATCTATTTAAACGTAGTAGTACCAAGTATAGTTTCCAAACCATCTCCTAATTACGAACGAAGTGGGACATTACAACCATCCTGCCCCTACAGCTAAACAAAAGTACCCGCAGTATTTAATTACGCCGGTCAGCGAGGTTACGTTCTGTAATTATCCCGGATTTTCTAGGAAAGGATGGGTGTGTTCGTTAACTTCGGAAATGATCGAATCTCGCGGATCCTTCTCGAGAACGGTACTTCTCGGAATCCGGATGGACTTTTATACACTTCAGAACATTCAGTTTGGTATTGCATCGGCTTAACAGAGTAAAATGTATAATAACCATTACTAAATTGATTTATAATCTATAATAATGTTTCTTCATTGGGGGAGTAAATGTGCTCGTCTCAACAAAGGATGCCGCAATTCGACTGAATTCAGTTGAACTAAATTGAATTTGAGTGGAATAGAATACAACCAATATGTAAGCAAATACGTAAAACTTACCCTCGTTATTGTTTGCACGTTTGCTGTTACCACGTATCTGCAAATTCCTGTGCACAGCATACACCATACACTGAACCTCTCTACCCGGTATTCAAGACTAAAATGACCAATTGTGACTATTGTATAACTATGCATTCCAGTATTCGGACAAGTGTGCGGGGGGGGTCAATAAACGATTATGTAATAGACAAGTTCTAAGGTAAATAAAATACAATACGCAGATTCGATAAATGGAGGCTGTTACCAAAATCGATAAGGTTGGTGGATTTTAAATATGTAATTTTTAAAGCAATTTCTTGTTATGGTGATTTTAACAAAATTTAGCATAATCACGTTTCTTATTGTGCTTTTAAATAGATTTGCCAGACTTGATAACTTGCTGATGGTGTAACTAGCAGCAAGCAGCTTTCTGAGAACCATCTCATTATACAGGGTAATCAGTTAAGGCTGGACGGCGGCTGTATCTTGAAAATTAAACGTGCTAGAATCGTGCAGTATATTTTTATACAAATATGGCCACACAGATTTCATTTAAAATATTACGGATTGACGCTAGATGGTGTATTTCATGTAAGTACCAAAAGATCATTTCTTTAACCAAATAGTTCCAATGCAATGTGTAAAATATGTTTATTTTCTTGCTATGACAACGACAACAGGAGGGATAGAAGTTTCAAATCTTTAAAATGGTATAACTCAAGTATGATTTGGCGGCTAACACTGACAGACCACTTTAAGTACGAATTCGTACATAAGTATGAAATGGGCTTTTTAGGGTTAATGTAGAATATAATTAGTCCTAACAAATTTAATATGGAACAGACAGCCATTACACTGTTAAATAAATGCAAAAGACGCAGTCTGATCCTAAAATAGATGTAAAATAAAATTCAACAACTATTAAAATTAAGAAGTTATACAACTTTGTGTCACATTAGTACTATACTGATTTAAAATGCTTGATTTTAGACAAATTTCAATTTATCTATTTAATAAATGCGTAAGTAGAATTCATGGCAGTGATATCTGCGTTGCATAGTTTTGTAGTGGAGGTCCCTAGCGCCGCCCCTGCCTTTCCGTAATCTTATGTTGTTATAAATAAGTCTTCTAATGGAGCATTAGTATGTTAGTACTTCAGCCCATAGGGTATGCAACCAAATACACATCGTAAGTATTTTCATAACTTGCATCCTTACATTAATCAATCAGTGACCACTTTTAAACACATATTTTTCGTAAACATACTTTAATATCAACAGAATCGAGAATTGCATCAAAACTTGTCTAAATTGGGCATAATCGCTTGGTTGGACAGATTTTCTGAATTGTGTTCTTGCCACCAACATTGGCGCGACATCACACTTTTTTGGTGCAAAAAAAGCAGATAAGACACCAGAATTAGTTACATATTTTGAGGAAATAACTTAGGTAGAGTAAATAAAAAGAAACTGTTGCAGTTAGGCATATGCTAAGGTAGAATTTTGAAATGATAAAATTACTCTAAAGTATAATTTTTCACAACTTTTTCATGTTCTACATAATAATGATAGATAGGTGAATTAAAGAGGGCTTTGTATTCTGTGTCCAAATAAATACCCTTTTAGTAACCATAGAGAAAGACACATTTCGTACGTTTTTGTGTCTTGCTGCATTCCCAATCAAAATTGTAGTTGGTTAAGGGAAATATAAGGATTATGCTGTGACCTATGAGATGAAAAAGTTTACCTGCCTCTTTTAAAGTTTGGTTTTAACGTTGCAGGCAAACCCTAACAATAAAACGATATCCATTCAATTGAGTTTATTATTTTTTGATCGATCGTATGTATTTATAATGAATCACATTACACAGCTGCTTTTCTAAATCATAATCTTCTTAGAAGAAAAAACAAAATTTACAATTCAAGTTCTTTTAATAATTCGCTAATACAAAAACATTTTACTCCAATTTGTTATTTATCATAAAATTTAATTAGATATAATCACATTTTCTTGTTGTTATGAAGACTTTTGTCATTTTTGGGTCTAATACGTGTAAGAAACTTTTTTGTGGTCTGCAAGGTATGGAGAAATAAAAAAAAAACTGGGTGCAAGTTGTGGTATAAAAATAAGTTATAATATTAAGCTCCTTATTATACTTTTATTTACAAATTCAGATCTATTTATAAAAAAGCACACTTAGACAAATTAGATAACTATATCAATAATTTTCTCAATACTGAATGATATATTAAAACTTTAAATAATAGTAACATATCACAGTAAACGTTTTCTTTTCTTTAAATAATTCAGTAATCATAAAATTGCACCCAATATATACAGGTATTTTGATATTGACTGCGGCAATTTAAGAAACCATTTTATAAGCAAGTCTGATACACGTATATCCCAAACACTCCTATCATCACATATGCTTATGTTTGACTAAAATCATAAAAGTGTCTGCTACCATATACATATTTGTTTTCGTAATATAATAATTATATAATTTAACATTTCACTAAGTTACTCTGTACATAAGTATGCAAGACTTGAGCACTCTTCACGAACTGACTAAAAGATCAACTCAAAGTTGTAACATTGGTTTAGGGAATTCTGGGAATTCCCTGACAACAAAGCAGATATCACGTTCAAAGATTTCCTGGCAAGATTTATGTCAATTTATAGTAGTATAGGTAAGTTTCTGTTATGAAAGAAAAGTATTACAACTGCTTTGAATTTGTAAGGTTTTCAAGAACTAGTTGAAAGTGAAATCTGCTTGAACAGAATCTATGCAGAATTTAACAAACCACACAGCCCATCTTTATGGAGTCTTGAGCATGTTTGGAGATAAGCATGGTAATTTTATGAAAATAAACATCCTGATTTGACCGAGAATTTAGGTAAAGGTGGGCTGGTTGGCATTTAGCAATGCTCAAATGTCACACTTATTAACAGATTGTGATGATTACATCAGGTAGAACTATGCTGATGACGGCTGACTATAGATAGATGAACACTTTTTATCATAAAGGAAACTCGATAATAATCCAGTTCTGTTTAAAAGTCTTCAGTTACTTCTCTTGCACTTGGATATCCCATTCAATAAACAATATTTAAAAACAGAACAATGTCCTACTGTCATTTGTTTAGACGGTTCGCAGGTATCGAAATACGACGACAAGAGCTCCCTGCCAGATATACTGGTATATGCAGTTATATTTTGATTTGTATTACAACATACACGTTAAATAATAATAATAATAATAATGTACACAGTACATATATTTGCGAATACCTGGCAGAGGATGGTATTTCGACACCTGCGCCCCTGGGGATATTCATCTTTATGGGAACCACATAAAAAAGTGTCTTTACATCACTTGGAACTAATATTTAAATTACTAAACGTCCATTTATTGGTATAGTTTGTAAAATAATATAATTTAATTTTTAACTTGTGGAATCGTTTCGCTAATATTTAATTCACAAATGTCACCTAGAAGTCCGGACGTGTGGTCAGACGCTAGGCTTGGGACGGCCCGTTACGCTATTATTCTGTTGCTGTTGGTCAGGCGGCGTTCGTCTCGGCCTCGCCGGTACTATGACCACCGGTAACGTCGGCGCCGGCGGCGGCTGACTTTTTTTACCGGTAAATATTTTAACAGTCCTTTGTATAAAATCAGTCTTTTGCCCGCTGGGTCCGGCCTCCGGCCTCTTCGAAGTGGACGACATCGAGTGACACCGGACGACCAGGGGCGCCGTGCCGCCCGACCAATCGCTACTACTCGAACTGCTGCTCCCTATTGAACCTAACAGGCCCGCCGAACTTGACCTGTACGGCGGCGGTGACTCCGACTCCAGCACTGTACGGTTCGGAGGCGGCTTTATGCATTTTTGATATATTTCAGATTCCTGCAAAAGAAAAAAAACGATACATTAGCTTGGATTCTACAATTACAAGTTTTCGAACAGCAATTTTTAATGGGATGATGTATTTTTGCTTCTAAAATTTAAGTCTGCATAAAAAACTACGTATGGAGACCGTGTCCTGCACGTTGCCGCCATTCTGCAGCTCCCCCCTTAAACTGATGGATAGGCAACAACGCAGAAGGTTGAGCCTATTGTAGATAGACATTTTGATGTTCGACCCTTAATACAGACAACAGAAAACTGTGAAATCGACGGAGTACCATTAGCTCAATGGTGAAGGAGCAGACAAACTGATTGAATAAATTGAACGGACCTCGCAAAATTGCTTTTAAATAACTAGGCGTTCTCCCATTTTTATAAGTATATGAAAAAATAAAACGATATATGTTAAAATTTTATTAAAATTTACCAATATAAATATAAAGTATTGGTACTTAAAATGTGTTATGATGAAATAAGATGTATTTCTTTGCCTGTACATAGTAGTTTAACCTGAATGAAAAATACGTACATATATATTACATATAAAAAATGAAACTTACCATGGATGTCGTTATCGATATCAACAGTTTGAACTATCGTCATCTAAATTAATTATAAGTTCGTTGAGGAAGTTATTTCTGCAGGACTCCTCAATCTTTATCACGTGTTCTACACTCCTTTTCCAAACTATTTCTAATTTATTGTGCTGTAAGCTCAACTGTTTCGTTGCTGAATTTTGGGTGAGTTAGGATTTTAGTTTACTTTAGTTCACACAATGGTGTGATGGTATACGCAAAATCTTATCAATCACGTAATCCTTCGCAAGTTTCCGAGTTCTTAAAACTTCTAGTAATTGGTTCGTTGTATATGTTTCTTCCAAGTATAAGTCTTTCTTATAGAGAAATCCCATAATTTCAGGTTTATTGCTCGAAGAATTTGGAATTTTCTCATCAACGTGTGAGTGGTAACTGGCATTATCTAGCACGATCACGCTGTATCAATTGATAACAATGTCCGTTTAAATACCATTTTGTACCCGTAATAGTAACCACGCAAATAATATTTCTAGAAAACCTGAATTTAGAATCAAGAAATGTTTTTAAGTTCTTAAAAGATTGATTGCACCCTCTGAATTTGAGTCGATTCGGGTCCGGGTGCGCATTGGGCTTTAGGACCATGTACTGAGCTCGGGACTAGTGCTATGAACATAATACTATTTAAAAGTTACTTTTTCGGGTTTCATCCGTTTATTCAAATAATTTGTCCGCTCCTCTACCTCTTCTGACAGTCCCATAATCTTTATTTTCGCAAAAAAAACTGGTATAGTTGGGAATGAGTTCTGCATTTTGGTGTCTGTTGAATGACTACTCATAGATGATAAATATTTACCTACTCGTCAAAGTAGGCCGACATTTGAAACTGCGATAATATCAATATTATCCAACTTTTTGTCAACTTTCAACCAGATAATGTACAGTCTGCATTTGAATGTTGGACCGACACGTTATTACTGTACATTAATGTCATAAATATGCACTTTTCAAGAAAGTTTCAACAACTACTAAATCACCACGAGTTGGGGAATGATTAAACGATATATGAACAACCCTTACCACAACAATTTTAAAAAACGAAATACATATTTCTGCAGCTAAGTTGTCATCTTCAACTGAAGCATTCCCCTCACCAAATATTTAGTTTTTATAAATCATTGCGGCGAGGGCTGTTCGTATGTCGTATAATCAATGGACATTCGACACATATTTTACTTGTCGGAGTCTGAGACCACTCACTTGTTCTGAATCCCTAATATGTAACCTAGAACTAGTGAATGGGTGCTCCTCGCCATCCGGCATGGCTATGCTGGGCGGTAGATCTATGGCAATGTCTGTGTGAACGGCGTGAAGACGAACTTGTCGGTCTCGGGATGCCGCCAGGTCCCTGGCAGCCGCCCCCCGGCCGCGCAGCCGGTCCATGCCGCCCACCCCCGCCACGGCGCCGGCGCTCACCACCGACAGCATCTGCAACAAAGAACATGCGTCACGTTAGTACAGAAAGAACGACAGTTGAACTTGTGGTCTGTGACTGCATAAAATATGTAAGACATTAGGTGGCCAATATTCCAGTAAGAGAATATACCATTGAGCACTATCAAGCAGTTTGTCTATACTCGTGGTTTCTAAATGTATTTATTTATTCAATACTAATAGACAGTAGATAATGCTTGATTTATTAGTTACGTAAAATAAGTTTGGTTCCATTTCCTGATACTTGACTACGCATGATAAGCTTGACGACAGATACAAATAAACTTGTTGATGAAAATCCATTATTGCTAAAGTTGTTACAAATTAAATTAATTTTCCACAACAACGAAGGGCTTCTAACGAAAAATTGTGAAATTATAATCGTATTGTTATCAACCTGAGGTAGTAGTATCACTCAACCACATCCAGGGTATAGACTAAACAAACCATTCAGCTCCTCAAATTTTGGTATAACAAACCGCACATAATTCACTTAATGGTAAACAGGGTAGATTGAAAGGTAAACGTTGAAATCTGTGTATAACTGCACATAACGAATATGTATAGCACGCCAGTTCTATAAATAATCTGGAGCTTTAATTATTTTAAAACCGTCAGAATGGAATGCATAGGTAATAAATAGCGCCCACGTTCAGATTAACGGACGAATTTTGTGTGTTTCAAATTATGCACATTTCGGAATACGGCTTTTAGATTTGTTTAATCGCTAAATGGTGTTACGTTTCTGTATCATGAATTTATTAGGTCACTTTGCTGTTTGCAACGGCGTCGGAATTTACTGACGCACTTTAATTTATAGTTGCAAGGCTGTTTATTCAAAATACTGCATACAATGTGTTGACAAAGTAGCAGAATGAATCATTCAATAGGTGGCGTCAACAATAGTGCTGTAGTAGGTCATCCGCTAAAAGAGCTAATGTGAGAACCTCGAGGGGGTAAAACACTAAGGAAAAAAATCTGTCCCATGGATTACATATAACATGACATTTCAATAGATTACACTGATTATTAACATAACTGAATCGAGACTCAACGATGACTACGAAGGATTTCACGATGAACAGTAACAACATATAAATAGACAGACTAATAGCAAATACCATATGTTGAAGAAAAGACCACTGAACTGACATTTCATTGAGAAAGAACCTGTCGCAACTGGGCCTCTAACGACTGGTGCATTGCGGTTTTCAAACTATTTAGATACATTTGAAAGTGTTTGGTTCCTAGTAAGACTAACAGTACATTAATATAATGCTTCTGAATAAAATTTGTTGTGTGGTGACATACTCTCATGTATTTTATTTGACAACTAAAATTTTTGGATCAAACGTATGTTAGTGCTTTTAATGAAATGAATGAGGCGATATCGTGAGCGTAATATATTTCTTTATTTATCTCGCTGTATTGACAGCCCCTCTTCTCATAATCATTCATTTATATTCTTGCAATGCGACTTTTGTATTTCCTTCKTCTTATGTCCAGTCAGTAAATGTAATCGTTTTTAGATAATTGTATTAAATTACCGGCAAGTATGGCTTAAATGAATTAAATATCTGGCCAGAATAGCCAATAAGTATTTTAAGTCGAAAATAATTTCAATAGTTAGCGAATGAATTATAATAGTATATTATGATACAAGTGTATAAGAGGGCCTTTAAAGCACGCGCGACATATTTCAAAACACGACGCGCAGCGGAGTGTTTTGTAAGTCGCAAGGGCTTTAAAGGCCTCTTATTTATACACGCGTATCATACGCTATTTTTTATTACGAATGCATCATAAGCTCAAAAATGTTTTAAACATTAAACATTCTCTTTTACAATTTTGTAATTATTTTTAGTAGGCTTAAATCATAAAACTTGGTTGTTATAGGGATTTGTTGATTTGTTAACGTTGCTATAAATAATTTGCGTGTTTTGAGTCAAATCAATTTATTTATCGTCGTTCTCGCGAATGTGGAGTAAAAAATGACCCAGAAGGAATCAGAGGAAGATTTAGTGTCAATTGGTGAGCTTGCAGAAAAAGCAGAGTTAAGATTGGTTCCAGAAAAATCAAGAAATTTATATTATAAACAATATGATCAGTTACTTGCTTGGATGAAGCGGAAAAAATGTAATAATATCGATGAAACAGTGATGCTGGAGTACATGATGGAAATGGTAAGCAATATACCTTTACCTATATTATAGTATTAAAAGTTTTTCAATGAGAAAAAAAAGGAATAAACATAAAATTGTTTGGATATTTGGCAAGAAATGAAAATGACAATGACATTATTCAAAATTTGCTAGTGTTAGGTGGGATAAACCTGAATTTTATTGTAACGCAAAACAAAATACACTATGCTCATTTTACGCTTTGTTTCAGTCTGGTGTTTATAAATCCTCCTCCATGTGGTGTATACATTCGAAGTTACAAACAATGCTAAGGATTAAACACGGAATTGACTTGGCATCCTATCATAAACTGCATGCTTTTATGAAAGGGCTAAACAAAGGAGTTGAACCAAGAAAGTCGTATGTTTTTACTGAGAAAGAGATCCAAAAGTTCTTCACTGAATCTTCTGACGACAATTTCTTGTTCTTAAAGGTAATGTTTTGCGCTAGTTTAGAATTTTAGAAGTTTAGTAATTCGTTACGTTTCGTAGGTTGTTACTATTTGTGGCGTATTTGGTTCGTGCAGAAGAGTTGAAATGTGCAACTTACGCATGTCTGACATTAAACAAGAAGGCGCTGCGTTGTTGATTACCATACGTCCATGTAAGACTGACAAAGGACACAAATTTGCTGTAATCGATTCGAATATTCCATATGTGCAGCTATTTAACAAATACCTGTCTTTACGTCCAGGAAATTTAGAAACAGACAGAGTGTTTTTAAAGTACTCTAATGGTAGATGTTTTCGCCAAGTTGTCGGTATCAATACCTTTGGTAAATGCCCTTACCAAGTGGCACATTATTTAAAATTGGCAAACGCTGCCAAATATACTGGGCATTCATTTAGAAGGACTTCGGCCACAATAATGGCGAACAGTGGGATGACAATTGATGAGATGAAGCGACAAGTAGGGTGGAAATCATCAGCGGTTGCTGCCTCATACATCGAGGACTCTACTACCAACAAAGTCGAAGTTTCCAGGAAAATTGCTACATTAGTCAACGGATCAGAACCTGAGATGCTACCTTGTGCGTCTACATTACCTGCTAATGGAATAGGTAATAATTTCCGGATTCTCTCAGAAAATTATTCACTTAAAAATGCGGGAATTGAAATATCTAAAAATACAAATTGTACAATCAATGTTTATTTAAAATAAGAGTATTATAGTTACTTGGAATAAAGATATGTTGTTTTTAAAAGTGTTCGTTCATTTTGATATGGGTACAAACGGTATACCTAGTAATTTAAACGGCAGGTAAATATCTAGGTAATAAAAAGTAGGCGCATCATAATCATCATTTTACACACGCTGCAGCGTGCGATAATTGTTGATTATGATGCATGCGTAATAAAAAATAAAAAATAGAAGGGATTATTTATATACTATTTCAACTAAAAATTTCTTTCATGTCTATTTTATGCTTGTCGTGCATTTGTGGAAAATAACAAAGTTTCACTTTAAGATGATCAAAAGATGTTTATCACCGAAACAGAAATACCACAAGATGCACCCACATCTTCTAAAAAAGTACTAGTAATATATTTTCTGGTACCATCAACTACTTTGTCAAATAGTTAATTTCTTATTATGCATTTTAACAATATAAATGAAATCATAACAGTAAACAGATGTCCTCAAATCTCCATAAGCTACAAGTTCTTGTATCAGAGATTTATAAAAAAAGTAGGTAATTAAGTGTTTGGTGCATTTTGTTTTGCTTAATCAATTAAAACTGTTAGAAAACTATACTCATTAATGACGTCGTTTCACTGCTAGTTACCCACTGTTAGGAGAAAACTGAAGGTCCACACATAAATAATATGTAAAATCGTTACTTTAGCACGCAACCTTATTCCTTCTGCTGTCCAGGGGTGAGAAGGAAGCGATGCAGGAGCTTTTTGAAAGACTACCGATGTAGCGATAGCCGCTAGTTTATGTATTACGTGCAAATTAATGCAGCAGCGCTTATCTCCGTGAACAAAAGCGGCGATCAAATCCCCAGCTTCCTGTCAAAACCACTGAGCGTGTCGCCACGTGTAGGTGACTTAAAAAAGCGTTTATATATAGCGGGCATTTACGGAATTCTTTGCATCACAAAAGTTCGCTACTGGCGAGCAGCAGTCTTTTGTAACGGACAATTAAGCCCGACATACCTTTGTTACATATTTCAATGTCACCGTGTTACAGTGAAGCATGCACTTCGAGGAAACCGCGTTTGATTTAGAGCAACATTCCACCAACCTGCTATTTTTACCTCTCGTGCTCCTAAAATTGGATATTCGGCTATTTTTGGTGGTAAAAAATCACGAGATCAGATCTAACGGTTTGAGTGTTTGCCGGGCTAATTGATCCATAAAGATATCGGAGACAGTCGTTGTCGGGAATTGCCGACCTAGTCATAGTGACAATTTCCGACGACACACGAAAGTTCCTAACATCAAACGTGTGAAAAGAACGAAACTCATTAATTTTTCTTGGTAGTTTTCTTGACTATAACTAAGAAATTTTCTTCTAAATTCGTCGGAATCTCTATTAATGATCGTCACTTATCCGGTGTTAGCGTTTTTGGACCCAAGGTGCAGTTTCAATTTTGTTCGTTTTAGAAAAATTACGACCACCTCAGAAAAAAAAATAAAACAACATTTAAGATACACGAAGATTAAGTACCTAGATATTTGACTGAAGAAGAACACTTTTCACTCACGAATAAACGTATAATAAAAGGGAGTGTTATGAAAATGAGAAAGAACAATCGTTAAATTTGTAAAATCGAACTAAAAAAAGTAACCGAAGCAGATTAAGGCCAATTTAAAAATACAACAAAGGCAATGGGTAGGACAACGAATCAAAACAAGAATAGACTGACAAGAAGACATACAAGAAAGAATAGTAATAGTGCACTTACGTTCCAAATATAGTCAGTATCACAGACAAGTTTTAACAACCATCGAAAGTTATAGACCAAGAGAAACAACAAACAATACGAATTACCGAGAAAAACGAGATTTCAGTCTGCTTTAGCTGTGTCTCCCTATACTTCGTATATTCTAATGCTATATTCTACTGAATTATTTATTGTCGCGCTCTTTTCCTTGTCTTCTATTATACTTCGATATTCTTTGGTCGCCTTTTAATTCTTGTGTCCAATACCGTTTCCATATTGGATTATTCCACTAATAGGAAGTTTATTATTGATCTTTTATTGCAACATTTTTCTTCCCTTTTATAGTTGTGTATTTATTTATGATTTGTTTTGTAACTACTATGTTGTTCCACCACGCAAAAATGAGGGATTGAGGCAAGGAGGAAGTGTAAGTCCAGTTATATTTGATATTGTACAAAAAGTAAGCAAAAACATAGAAGTTGGTTACTGTAGATACGTAGAATGTAATCTAAAGAGCGCTGGATGGTGAAAAAACAAGACCAAAGTTGTGTTAATAACAAGAAAATATGGATATAACCATGCAGAGATTGAGCAAGTTAGATGGTGTTGCTATTTAAGAATACAAATAAAATGTGCTGGAAATTAAGAAACTTAGATAAACTCAAGAGTAGAAAAAGTATAAAGCTCTACAAGGACGCTTACGCGAAAGTAGATGAGCGAAACAGAGGAGACAGAAACGAAATGTTTGAGGAGAGAGATGTGCGTAACAAAGGGTGAAACACATATGTAGGTACACGAAAAGAACTAGGAAACGGGTCACAATACACGCCAGCACAATAAAAAAGGAAAGGAAGACCGCAAACAACATGGAACCAAATAATTCCCGAAATAGAAAGACGATTAGAGAAGGGAAAAATTTAGCAAGAACACGTTCAACGTTCGATTTTCACTTGGCGAGACGGTAAATTAGGCGGGCCGGACACGACGAAAACTTTTCGACAGGACCTCCTCGTCCTGCAATTGCAAAAGTCCGGCGTCGCATGAATGCAAAGCAAACTTGTTTATGCAGGTGTTGGTGAAAGAGGGTCGTGCATAGAAATCAGCAGGTGGCAGGTCGTTGAACCTGAGATGTGGGTGCCGCCGTTATGCCCAATGTTGCGCCGACAATTAACAATTATCGTCAGACAACAAATCTGAATGCATACTGCAATTCGGAACGTGCCGAAATCGTCTTGCGGTCCTCCCAATTTTGGCGATACGTCTGTGAAGTTTTAATACGAGCAATACCTTGTTTTCTTACAAAATTTTTGGAGTAAAACGCAAGCTGGATGCTGGTTAGCGGTTTACTAGATGTTTTTCCAACATTGTTCGTACTAAAACCAGTAGCAGGTGCATAAACGCTTTCACTTCCGTTGATGTCAGATGAAAGTATGTGGCGTCTATACAAAACAACTGCTTAGTACCAGTTTTGCTGCATTCTTTAGCTGTTGGATGTCAGCAAGCGCCATTATATCTCTAAAGCAAGCAATTCTTGATCAATGTACAACAGCATAGACAAAATACAGCGAGCGACACGGGCTGTGCAGATACACACTCCTAAAGACTTAACAACCACCTGCATACAGCTATAGGAGGGATCTAAATCTATAGATCTTCGTCTATGCTGTTGTACCCTAGTTCCTGTTCTTATTTCTACTTTGTTTTGTAATTCTTCTTCACCTTCTTTGACATTGAATATATTTGCTGCACAGATTCCGCATTTATTTCTTAACGTTCTTTACATTTTTATTTGGTTTAAGTTTGTCGTCGTCGTTAAGTGTCTTAACAGTAGAAATCTTTTATATAACGACGGATCTGTTAAAATGTCGAAACTTCTGGTGCCGTTATAAAACCTATTCATATTCTTTGTAATGACATCGATTATGAACAGGGAGCAACGTTCTAATTTACCGATTCGATTTGAGGAATTTGTCAGTTTATAACGACGCGTTTGCACTAAATTTCAAAGAAAACTGTTAGAAAATGGTGTCAATAATTCAAGAATTGCCGTACTAATGTGCATGATAAAGAGCGGAGTTGCAGGCCCACTATCCGGACCGATGAACTCGTTCAGCAGGTCGACAAAAAGTTTCAATCTGATCGACGATTGACAATTTCCTCTTGTTCGAGGCACCACCATATTCAAGATTCTCACGGAAAAACTTGGATATCCCAATTTGTGTGCAAGGTGGGTACCAAAAATGCTTACACGCCAGGACAAACGGCAAAGTATGTCAAGTAGACGGGTGTTTTTGGATCGTTGTTAACCAGACAGAGACGGCTTGTTTTTCCAACGTGGATATCCAACGACACCCCCTTGGACGACTGGGAAAATGATGGCTAATGCTTTCTGGGACGATAAAAGCGTTCCTTTGGTTAACTTGATGGAACGTGTGAGAAAAAATACAGCTGAGACGGGAAACTGTCCCCCTCTATGACAAATCTTGTCCCTAAGCAGCTACTACCACCAAGGAGGAGATTCACAATTTTCGATGGGAACCCACGTTGCAGTCCCGACCTTGCACCTAGCGTCTATTTCCTTTTATGACATTTCAAAAAGTGGCTTGCTGAAAAACATTTCGGGAACGACGAGGATCTGAACGATTGTCAATTCAAAGGTGAAGAACTTTTATCAGATAAAACACTTTTTTAACGAAAAAAAGGCTCCTACTTTATGAATATGTCTTATGCCTCGTACATGTATTTTCATTTTTTGTTCTCGGAAGGATGATGGAATAAAGTATGCTCATGTTTTTAAAATAAAAATCAATCATTCGTAGGGCGTTCCATAAAAGTCTCTTCAGGTTACCACATTTGAGATATTCGGGTTTATTAACGTTGCCGTATAACAAATTAATCTATCGATATGCGTAATGGAACCAGCGGGTGTCTCAACCTTTTTTTTTGCACGACGACCCCATTGATTGGTTCACTGTAGCGAATCCGCGGTCAGAAACGCCAGCCGCCCACACGTCACTCCGTTTGATGAGTAATCCATGTCAGACGGAGTGACATTGAGATTGCAGATTTTCCATGTATATTGTTGTAATTGCGTCTAGAGAAATATTCCATTGTCATTATCATTCAACAGAACCAGACGGTAAACATTTGTGTCATGTTTGTCTGGAACAAACTTAATTTCGCGAGCGGTTTTTTGCCCGGTTAATGTTATGCATGGCAATTCAGGCAACTAGCGATGCCTATTACTTTTTATCTTGATACGTCTGGTTCGGCTTGTTTTGTGATTATTTTTGGAGTGGCCCCGACGAGTTCTGCTCCACATTTGGTATACGTTCCCGGTTTTGACGGGATCCGTTATCGGCAAACTGCATCTTCGAATATCGGGGCTTCATCTGATAAGTACAGAATAGGCACTATTTTTCAAGCACTTTACAAGTAAGTCTTGTCAATATTAAGAGACAATCGATTCACAGTACACCATCTAGCTAGCTACACGGTTAACCTGCCCTTGCAGCACCAAACAGTCATCCACATCAGACACCTTCGAAAGTAATTTCAAGTCATCCGCAAAGAACATATGATTAGATTCTAAAGAGATAATAGATAATTTATAAACGAAATCAAAAGCAACGGGACCAAGTTAGACCCCTGAAGAACTCCGGGGGTTCATATGGTTATATGAAACATATAATTTACGTCGAGTGAGATATGATTTTATGAGTTGAATGAGATAATCACTCAATCCGTGTTGCCCTAGTTTATCAAGTGGAACACGATAGCCCACCCTGTCGAGGGTCTTCGAGAAGTCAGTGCATACTGCATCAACTTGACTTTTATTATCTATAATATATAACATCCCGAAAACCCTCGCAAAGTTTGACAAATGGCAATCGGGCGATAATTATTTAGATCAGCAGAATTTCCCTTCTTTAATACACGACACACTCTTGTGACTTTCCAAATATCGGGAAATGAATCTGTAGGCAATGCAAGATTAAATAAGTACCTTAAAGGCGTGATAAGAACCCTCGAACAATCTTTAATTAAAAAGCGGTATCCAATTTTCCCCACAGGTCATTCCGCTTTTTAAGTTTAAAATGGGACTTTTGCATAGCGGATTCAGAAAACTTTTTAAGATGTGTATAAATCTTGGCTTTAATTAAATTTGAACTATTTAAACTATCAATAGTAAAGACATAGGAAAAAACTTTAGCGAAACCATCAACCATCAATTTCTTCATAAATCTACAAAAGGAAATAATTCAGTTATAGAATCATCATTAAGCTTAACAACTGTACGGAATCCCTGTCTTTACCCAATACTGTGTAATCATGAGGAAAAAATGTTTTATATCAGAGAACATCATTTAGTTACCAGACGGACACGCCGAGAACGCATCACTTGCACAGACAGGTAGACGCGCACAGAATTTGAATATTCTGGTTGGCGCGACCTTCCCAAATGACCCAGTCATGTATCCAAACAATGTCTGGGCGCAATATGAATAAAAAATGAGCCTTTCTTCGAGACGCCATCCCGAAAGACTGGAAAAAAAGAGATGACCGGGCAAATTGAATTAGCCAGATATTGGCCGGGACCTGCAGTTGCGAACGGCCGTACTACAACACAAGCAAATATTTATGGGCGGAATAAAAAAGACGACACCGTGGATAAAAACACACCCTAAGGGRGTCAMATTGAAAGTAAAGGGTGGGGAGCAGACGGCCTATGCTCCCGGCGCGTCCTTGGCTCCGTCTGCCAACGGTCTGGCGCAACTCGCGCCCCCTTCCATGGAGCAGGTCGGGTTGCAGGTGTATGTCTACGTGTGCCGTCATACCCGTGGCGCCGTTGCCGCAACTGCCGTTTTTTCGTTTGTATTTCTAGTTATTTTTCGGTGTTATAAATTTAACTAGAAATTAAAAAAAGTCAAAGTAATCAAGTTTTGGATACATTCTTCAGGACAGCGTGAAATCATTATCGTGTATAATAGAAGAATATGAATCAATAAACAACTGTCACTAATTACTTGCATCAAAATCTATGCAGCCCAAAACATGGAAGCTCCACGGTATTCTGCGACATATAATATGTACAAAATTAGGTGGGTTTTCAATTTTGTGCTTCACTGCAAATATGCATTCAACGTCATCGTCAATCCACTCAATAGGTGTTAGCATAGAGCCAATATGAAACCTTTTTGTTTGTTAGAGGTGCCTTTAGTTTGTCTTCATTTCRCTGAAATCATTACCCATCCCAGCGGAACGCTGCTGCAAAATATTATCTGAATTTGAACCAGTGGCGAAATGTTTTGTTTGTTAACGATACCACGCAACAAAAATGAGCTTTATTTGACATTAACAAAATTCTAGCGACCATCTCCGTTTAAAGTTTACAAGCAGTCTCTTCAAAATGTAACGAGCACCATGAATGATCGTGTGGTTCATTAGGAATAGTACATTCACCGATTCCACAGCAAAGTACACTAATTATATGGCTACAATGAATAAATGTCGACAAGATTTTTGGAATTATGCATTTCTAATCATTTATCTCCTTAATTATATCGAATCATGCAGTCTATTTTCAAAGAGGAAGAGCAGTCTTTTTTTTCTCTCGCGATCATAAAATAAACAAATTGTTTATCAGCTCTTGAATTTGTGAAAGTCCCTGTAGCTGACAACACCGCATAGCGCAGCGCAATTAATATATATACAGCGGGTGCCGTCTCCGAGATACCGGTACTCTTTTCTTCTTTTTTTATATTGAAGCGTCGACAACAAAATCGTTCCCTCGAAATGTTGTACGTAATCGCTGTCGCCTGGTCATGCACAATAACAGATAACTAGCAAGCCAGTAAGTTTCAATTTCAAATTTCAACAATATTCAATAGAACCATCAAAATGTTTTTCGTGTTATCAATTGCAATTGTTTTCGCCAATTAATCAGGCTTCTCATTTAGACAAAGTTCTCGAAGAAATCATCAGAATAGGAATTACATATACGTTAGAGCAACAAATATGTAATACAATGAATTACTAAAATTAGAGCTCAGACTATCAAAAAAACTTTATATAGATATAATATAGATTAATTTTACACTAAGAGTGGTACCCACATGTGTACTTCAGCATGTATTTTTTTGTAATAACTATTTAATTTTTTTACAATAGGTAATCATTAAATTTAATATTAATACAGTATTCTGAAAGAAACGACTCTATATTAAATTTGATTATCGGTAAGTAAAAAAAACCACCATGGTTAAAAACAATGGCCAAAAAAATGGGGAATACGCCAAGTTCTTTAAAAGCGAAAATTTGATATAGGTACCATCGTGGACTTTGAAAATAAAACTACCTAGGAGGAATGATTTTTTTGGGTTTGTAGCAAAACTTTTCCTGGATTCCCGGCCAAATTTATAAAACTATAGCTAACGCTCTTCACCATAGGATGACGCTATTACGAGGCATTAATAGTTGTTAGGCTAGTAGTTGTAGTACCAGGAAATAGATTAACTCTTCTATACAATTCTTTGATTTTTAAAGTAAAAAAACCACTCGCCAAGTCAGCACAACTTTTCTACTTCCCTCGTTTACGCCATGTAAGTCTGAAGCTGTTGTTTGCGAATGCGACCTGCAACCTAATTACTGTAGCTTTAACACCACGATCTAGTTAGATAATATAAATAACGCAGACGACCTAATTAACGCACTGGCCGACTCAAGGCCGCTGGAAATTATTCTAAACGCGGCAACACTTTTTTTGCTACGACCAATGCCATAACAACGCGCATTATACTATTGCACCACGTCGGTGCACTCGAAATAGAAGTATGCAATTACTCGCAGCTTTATTTTCACAATCGGATCTCCGAAAGCTAATTATAACAAGCAAACAAACAAATTCACTTTTGCCATAAATCAGATGTGACTTTTGTTGCGGTGGTCCGCGCGGATCGCTTTGTAAAACACGAACGTCCTGTTTGTTGTGACGTCATTCGAATTTAATAAGAATCTGGAGGCAACGGGAAAACGACGAAAATATTTTAATCCTCGCTATCAGCGTAGACTAAATATCAACAGTGTGAGTGCTGTTTACCTACTCGACGATCGAACTGAATGGGTAACGAAATGAAACCATTCCGAGTTGTGAAGCGACGAATTTTTATGACTCGAAAAAATTATCGGATTTTGAAAACAGACAAATTAATTCATATGGATATGAAGCAAAAAACTTTTAAAATATAAAAAGTCCTTCAAAGACAGGAAAAGTCAAAGGAACTAGCAAGAAATTAAAAAGTTGAGAGTCTAGTATTACTTGTTACTGTAAATCTACCATGAAATATTGTACAAACAGATAACTAGAATTGGGAAGATTCGGAGCGAAGGATGACAATGAATTAACCCCATCAAGGTTATTAATCAATAACACCTAAGCACAGTTGAAGAAGGCTCCACATTTTTTTAACCTCTTGAATATTTATTTAGTTACTACAGAAGTCAATAATGGACAAAAATGACTATGCTGCTAAAGAAAAAATTGTGACATTTTAAAAAAAGTTGAAGATGATGATTATCTCCCTCTTTATAAAGATTGTTGCTATAATGGGCTTATATGGAGCGTGTCGACCTAATGAATTATACAAGTTAGAATCTTCTTACTGAACGGCACCATAACTAAGAAAGATCGGTTAGTTTGCATTACATACTGGTAAAAGCGTATAGGAGGTTAGAAATCATCTTCAATTGCTGATTCTTCTATTGAAAACTCAGTGGCAAAAAAGGTTTACTCAGCTTACAACTAATATGCAAATTTGAAATACTAAATACATCAATGAAGCCAGACAAAAAATTCTGCTACTTCTAAGAAATTTTCTGACGCTATAGCTCTTGACGAGGTTATCATATCAAACGGAGGTCACTCTACATATGTTTTATTTGCTTTAACCTCACGAATGGTCGTGAACAACGAGCTGGCATTCCAGTATTCAAGTTTTAAGAAAAAAATGACTGTGGCAAAAGAAATAATAGCAGAAATTTGTTTTCTAATAGGTGATTTTTTTGTGAAGTAAAAACGGTAGATTTCAATAATTAGTCAAGCAAAAATACTGTAATTCGCAACATACATGTTCTCAATATCTATACTTATGCAAAAGACACTAAAAAATAAAACTAATGAAAAATTTTATTCCAATAGGTACAAGAACATATATTTTCACATGCGTACTTGATATCTTTATATATATAAAAGTGATATGAATCTTCATATATATGAACATTAACACCAAAATGAACGAAAAACAAGATTTTTCTTCCTTAATCCGGGTCGACATTCCAAGACCGTCGAAAGCGGCGGGGCAGCGAGAAAAAAACGTGCGTCACATTACCTTTTTGTGGAATGACAATTTCTGTCTCATGACAGCCAGACACTTTCTAACAGTCTGCTTCAGCAGGTTGGCCGGGGCACGCGTTACTGGCACTCTCTCGACCGCCATCGGCAGACACCGCGAACGCACTGCCTGTCAAACTGGGTTCTCTTGAAAGGGAACCCGCGGACCTCGAATGCGGCGTTGCCATGCGTGGCGATAAAGCGCATATCTAGGGAGGACGATTGATAGCCCATCAGTGTTACAGCCCGGAGATACAATTGGTTGATTACTTTTTTATGATTTTTAATATATTTATGTGGGGTTCCCAGTTAAAAATGGCTATATTCGTTAGTCTCCGATATAATTCATCGACGTGTTCTAAATTGTTGGTCAGCTACCATAAAAACTAGCGTTGCAATTATTCTTTTTTAATTTTGTAGAAGTGACCAAATCTACCGATTTACATAAAGGATATCCGGCAACGCGGCGTGTGAGTAGTGCCCCGTCTAGACGGAGCTGTCGCGCATGATGATGATAACACGCGACCGATGCAACGTAATCCCCACATGGCCTACTTGAATTGTTGCACATACAGTCGGTCTAGCCGCCTAATCCTTTCCCAGGATGTGGCCTTATCATAGTGCGTCATGCCGTTAACCAGCTCCCGAAAGTCACGCCTTAGGAAATCGGCGGTATCAGTTTTTTGCAATTGTCCCCGAGGAAATACATTTTTTTTAAATAAATAATTTTGTTATACATGAGATTTAAAATAAGTTAATTTCGAGATCTTGTTAGTTCGTTTGAAGAAACTACGCCATTGGGCATACTTGTTCCACCAAATTGTGATGGAGTCGTTGTAACTACTTATATAAACAAAGTTATTATATAATTTAAGAAGTTTACAGTCAAGGTGTGGCATTCGGACGGAATACACATCTAACAAATCGATGTTATTGCAAACTTCAAAGATCTAACACGCACTGCTATACCCGGCCCGACTTCCGAAACATCCACGAAACAATGGGGTAAATAATGAAAGAAACGAAACAGATAATGCAGTTGAAAACATATCAGTTTAATACACAAATATTACCTACTTCTCAAAAGAGGAACATTTGGATCGAAACTTCTACAGCTACAACTTCTTGAATAGGTAACTAACAATAACGATAATGGTCATTTCACTGCCACAAATCCTTGTCAAAACTTGTCATTTATTTTAGCCAACATACTGACATCTTGTGCAATTCATTCAACTGATTTTTATAATGTAACTGATTTCAAAACTCATTATTCTAATATACTTACCTT
This sequence comes from Rhyzopertha dominica, assembly GCA_025024175.1. NCBI lineage: Eukaryota > Metazoa > Arthropoda > Insecta > Coleoptera > Bostrichidae > Rhyzopertha > Rhyzopertha dominica. Next base: position 69,553,106 of record QCXZ01000003.1, on the reverse strand, counting down.
TTGTTAGATGTTATTCAGGATAATGGTTTAAGAAAAAGTCAGTTGAATCAAAGCCCAGCTGACTGCAACCACTTAGATTTTTGGAGACGAAAATGAAAAAGTAAGTCTTTGGAAAGGTATCGTTATAAGTCTTCCCTAACATTTATGAGACTGCATGATAATGTAAGAATTTACGAAGTTGAAGTTGCAAATATTCAGAACACGTTTAAGGAATAAGGGTACAGCCAATGAACAACTTTTATTGAAATTTCTTTGGAGTGATAAAACAAGATACAGAAACTGCGGTATGATCAATGGAAATAAAGAACATCTCTAAGCGTCATCATGTTGAACAGCGAAAGCCCCAATTAAAATTTGGGTTTAACGTAATGGCACCGTAGGATCAACAGGTGTTTAAATGGTTTCTTTATGTACGAATTCCCAGACATGCATTGTTAATGAGTAATTATTATGTGCCTCTTTTTGGTTTCAAAATATGCTTTTGAATTACCTTGTTTTGTAAAACTGAAGACCAATAGATTTCATTTTTCCAACTAGATTAGAATCAGAATAAAACAGAAACAATTGAAATAATTATATAATTGTTGCATTTTTTTCTCTAATTGTGTAAGTTGATTTTACAAAAACACTAATCAGAAATTGATTTCTTTGACGATAATCCGTATCAAAGAGCACATGATTCTTGAATGTGAAGCATCATTTCCACTCAAGATAGTTGTTTCAATGKACTGATGTCACTGCCACAGTTGTAGTGTAATTTGTAATGTACCAGTACCTAGGTAACCGTGATAAATAATAATCGTATAATTAATATTGAAGACTTTGTTGACCACATGAACGAATGATACTTCTAAGCACGACTGAAAACCAACCTCTGTACGTAGGTATGACAAAAGGGAGGATAATAATTCGCATTTTTACCATCAATAATGCATAAGCGTAAAGGTCGAGACACTGCAATTGCAAACAATCCGCAATCGTAATTTCAAATTGTCTGCATTGCTTGCATTTTCATGCAGATCGGAGACACCGGTGCAAATTTAAAACAGAAACTCACCTAGAAAAATAAAGCGTAAAGAACCGATACTGATGCACTATAGATATAAGAATGCAGGCGCGCAATGACCACCGAAAATACCGCTGGAACTGCGATTGTAGACAGGAAAATCAGACGGGAGTATCACTTATTTGCCCGAAACGCTCAGCTATCTAATCAGTATTTAGTTAATGAATTGTCGTCTAGCCCGCCAGACACAAAAATAACGCAGGAGATAAGAAGCAAACAACTTCCCGAGGGTATGACTTTAATTTTGTACAAATTTATTGCTTCACTGCGTTATCACGGGGTCGTAACATCGAAGTCTTGACAAAGAAGAATACTGTCGCAATTCACGTCAGTATCGCGTGAATTTACGCGAAGCCGTAAAATTTTTCTCTGACGTGAGCTTTGGCACACACTGGACGAGATTAATTCAATTGCAATCTAATCAACTTGTTATGACTACATGTTTCGAATTTCAAAAGATTAGAATAATCGTGCTCGTGTGTTGTCTTTAACAACCTTTGCTTAGTCTAAATTCAGTTGCTCGTGTAAATTATATACAAATGTAAAAAGTAATAACAAAAAGTTATCGAGAGCGTTCATTCATCATGAAGTGGCAGAATTATTTCAGACAGCTTCTTTTTTATCATTTCAAGAACAGAGTAATTAGGTAGGTATTTATAGAACAGTAATTCTGAAACTCGCGTTAAATTTTTGTAATCGAGAACTAGTGATTGCTACGAAATGCAATTTGAATATTTAGAAACTAGACAGTATTGTTTTTGTAAGATAACCATAAACTTGTTTTAGTTCAATCTTCCAAGAATTTTATAAATATTGAACAATTGTTTCGCCAAGACCACATTTCTGATTAAAAGTTACTAAATTTGTAGCGATTATGGCACCATACAGAAAGTAGATTGTTTTGTGGGATTAACAGTGATATTTTGTTTGAGGWGCAATTAGTTTGCATWTGATAGGCGAAGCAAAGCAAAACGGACTTGTTTTGTATGGATGTCTTGGTCCGATGATGATGAACACGTCACCACAGACGAAGACGTCGTAATTGTGACAGATGACAATGTCGAATTTCTTGATGATGAATTTCCGTTTACCTTAACTTATGAAATATTCAAAACTTCATATTGCCACTACTTGCTAGAATCATAATTTTGAATATGCTGTGGCAATAAAAAAACTTTTTTTGAGGTGACAGAAAAGAAAAAAGGAAAGTGAGAATATTTGAATATTGATAATCATCACGCAGCATCAATAAGTAGAATATCTTTGGGTAAACTTTAACGCAATTTTTTAACGTATAACTAGTCTTAAAAATGCTATTATAATTATAAATGTCACGTTTTAAGCAAACCGGAGAAAAATTATTTTGCGCTACAGCTCAATAATGTCAAATTTTAAGTAAGTACTTTATTATATCACCAAGAAACCGAAAATTAATTCGGAATTGTGAGCTGCTAACTGAGGAAAGTAGAAATTACATCAATAAGATAATATTTTGTCGGATAGATCGCTGTCTCTTGAAAGCACTGACAAAAAATTAATAGTCTGACGTTTCGATTACACCTGTAATCTTTGTCAAAGACGAAGAACCTCAAAATTTGCCTGATTAGGATGGATGGACATCTGAGGAAATGAATGCTCTTAAGGAATTGAATACAGATAAGTCCATTATAGTTACTAGAGCAGATAAAGGTTCAGCCACAGTAATTTTAGATAGAACAGATTACGAGAATAAAGTTAGAGAGTTGTTAGATGAGGAAACATATCAAAAATTATCCCGCGATCCTACCTCAAAAATTTCCAAAATTACCAATGATCTTATCAAAAGTTCAAATCTTTCGAATGAGGAGAAGTCTCTTTTAACTGTTTCCGATTGCAAGGTACCTAAATTGTATGGTTTGCCCAAAATCCACAAAACCAATGTCCCGTTAAGACCCATAGTCCTTGTTACAGGTTGGCAAAATTTTATGCCAACTATTTAAAACCGTATGTAGGAAATACCACTAATTTCATCAAAAATTCTACACACTTTATCGATACTATAAAAGGTTTAAGTATTTCAGAAGGTGATATTTTAATTAGTTTTGACGTGGTTTCTTTATTTACGAAAGTACCCATTCCTGAAACGATAGATATCATCAAATCCAAGCTTAATAGCGATCCCTTAGGTGACACGATAGCCAGATTATCCGAACATTGTTTAAAATCTACTTATTTCTGATGGAACGATAATTTTGATGAACAAAAATCAGGTTGTGCAATGGGTTCACCTCTAAGTCCTGTAGTAGCCAATTTGTTTAGAAGAATAACCAACACAGCTGTGTGTGGCGGACGATAGATCGGACATGAGAGTAATTTAGAAGGCCGGTCCTGCCCACTAACCCGAATTTGGCGTTACACGCCGCAATTTAAAGCGTTATAGCAGCCGGGTACACCCCCCTGTTGCATAATTTGCACGTTTCAGACTATATCTGCCGGAAGCCTGTATCTATGCAGTCCGTACGGGCCAAGGTCGCAGACGGTGATGTCATAACAAGTTCTTTTTTTAATGTACATGCAAACAAAATAGTAGGTGCCTATTTAAATTAACCGTTGTGCAACAGCACCAAGGCAAATTAGTCACCGCATGACATTTCGCACTCTTCAATGACCGTCACGATGCAAGTCGAACAATAATGAAATGACTGGGAAATAGAACTTGCAACGTGTGAACTAAATGAGGGTCAACTTTTTTAACGGAATCTCTTAAATTTCACAACCCAGATTTTAACGGTAATGTATGGATACTGATCACCCCATGTTTCCACCTCTCAGTAAAAATTTATTTCTTTGCCGTTTTCAAAAATTAAGTTTCTGTCCCGAATGGAAAGTGTCCAGACCAACTAATTATCAAATATGCCCTTAAATATACGGGGCATAAACAGTAATCAAAGTTATTCCCTTGCCCCAAAGGAATTCAACTTTTTTTATAAAAAAAATACTTGGCATATTCTCACTAAACGTTTACTAACATTATTTCTTGCAAATGTCCATTTAATGCTGTAAATATTATTATTGTGCAAAGTTAAACGCCACACTTTAAATGCTTCATAAATCCTGTGCACAATTTAGCTCCGCTTCATTGTTACCGTAATTTAAAGATCAGTTTTAAAACTTTTTATAAACTACATCGTATTGACTGAAAATGGTAAAAGTGACTTTGTTGTATCCCAATGAAAATCCGGAATGTGTACCAAAAAAAGAAAACGCAACTTTCTATATCCTACGATGAAAAACTCTTATTTTGTTCATATATAAGAAGGAAGTGAGAGTGAAGAAAGCACCCCTTTGCGGAGACATCCAATTTATTTGGAATTCCAAAATCAACCATGTGATGATTGGTGAAAATTGGACCGTCACAGAGAACAATTCGATTAGATAAGGAACGGTTAATAAGTTGCTCCCAATTCAAGAAGACCGAATTAGAAGAGTTATGTATGAATTTATTGGAAGTTGTTCGCACAAAAACGTTTGGAAATAATCAAAATCGATCAGATTGCGTCTGAGTACGCAATTTAATTGTCCTACACTTACCGCCCTATCATTGTATTTTTAACCCTATTGAAATGATGTAATTAATTTCATTTTAAGTATAGGAGATACATTATATATACTATAGAAAGCACGAAATCATTATTTAACTTTTACGTGTATGCTCTGGTTATAGACCTATTGTGTTCTTAGGTAAAGAACGTTCCGCATAGAAAAATGTTACAATAATAATTATAGCAGGTTTCTATACATTTGCTAAATCTGACAAAATCTGATACTTTATGATATAGTAACGAAAGTGCAAAAAAGGATGTTGATTGGCTACATTATCTATATGCAGTAACTAACAGAGACGTAACATTTATTTTGCGGATATACGTTAGTCAATAGATTCACTGTTTTTGACATTCCTTGTGTGTCGATTCCTGCTGCTCTTATATGTACCACCTCTCAAGCGGTAGCCTGCATTTATTTAAATTTGAATACCAAAATCCCCAACAGTTTAACGACAGTACAATTCCTTGTGATCTATTAAGTATGGGACCCACCCATAAATAATTCATGGGGGAAACAGTGCATTATCATAAATTCGGCAGGACCTTCTCGTCGAGGTGCCCCACCGTGCCTACATGCACCACGCTACCTGCATATTTGCATACCACTCTTCGCTAATCTAATCTGTATTTATCTGTCGTCTGGAAAAATCTCGGAAACCGAGAAATTCTATAATTGCCTTTATCGTGTTGAATTATGCGGTTCATTTATTTGACGTTCGTCGGCCACCTTGACATTGAGATGGTGTTACTTAATTCGTGCTAAAGCGATTATCGACGGTGTAAAGTCGAGACTGTAGCAGTGAATCAGCTATCAGGTGCTTATTATTATGACATAGTCGTGGTCTGAAGATAACGTGATAGCATTGCTTTTCTGGGAAAGAAATTTCGTCACGTTTCCGAAAAGTGTTCTCCACGACATTTTTTATGTGTTGTCTCCTTTTTTCAATAAAGTTTTTTTTAACTGTAGAAGTGCATCTTATTAAACATATTCAGATAAGTAAGTTAGTCTATTGCGTTCTTTGATAGTAAATCTTTTGCTTCGAATAAAGTTTCTTTTATAGGTATACAACCCTTTAACATCCTGCTGCAAGTTATGGATTATCACTACTTATTGATGTGTTTCTATATTCAAATAGTGTACGATGAAAAATATCTCAGTATTTTAGAAAATATATGTGATATGTTTGGTTTTCCATGAACTGAGGACATTGACTTCAATTCTTTTATGACCGCATCACTAGTTGTATTAGGTACCATCAAACTAAATAATTTCTGGAAACCTTGAATACATATCTAAATTCAATAAATACGAGCACATTCTGTCTTAAAACTGACATCTTTGGATCTATCAACGCATAAAATAATAAGTTCCTTTCAACGACACATTGTATGTAAATCTCCATTGAACGTGATTGAACTCTGTTTTATGAATTTCATTCTGATCCCAAGTTATTTATTTTCAGTGATTTTTGTAAGTTACTCGCCAAGGTAAATAAATTAGGTAAAAAATTCCMTGMTTATGCGTACGGCCCGTCATCAGAGATATCGTTCAAATCTATTCTAAACATCTGGGCGGTATTACTTTTACGGGGGTGTACGATCGGGTAGTAATAAAGTTCTTTTCGTAAACAATCAAAACCATATTCGCAGAATATCTGGCCGGTCTTTATGAGCTTTAAAAAATATTAAGTATGACCTGAGATGTAGTACAAWCTGAAGTAGCTTGGAAGGAGCTATTKATTGCCTCTTTCACTTCTCGTTCTGATAGGCTAACAAAACAAAAACGTTAAATCCCGTATACCTACTCCATCTTAAAATTGAACATCCGCTACGTCCCAAATATCTAGGTCTTTATTCAGTACAAGTATTACGTAATTCCACGTAGATCTCAGCGCGGCAGTCCACGAATCCCGACAGGAAATCGGTGCGTTCTGTGAGTCTATCCCTTAAAGCTGCATGGGCGGTGGCATTATGCGTCGAGGCGTAACCAGACGGCTGGAGCAGCGCCGCGGCGGAGAGTGAAAGTAGAGAGCGTCGGTCAATGATGCTACGGCGCAGAATGAGTCATGGATCCCCGGATTGCTCGACATTAGTACGCACATCTCGTATTTCGGCTGTTTTCCGTTTCCTAGACGCTAACCGCCGACCGTTTTTTCCGCCTTCACGATTTGTTACCGTGTATCTGCGGTTGGATGAGTCGGGTTATAATTTAATCGCGTGCGAAGAAAAGGATCACGTTCCAAAAACGATTTTATATATTTCTTAAATTAACACCGGTACGGCATATTCATTATCTTCTATACCAAGCGGCCACTCAATTTGCGAAGAAAATGCTCGAACATGGACTGATTTTGAAATTAATACGATTACAAAAGATTTCACGATGATCAGTAAATGTACGATAAAGCACTAAATGATGTTTTGTATCTGATTACTRATCATAACACAGCCACAAAAAAATCATAGCGTATTGATTCTTAGGGAGACCAACAATACCTACAATGATATACTTACTGCAAGAAATTGCTTCTTAAAGGGTTGATTACTACCGACAAATCCAGTTTATTTATACTCACACGTACTCCTTTTCTCTAGAGGCACGAAACCATCCAAAATCCATCAACAATTTTCACTCCCAGCAGTGTACGTGCTCGTTCATCGGGTTAACGTCCCGTATAGGCTTCTCATAATTAACTAATATAATTTCATAATAAGTACGTCAAATTTGTCTGGCGGGATAGACAATAGGTCTGCGTGGGGTCTGGGAAGTTTATTATGGTGACCGCCTATGTAATCGAGGAGAACAGGGGGGACCATGTTAGACCAGAGGGAGAATGGGCGGTATAGTCGCATAATATTGATCCTACAATAAGCACTTAGTATATGCATAGCGCTGAAGGGTATGAGGGCAAACGCAACATGTCCCGACAAAGGCACTGATCTATATATTATGACATACGATAAACTTTTAGCACAAAATTTCGGCCGCTAAGCTGCCATCTTCAGTAAAAGGTAGAGCGACTTCTTGATATATTTGGCTGGGTTAACCAAGAGGATGTTCTCCTCACCAAATTCTTAGAGCAAGTGGAAGTATATACAATTTAGATCTTAATAAAACCAGCAGTTTGCAAGAGAATTCAACGTAGACACACACTTCTTTTTGTCCTTTTATGACAATGGTCTGTTAGTTGGAAAATAAAGAACTGCTTTTACTATCCACGTCGTTCTGGTCGTTTTTGGAGCTGTTTTTCCCATATATTTGCTTAAACCTTGAAGAAGTAGACGTTTTGAATTAAGGCCGGTCTGTCTCAAACGAGCTGGATTTACGTAACTGCCATAACAGACTGCTTGTGCAACGCAGTTAGACAATTCAAGCCGCTATCGGGAATTCCATCTATTACTTAACGCACTTACTATGACCTCCAGACATCTTAGATTCTTGCGCCATCATTATGTGCAAACTGCACGTGACCAAGTAAACAAGATGAAAGTATGTATTAGTATTATTAGTATCATAACAACGCTCAATGTGACTAAACGAAAGTTAAGAAAATGAGCTTATGAGATTCATCGCACAAAAAAATTAAAAAAAAGTCGTGCTGCTGAAAAATTGCTGATTGTTTACTATGTCCAGAAAAGAAATTCAAAAATAGTGAGTGAAATTACTATGAACATAGTGTCCAAGGGTCAAACGTATAAAACAATAATTAACAAATTTTTACTTGACTTGGTACTAGGTCTACTACGACAATTATAATTCTTGTAAAACTATTATCTGTTTAAGGTAAAATGAAGTCAGGGAGACAAGCAAATTATAGTATTTTGTTCTAGTTGACAAGGTACTCCATCAATTCCAAGAAATGTTCTAAATAGATGTCTCCGATTTAAATACCAACAGTAGGTATATACCGAATACAGTGTCACAACGTCTGCTACTTGTTTACTGTCTATTGACGTCATCAGCTACCGTATCACTGCAAGCCAATTACAAGCTCTTACGAGATTAACTGCCTTAGAAGCACACTACATCTGCATGTTTTCTGATCGCGTCACAAGTAATCGCAAGCATGGATCTTGGAGATCACGTGTTTTAATCACGAAATGTTCCAACGGCTTTAGGCGCCTGTGAAGCAGCCTCGGTGTGCGTAACTCGTAGATCCATTCTTGGGAGGGGTGCGGGAGCTTTGTCGGCGTCTGTTTTGCTCCGACGTCGCCGACGCGTCGTCATATACCCTTGAAAGACCCCTACATCTATTCACTTTCGTTCATTGATTTTGTTTGTCGTCTATCCTCATCTGTTTCGACCGCCACAGCAGTTAAAGCTGGGTGAGTGTCTCCGGTCATGACAGCATGATAGTTTTCAAACTATGCGAACTAGTTTAGCCCGATCCAAATTTACATTCATGTTTATTGGCAAATGACAATGATCCCATCTATATAAAAGCAAAAAAGCACGAGTAATTAAAAAATTATTTGGCATGTGCAATATTTCACGAGTTACTGGCATCGAAGCGCGATTCTCTGAATGTGCATTAATGTCCGTGAAGATTGTCGTTCTTAAACATTTTTTGATATTACTAACGGATTTGATAAACTTCCGAACTTATTTTAGGCGTAATAAATTCAAAATCTAATCACATGACATCGAAATGATAATCTGAAGACCAACACAGGCCCCTACATTTTAAATTCTTTTTTCGATACCTGGTGGCTGTTCCGGAATTAGGTATCTACAAGGCTGTTTGTTTACCTGCTATTTTTAAATTGAGGCAGAATGCGCGAAAAGATGAATTAGAATTATTGTGTACATTGTATGAACAGCTGGCCTAACGCCAAAATTCCGACAATAAATAACAGTTGTACGCGCTATACGGGAATACATCAGTGGTATGATGTGCACAACTTTGTGCTGCTCGGACGGAATATTAACTTTGTAAAAAAGTGACACGATTAAGCTAATTGTGATTTTTTAGATAACTCCGAGACTTTTAATTCGTATAAATATATATTAAATAGTTCAATCAAGAACGTTATCTTTTATTTATCAAAATTTATACTTTACAAAATGCACAAATTTTAAACCAGTCTCATATATTTTAAGGAAAATTCTGATGATTTTGCATTGCTGCAATACTCCCATTACGTCTGTCTTTTGATTTATTAGTTGACGTAAAAATAACACAGGTTTTAAATAATCAATCTATTGAAAGATATCCAATGATCGGCTCACAATGGATGACATAACGTCATTGTAAAATTTCAAGAAGGGCACATCTTTAAATAAAAATACACTGGTAATTTTTTAATAGAGCGCACACGTAGTTTCGCACCTAGAAAATAAAAATCATTTTTTACAAATATACATATGTGGAGTGCATGTGCCATAATAATCTCCTACGTCAAGAGTGCCAACGATGTGCATATGGCGCACATAATTTGTTTCAATAATAATTAACAAACACATGTATGTTCTAAAGTACAACAAACACAGACAAGTATCGAACAAACAACTGCAGTCTATTGTGTACATCGCGGAATTGTTTGTGGTTAAGTCTGTTGTGTCTACTGGCTTGTATTTTTATCATAGTCAACCTCGTTCCATTGAACCCTGCCGTTCTGCACGTTTTTAAACGATTGTTTATCAGCAAAGTCAGTAATTAATCAAGTAATGATGTGCTGCAGCGTATTTCTTCCATTGTAGAATACCCTACATACATTGCACGCAGGCAAATGTATACTACCGCATCGAGTCATTAAGCAAATTGATTTGGTTTGAACCTGCCTGAAGAGAAAAATCACACTACAGCATACTAACAGTTACGAAATACCCATTTCAAATAATAATAACGTTACTCCTCGTATTATGATTTCGTCGATTAATGATACCGTAAAAAAACTATTTCCAATGGTTGCTATACGGATTATTACATTTTAATGCGCGTAAACAAAATACAGACTTCAAACTGCTATGTAAGCAATTGGGGCTTTGAAAATGTACCGCGATTGCAGCAACTACAGTACGAATGCTTTTTATGTCATTCAGGTCGGCTTATACAACTAAACAATCAACTAGGATAACAGGCATATATATGTATTGAAAAAGAATTGCCAGTTTTGACCATGTTCGAACCTGGAATTTCTTGGTTGGATTTTAGGATGACCAAAGATTTTCATTCTTTCTGTTCAATATGTCACAATTCGTAAAACGACTTTCGTCGGTACATAGCCCATATAATGTAGTGCTGTTTCGAAAATTTCAATCGTTATTAATATTTTCACGTAACCACCTGCACCATACCAATCTTATCATAATGACTCCAGGATGTAATGTTTGCGATAAATGAATTTTGTAAATCTTTTCGAATACTTTTAAAAATTTTTCCAAATATTGCCAATATGGCGGAATTAGAGATTATTAGTGGTATGATCTGATTAGAATCCAAATTTTAATGATGATCGATTATGGCGATTTTTGAAACGACAATTCGCTGAAAGCCTCACTCATTTATCGAAATGACCCAAACAAAGTCGCAAATGAACAATTCTGGTACACTCCTAATTACATTACCGGCAATAAAGCTCACCGAGCCATGATTTTGCCGCCAAAAACCGCGAACATGATCGCTCAGCTTCCAGTCGGAAGGTTATCATCGCATGTGTGTGAAGAGGAGGTCTCGCAATTTTAATCCCCTTTGGTAAAGCATGCAGACTAAGTAATTAGCGTTCTATCGAATGGCCGCACAGATCCTGGCGACTGATTGCATCGGTGAGCCTAATTGCTAATTAGAGCGACATGTGTGCCGCAACCGCTGCACCCGCAATCAGAAGCCATCCATGGCGGGGACCCCTGTCGATGGTGCGCTTAGATTTGTGCAATGCCACGACGGGGCAACCCTAAATCGGGTTTATCGTCTTCATATTTACGATAGGAATAAATTTTAGCAGGAATATAAATTACAACTGGATCAAATCAGAACTTCTCGAGGTGTTTTATTTACATTTCAATTTCTATTGCAATGAACGAAGTGGTTTGGTCACAGCAAACCAATCGTTTATATATATTGATTCACTTTGTTGCTATATAGCGTACAGCCATCTGGCACTTCAGAATTGGCCGTATTTCGTGTGTAAATATGTAAATTAATAAAAAATCACAAAAATTGTCACCAAGTAACCGATTCGCACTTCAGAACTCACTATATTTCGTTCGTTCGACGACACGATAGTGATGATTCTTTGTGAAAATAGACTATACTTTATTCACTTTATGAAATGAAACTTGATTCTCAAATTGAAAATGATTTTAAACCAATAAAAAATACTTACTTTGACACATACACTTGTACACGAAACATGATTTCGATTCGACATCACGTGAATGAGTGGAACATTCAATTGAGTTTTCCAAATTTTCCTTTCTTTTGGAACAATTTACCGCGAGCATAACGAACTACACAAAAAATAATCGACTAAATAATATGTCGTTTCTATCGTTACTTTCCGTGGCTTTCCATAAAAAACACTTTGTTTTTTTCGTGAATTTTCCTGACAACTTTACAATTTTTCTGTCCTTAAAACCTTATTCTGGCTATCACGAAAATTAAAAAAATCAACCGGAAAACAGGTTTTTTTATGTTTACGTAGTTTCGTTTAATGATAAATTAGTGGTAATAGTTTCTGGAGCTTTCAAGTTAAACACATTTCATACGGAACTGTGTGCAATACTTTCTCGCATCAACCTTAAATTTAATTCGTAAACTACCCGATCGGTAATAGCACTACTAGCTAGACAACTATGTTTAATTTTCAGAGGTAGATAAAATGCGCAACTGAGACAAGTATGTAATACGTTTTATCCATAACCACAGGCATTTAGAACCAAAATCGCCAGAATTTTATCTGATTTCATGAAAAAATAATTTGACATTTCGCTGTGACAGCAGCTGCCACCCCAAAAATCATAGAAATTAACTAAAGAAATATCGGGAGGTGTTGAATTGTAGCTATTTATTTTATGTTTTATCCACTCCATCTGCAAAAATTTGCGAGAAAAGGAACACTTTGTTCCTGGCATAATCCTAAAGGAAGCTGCAGAAGCAACTCTACTATAATTATTGCCTCCGACGTCTAAGGTACATTATGCAAAAAGAAGAGATCTGCAGATTTAACAAGAACTTCTACAGGTATGCGTTCTGAAACCTATGACAGCTACAAACTTAATATAAACATATATACTTATAAACATAAACGTTAATGTTAATAATATATAAAATAAAATAATAAAAAATGATTGCATTTTTCTTTATCTCACTAGTGGAATAAAGTAATATCATTACACCACTAGTGGATAAATTAGTACTTTATACGGTTCTTAAGTGTGGATAAAACTTCAATTATAAAGTGATTATGGATAAAATATTTTACTGCGCCAATATAACCTTAGAAGATTTGGGGAACGTTACGTTTATAAACTACAAACTAGCACTGCGTAAGAAAATATCGACAGATTGTGATATCTCTGAGTCAGCAGCCCACAATAGGACAAATAAAATCAGGAACCGTACTGTAAGCATTCAGCCTAGTGTAAAAATAACTTGTTTGATAAAGAAATAAGGATACCGCGTTCTTGGTGGCTACAATTACATAAATCTTGATTAAGATACATCGTTAAAAATTACGAAAATTTGACGCTGCCTCAAAAATTTTGTTGCTTCTGATAATGCCGAAGACACGTGCGAACGAAACTCCAACTTCGTAATTGCGGACTCGCTAAGCGCGCGCTCTAGCAATAAATATCCATCGAACTCCAGACGGGGGCGCCGGTGTGACAGGTGTCACTTCCAAGAGGTAAGCACTATAGGTAAATACTTACGGGTGCAGTGGTCGGTGTTTGCACGGCGTCGTGCGGGTCAACCGCCGCCGTGCCTCCGGCACCAAAGCGGTAATGGTTTAGCACGCACGTGACGAGCCCCAGTGCCACCGTCAATACGACTGCCGACAGCACCAGCACCAGGACGCCCCACTCGCTCACAGCTGAAACAGAAACTGGGGGTGAGTCGGGCGATCGCACAGGGTCCAACAAGTGCAAGCGTCAACGGCTGAACACAGTGATTCGGGTAAAAAATGATGAAGAATACGTGTTCGGCGTCATTACACCTCATCAGCACGACATATAGACACAAAATGGGTTTTCCGCGGTATTCTTAATACTAAACGGGAGTATTAGGGTTGCTGTTGAGTATAACAGGCTTAATTTGAGTGCCGATAACTAATAAGAAAACACAGATACACTTACTAAAGTTGGGCAAAAACAAAATTCCATTGATTTAAATTTTAAATTTCGATATATGAGGGTCATGTCAAAATTCCTGCACAMAAAAAAACAGCTCGCAAATGAGACGTATATTTTGAAAAATTGCAATAAAGTCGTCCTATATAATCCCCTTGCATATCCAACACACGTTGCCATCGCTTCGGCAGTAACGTAATGTCGTTAAGTACGCTATTTTTGTCAAGACGTTTCAGCAGTTGAAAAGCATATGCTGTTGCATTTCTTGTGAAATTCTCACCGGTTAGTTAAAAATGATTGATATTAGACCAATAAAGTAGTAATGGTTTGGCAACGCTGGAGTTTTCTCTACAAACATAAGAAAATTAGGAGGGACGAAACTAGTAGTCGATTTCGTTGACCAATCCGTGTGACAATTAATGTGTAACATATGGGAAAATAAATTATCCTAGCGCCTAGGTGATAGGCGGGGGTTGGCAACGAACGAAGTAAAGTATTTTTATGACAGGTGGTCTCGTTTTCAGCTCTCATACTGATCAAAATCATGTTATTTTAGTTCAGCTTGTGACGCAGAGTCAACCAATTAGGGTTTATCAAAATACAAAATGCCAGACTCGTCATACCAATGTGACTTATGTAAAAATGAATCATGCAATAGCAGGAACAACAGTTCACAGTTAACAATTATGGTAGTAGAATTCTCACATTCCAAAAAGTATAATTTATTAAATTAACTTCAATCCAATAATAATACTTCTTTAATTTAACAACAGGAAACTCGTTGTTCGCTACAAAAAAGCGTTCAGGTAAAAACAAGAGTGAGATATCCCCAGACGGGAGCGTATCTCACGTAGGACCGCTGGCATTCCGTGACATTTTAATTTGCATTACGCCAAAATATGAATACGAATCTTAAGTGATATATATGAGAAGTTGCCACGAACACAAGAATTTATTTCCGCCAGTGATGTATGCCCCTGTAGGCAACGTTTCATAAAAAGTAACCACCTGAAAAATAATGCGGAGCTGAATCCGCGACACTTATAATATGAACTGGGGCGGGCGCCAGACTGTGAACTGGGGGGAAAAGGGCGCGAAAAACGTGTTCAAATTAAAATGTCGCGGAGAAATGTATAGCAACACCAGTGAAAATTGTTCGGTATTAAAACAAATGCCGTGGACGTCATAGCTTTAAAACAAAAAATAAAAAATTAAACGTTATGGTGCACACAACTTTATATGAGAAAAGCATTAAATTATCAACCAAATGGTATAACACCAACTATATATTTTAGTCTCGACTTACAGTAAAAAAATATTTGCATTTCAAACTAATTGAAGGTGGTAAACTTAGCAGGCCGTGGAAAACGAAACAAGCTTTGGAAAAGTGAAATAATAATTACTATGGTACCTATAGCATTGTTGAAAACTAGATAGTTATTTCAATTTATAAGCAAAAACCTATATGTATTATAAATTTTAAACTAAATGAATTCGGGAATATTACAAATGAAAATTTATTAAGTAACTAATCGATATTCACAGACAGCTAAACTTTTACAAGTATGTCGGTCATTGTTATGAAAACAATTGGTCAGTCTATTTATAGTAGCAAGTTTGAGAATACAATACATACATTATTAATTTAGTAATATAATTATAATTATAATATTTTATGATTGCCGATCAAGCTGCAGAAGTATATCTAGAAAGGTTATGCGGTGTAATTATTTATTATAATAGTTAGTATTTTTATACATTTGTTTTAATCTGTTTAAGGTTTGCTGAGAGAAGGCAACCCCATAAAATGACTTACTCTAGATTAAAACATAATTTACTTTCTTACAGATCATTTGAAAAACACCCACCGAATATTTATGAAAATTAGAACTATCTGATCAAAACTCTTCAAAACTCATCAGCTCGTGAGCTTCCACACTAAATAAATTCAGAAATACGGTTGGTGTCCAGGCTTTTTATACTAACACTAGGTACAAGCCAACTTTGTTTACAATTCCCTGCTTAGTTTTAGTAGTGCCGTTTATACTGACACTTATAGCTTCAAATACTCCTTCACTTCTGCAATTCATTAATGAGGAAAACGCGTCCGCGTTCAAATATGTTTGTAATTTAATGATGCTTTCGTCACAACGGAACCAAATCGATACGTCTGGGCCAGTGGAGCGCCCGCCCGAGCAGACGGTGTGACCTACACCCTGCCTCGGTGTGACACAGTTCTTATTATCACATGCCTCACACTCCATATAAATATCCCATCACATTATTAATTCTGTGATGACATTTTTCCATGTCTAGACAAGATAAAACGTTTTATATTTATGACTAGCATCTCGATAAGGAGCGTAATTTATTCTACGGTAGGGACAATGTTCAGCTTCACCTAGTATCGATTAAGCATTCGCGAAGGTAATAAAGATTTTGCCACGTCCACAAGAGGGACGGACTTCCATCGTCTTTCTTTGATTATTAAAGGCTTGAAATACATCGCTGGGATGACGGAAGAAAATGGCAAGTTAAACTGTTGATATATGCAAGAAAAATAAACACTCACAAAAAGACGCAACACCACTTTTATGGCCCCGGCTAAAAAAAATCATGAAAAATCCAACGCTCTAAAAAACAAAGCAGTTAATCGAAAAGTTTAAACAAAATGATACTTTTAATGCGAACGATGGATAGTTATACAGATATATGGTTGAATAAAGAAGTCTACTGTTCTGGATGTGATGGTATAATGAACATAGAGATGTAATTCTACCATTTTGCCTTACATCACACACGTAATTTAAGATCTTTATAACAAATTATACCTTTCCTAAGGCATAGAAGAAAGCAATTCTAATACCTTTGAGAAGATATTTTATCTTCAGATAAGGAATCACCTCGACAAAAGTACTAAACGACCTGTCATTCAGTCAGGTTTTCGACAAGGTCACAGTTCTTCAACTGAATAGTTAAAGTTCACCGATGACAACATATCAGTTAAAGACGTTGGTAAGATGACAGCACTTGTCTTGCTTGACTTTATATAGTTTTGGCAATCAGTATTGTTAGTTGTTCTATATTATATTGTAAGACTATTAGAACACTATCTTGGTGGAAGGCGTAAGACAGTACAGGTGGAAAACCGTTTATCCATATCTTTAACTTGAGGTGTTCCACAGGGGTCAATTCTAGGACCATTGTTTTTTTTCGGTCCACACTTGAAATTATTAATTGTTATCAAGACTTTTAAGCTTGATGAAAGCATGTAAATATCTTATTTTAACAGTGCTGTTTTCCTTGAATGTAAAAAAAATCATTAGTAGGCCGTGGGTTGTGACAGTGCCGCGGAGGTTCACGATAGTTCCTCCTAGAAGGATGATGGAAGGAGGAGATGGAAGAGTAACCTCTGCATATTGTTATTCTACTAGGGATTTTAGGTAGTCTAGTGGGTCTATAATTTGACCAATGGGGTGGCAATTCCCACTAATCAATCATATGTTACGGGTTGCCGGGTTACATGCGTTTCATCCGGTTCCAGAGGGTTAGCGCGTAAGTTAACTAACCATCCCTGTAACATTATCTCGCTAATATGGGTAACAATAATACACAAATTATTTTACATTAACTCATCTCTATATTGGATACCACAATTGCAAATTTCGTGTAAAGCAAAAACAGTAAAACATTATTTCTGGATATATTTTTGCAAGGAGCAGCTACCAGGCAGCACTTGTTGATACTTAAGGGAAGACCAAGTGCAATCTTTCACTGCGGTTAATCAGCTGCAAGGCGTGTTTTAAAAATGAAGTCATGCCCAAAGCGAGGCTATAAACTCCACTAAATAAACACGGCTTAAATCATTTTAACGGCCGGCAAAGGTATTACTGCAGATGGAGATGCGCCGACAAAAAACTTGTGAACTCCGGCATAATTCCTGTCGATGCTAAGAAAAATGTGTTTGCGCGCGAAATCATTTTTTCGAAGGTGTTAAAAGAGTGAGATGATAAAAAAATCCGGGAACGTCAATAAAACGCACGACACAATGCAGCTTTTGGCTGTTTATTGTTGGTCCAGCCAATAAAAAATGCAAATGTACACAAATTTATGTCCAGACAAAAACAGAAGAAAAAGCCCAGGCAGACGGTATCGCACAATTTTGAATGCAAAGCGCAATTGCAATCTCATGTTGCACGTCTCAAGACTGGATTTTTTACTGTCTGACTTTTATTTTTTCTTATAACCAGAACGGCCAAATATTTGCATATACCAGCGGCCTGTCCGGTCCAGACAAAATAAAATTTCGGTTTTTATTTCGCACACCGTCGGCCGTACACAACGCCCCACTATGTCGAGATCGCCTTGGCTTTCGTCTGTCATCGTTTAATTGTTGCGGGGAATACGGAAACAGTGTGAAGTGATAAGACATTTTTGTAACGTCATTTGAAAAAGAGACCTCATCAATCGATCTTTGGTATTTTTGCGCTATATAACTCCACATATAAGTATGTATCATTCAATCATGGCAATTTTTTATTAATAATATGATAAGATAATATTTATTGACCTTTATAAAATACACGTAATATCGTAAAGGTAAGTCAGAAATATAAGTAATCACAGATTAATTGAAGAAGACACAGAATTGCCCCATGGGAGCATATAACAATAATAATAAAACATGTAAAACATCAACCTATTATAGTACATATTTAAAAAGTGAAATCAAGAAATTCCTGGATGGAGTAGAAGATAGATACGTTTTATATTGAAGAGTGTTCATTTGCCTAACATGTGCTGGTAACTTATTATACAGTTTTGTGCAATAAAACCTTACAGCTGTCCGTGATTTTTGAAGCCTATGAAAATCGTTAATTGGCAATTGTTTAAATCTGGTGTGATATTCATGGTCTATATATCCAAATGTAAAGCAACTATCTTTAACATAAACTAGACAGTTATACATGTATAAACTTGGAAAAGTCATAATTTTAAGTGTTGTAAAACTTTTGCGGCAGCATTCTCTATATTTTAATCCGTTCACGACACGTACACATCGCCGCTGCAGAGCAAATAGAACCGATGTATGAACTGAGTGACCCCATACCAATACACCATAGGAGAGCAAACTCTGGATGTACGCGAAGTAAGCCGTCAACACGACCCCTGTTGATACTTTGGTCTTCAATTGTCTTATGGCATACAATCTCGAAGAGATCCTTCTGGAAATATATTGAATATGCAACTCCCAAGTTAATTTTGAATCGATTTGTACACCTAAAAGTTTAATTGGTTCGCTTTCTTCAAAAGTGTTTCTTAATGAAAAGATTATATGATGGGTTTTGTTGCTATTTATGCATAATTTGTTTGACTCAAACCATCTTTGAACCTCGTTGTCAGCTGAATTTATTTGCTCCTTTAAAATAATTGAGTTGGCGTGACTTCCTACAACCGTTGTGTCATCAGCAAACAGAACGCTTTCAAAGTGCAAGTATTTCGGTAAATCATTAATGTAAATTAAAAACAAGTTTGGACCTAGGACCGACCCTTGCGGTACACCGTGCTTAACTGACAAACAGGTGGAATTTTCTTTATCGTATGTTACATATTGATATCGATCATTAAGGGAACTATTCATCAAATTTACGCTGCCCTCAGCGAAACCGTATGATGAAAGCTTCTCAAGCAAAACTGAATGTGATAAACAATCGAATGCTTTTGTTAGATCATAGCAAGAGATAAACCCGTGTTCTTTATTTTCAAAAGTTTCAATGATTCTGTCTGAAAGCTCTAGGAGCGCCTTAGAAGTTGATTTGTTGTCTCTAAAACCAAACTGACTAGCACTGAAGAGATTATTATTTTCAAAGTAATCATTTATTTGCCCCCTAATTAGCCTCTCAAATATTTTTGATAGTATCGGAGTCAGTGAGATGGGGCGATAATTCGATGGATCATTACAGTTATTTTTTTTGTAAACAGGAATAACTTTGGAAAGTTTTAGAGTTTCAGGAAAAGTGTTATGTTGAATGCACTTATTAATTAAATTTGTTAGAGGTACAATAATAAGGTTTTTTATAGACTTTATCATTTTTACATTGATGTTTTAGGCATCTGTACTGCTGGAGTTTTTTAAATTGTCAATTGCTGATCTAACTTCTATGTAAGATACTTTCCTAAATGTGAATCCATTGTTTGTTTTTGGTTTTGAGTTGGAAGGTTTAGAGCTCTGTGATGAATTAGGAAGACTGTCAAGAATTTTCCGGGCTGCATCGGTAAAGTAAGAATTAAATGCATCAGACATCAAGTTTGACTCTGGACAAGAGTTTGTTCTATTTTTTATAACTCTCCATGCAGCGGAGTTTTTATTGTTAGATTTTTTTAATGCATTCATCATTGGCTTTGATCTTTGCAGCTCTAAGAGATGATCTATAGCTATTTTTAATAATATTAAAGTCTTTTTTGGCGATAATATTGTTTTTGTATAGAGAATGCGAAAATTGGACTTGTTTGCGCATGTATCTTAGATCGTCATTAAACCAATATAATTTGCTTTTACCTTTCTTATTAGTAACGGTTTTTAAAGTTTTAAAGTCGAGTGTTTGTCTTTAGTAAACGTCCAGTCTGTAGTTGCAACAAAATTGTAGAAATTGTTAAGACGAGAAGCAGAAATACTTCTGAAAGAAGTTGTTTCATCAACAGACTTTCTTTTAGTTATACTGAATTGGAAAATAATGCCATTGTGGTCTGATAAGCAAGGGTTAGCAACTTGCATTTTAAATTATTATGAGATGCCATTAATTTGATATACAGGATGATCATTTATGGCTGTACAGCGGCTGTATCTTGGAAATTAATCGTGCTAAAAAGGAGGGATAGAAGATTCAAATCAAAAAAAGAGCGATTTTTTTCATATCTTAATTCTTTTACTATCTTATTGGAAACCATGTTAAATTCGTAATACCCAACAAATGGACGACAAATCGTTCTCGCGGTGATTATAATCTGAGCTTAAAACGGGAAACGTTTATTACGTAGGAATCCTGACCGCTTTTAAGGTACCGTCTTCCCGTTTTACAACCGACCGTCCTTTAAAATTTAGACCTTTATTATAAATTTCTTCGGGCACTTCGCCGCGACAAGAAGTAAACTTTATGACACCGAGGACGGGCTTTTACGCTGAAACTGTACATAAAATTTTCTAATTTAAAAACCATAAAATTTTATTCCGCCCTTTTAACGACGGTAATATACATTGCGTATGTGCACCACCACCTCGGGCCGAGGTTAATAAGGAACCGGAGTGGATTTTTGCGGAGTGCAATTTATTTCGGCAAATTATTTCCTGGCGTGACGCACCGTAGACAAAACAGGCCGGCGCTAAATAGGCTGTAATGCGATTAGTCAATATCCATAAAAAACATATCGCTAGCGGAAACACTTCCTATTCCTATTTATAATGGTCCGTCTAGACGGCGGGTCGATATTCTGTGAGAGGTGTTTTACAGATAGTACTTATGGTGTATTTACTGAGCACGTGGCGTTTTTTATGTAACTGTCTCATATCGGTTGTTTGCGGAATACTCTAGATGTTTTAAGGAATGTGGAGAGATGGAGATTTTATGCTCTATTGAAAGCTATAATAAGCTCGTGTGATCAGGCAGACCATACGGTGCGTCTCATCTTAGCTCCGACTGATGAGTATCCTTCCCTTTTATCAATGCAGATGGATGCGGATTGCGAGAAACTTCTACACTTTATGTAAAATAAAAGATGCTGCAAGCTGATTTATCATAGCACACTTAATCTATTAAAATATTGCTGTTTCGGAAAATGAAATCCTGGAGCGATGGTACTAACGATTTTTTGCGTCAACCTGCGACTAAAGTTAATTAGTTTTAACKCAGGGAACGAAGCGAATGGATTTATACCAAACGCTTGTCCGAGGTTCAAGCCGCAAAATCAAACTGGCGATTGCTACGGTAAAATGAACTTCCAAAACTATAAAATAAGGGAGGAGCAAAAATGTTCTATTAAACCATACCATACTTCACTTTCAAAATTGTGTACTTATTGCGTATTTAATTCTACGTAGAGCAAAAACAAATGCTCGGGTTGCTCACGGCTACTCAGTGGAGAAGGTCGGGGTTTCCACTCAATCACGTTATTACCATAAATATTAATGTCTATTTGATTTGGGCGGCGGTAGTATTTTTAATCCCGAACTACAAAAGAGGTCTGTCCCACTACCAAGAACAGGGATAATAATCAAGAAAATTAGATATTAAGATCGAAAAAGAGATGGTAACTATATAAAAACAAATATCTAGCCACTATGTTGCCCCTATCAGTTATCTCATCACACACGGTACAGGAATATTAATAAATTCACACTCCAATGATTTCACTTATGTACAGTGTCCTTTATTTGTCGAACAAAATAAACTGTGAATCTATATACAATATATATAAGTTTTCCGACACGCAGCGCCCGATTTTATAAAAAAAAACAAAATAAAGCAAACACAATGCTAACGCGACGCTCCGTTACCACGTCTGGCCMGTAGTAGTACCGCAAGCGATTCAAAATCTCAAAATTTACGCAACAAGGTTCACGAGCGGCGTAGCGTGATCAGATGTACAAGAGAGCCAAAACTATGATATATAATTCACGAAAAACAATCTATTTCTACCCTTAATTATATAGAGATGCAATATTTACAGTTTAACAATACGGTTCTTTTGTTCTATGAACGTTTACAGGTAAGTAATCCAATTTTACAGGTAAGTAAACCAAATTAATGCCTTGATGAGGTCCACAAATTAATCAGTTTGTACACCCTCTTTTATTTAACAAGGACATCGAATATTCCCGACGATGCTGTACTTCGAATCAGGTAACAACCCTGACAGGATATCCCAAAAGAAAAGTATGGATAAATCTGACCTGATTGAAGATATGTCGTGGATACTACGATGCCTACGCAATGCCTTCGTGGAATGGCTGCTTGGAGTTATCCCGTTGGACCGAAGCCTAGCACTCGTCTCTACCAGTGGAGGTAGTGCTTCGATCACGTCCTGGGGTGGYTTCCAAGATCAGAACAAATGATCTAGCCCGCAAGAATGAATAAATCGACAAATTAACCCCGTGAGTAAAACCCTACAATAATTTATGTAAGATGGTGTTATGAAACAAACGAAATCCTTACCTTGCAGTTTGCAGCAAGGGTTGAAAGTTAAAGTGAACAATCTTTGTTTCAGCACGTGGTCTGGAATGAGTGAAGTCAGATCCCTAAGTAATAGGTAGAACAGTCGAAAATATTGCGCCAGCAAACCCTATCGACTATCCAAACAATGCTGCTGAGGGTAGTTTTATCCCCTGTTGGGTTGTGAAGATATTTCCCAGAAAACTTCACTCTACACCTCGTCAACGCTATTCACCTTCCAGAAACAATCTGCCTATCTCTCGATAAAACGTACTTCCTTTAGAAACACAAAAACTAAGCTACCTACAGAAAACATCGCTGAACAAAGAAATCTTTCATTCAGAAGATTAATATGCATACTTAGACACACAGATGGCATATGCTCACCAATTGATGAAATAAATATTTTCAGTATTAAAAGGCTTTTATTTATTTCCGAAAATTTGAACCGTAACATACTATATATGTACATGATTTAACGGAACGGTGTATCCTTGCAGGTTTATTCCAGATTTTTGTTCTAGAAACCCATTTCATCTCCTATCTATAATGTGACAGCTTGGGAATGAAACGAGAGCAACGAAATAATGATTTTATTCAAGCAACGCATTTATTTGGTGCCCGCACAAAAAACCAACCAGACGACAGTGGAACTGTCACTTTAGCTCCCGCTTCCACGAGTTGCCATGGGGAAGCAGGAAAAAATGGTGGAACCAGACCCGGAGTTCCTTGTATTATGTCGGCTCGAAGTCGATAGTGGTGCAGGCCTAGGACCCTGCCACAGGCTCTGATCAATACGCACGCAGACAGGACAATGCGTGCGCCTCGATACGCAGTCTCCATTCATAAAACGACCCAAGTGCCGACGACGAAAAAGCCACAGCAACTTCGACCCGAGGCCCTCGGAGTATATAAGGAAAGAGGAAAGTTTACAGAGGGAGGAAACTAGGCTAACATTTACGTCGAGCAATCTGTTAAAAAAAGGAAAACTACTTAAAACGGTAGCGAGAACGCACGAAAGGTTGTAATCGTAGTGGGCTTATCGCGATAACGAGTTTCGTGTGTTGCCTACACAGTAGGAGCAAATAATTAATAACGTCAGGTCAGATTACGTTTCGTAAAAAAATAACGCAGATCATAGCGATAACTGGGAATCGGGGGGAAGCAGGGATAGCTTAAGATTAAGCAAAGTATATGTGTCCAATTCCTCTCTTTATACCTTTTTATTAAAGAGAATGCCGCTGGATATCTTCTAGCTAGGTGTAGCCCTTGTAAACCAGGATTAAAAAAAACAAGAAAAATTAAAACAGCAGGAACAAAAAGGGAAAAAGAAAACTCAAGAAGAACTCGAAGTGTACAAGAACGATACCATTTCGAAGAGCGAAGTAGAGAAAGAAAACGCATTTACTGAATCTCGCGATAATGAAACAATTCAGGATAACGATTGGATAATAGTGAATGAGTGCAGCAGCGAAGCTTTACGTTGGACAAATCGCTGTAAAACTTCCGTACTTGAACCAAAATTTGTCCAAAGATATGTTTCTTAACGGGTTGTTATCATATTTTCAATATTTTTGCGTTTTGGACTAGTAACTTTCCCCACTTTGCGGTTCTGGCGTCTTCGATCTGCCACTACAGAMGAAACGGAGCCCGAAAATAATTAGCCAGCACTTGAAATGGCTTGATAAAACTTTGGAACTCAGAGATATAGCGGCAGCCGGCGTAATATGTCTAGACTTTATCGCTCGAATCACACTTAAACTGCGGGCAATAATTGTTTTTGTGTGTGACCTACTCCATTGTGCCTATTTAAAAACGTTACTACACTTCATTTCGGAGAAATGGAGGGCTGATTAACTAAAAATTCCAAACTATACCTATTATAGCTAAACAGTATTTGGAAGAATTTTTTTATGTACTGCCTAAATTATGAAGATTTGTGGGGCATCTTGAAATGAACAGTTGTATAATCTGGATTAAATATTAAATTAAGTAACACGTCATTCTATAGAGTAACAGAATTTGTGTCAAAAAAGGCAACGCTGTGCCGCTAAGAACTCCATTTTTAAGGAATTATATGTATCAAAATTTTGTGGTCTTAGGCGTGACGCGGATTTATCATCAAAATAGATTTGTTATTATGAGCGGTTTGGTTTTCATAATTTGCAATGACACCTTAATAAATAGGTAGCGGATCTAAAGAAACCTTTTACTAAGATAACAATAACGATTTTATGAAGACACTTTTATGCACCTTTTGTTTTTTGAATTGTTCCCGCGGATAACTAGATACTGCCGAAAAACTGATTTTGTGCGATTATTTAATTGCTCCTAAGAATAATGATCTGAATAAAACAGTTTATTAGTTTTTTTTAATGCAGTCATAGTTGGCTATGATCTTAACTTTTTTTTAAAAAACGAGTTATAATACTTTTTTAACAGCAAGGCTTTAAACAACTGAAGAAAATGTTGTTACTTGACAGTTCAGTAGGACACTTATAAATTAGTTGGCAAAGTAAAAAAAAAAACATAGATTTGGAAAAAACCAATAAATTGTCGACTCGCTTAATAAGAATGGAATATCATTTGAAGCCGGAAGTTTCAAGGCTGAATTATTGGATCATACTCGTACCTTTTAGAGCTGGTCAGTAAAGTACACGTCGAAAAAATAACTGAACAATGGTGGAAACGTGAACAGGTGACAGATGACTTTGAGCCTATCTCTAGCAAACAATCACGAAATGAATTTAGTTGTTGTCATAATCTATCTTATTCGTGCACAAGTTTATATTTTCGTTTCGATATTCTATGGAGTATAATCTCTGGCGTTATTTTCCAAACGAGTTTCCAAACGATAGAAACGACTCAAAAATGTTAAATGTAACAGTTAACCGGTTCGTAATTAGAGCCAGAGCTGTGATTACGCTCTTGCATGTGCGGATGGTTGCTATAGATGCAATCTCCATGTTAATGTAGCTGAAATAATTATTTACATCGTCGGGTCTGCTTGGTATGACATTGTATCCACGGTATTCGAGACAACTTCATAATTTTGCTCAGCCTTCGTCTGCTCTGAAGCAGTCGCGGTTAATTTTACATTAATATGTGCCATCTGAATGCTGCCTCTGGTTATCTCTTCTTAATTGCTATCATATTTAAGCGGCCGATTAATTATCTGAAATGAATAGGTTTTGGGGCGGAGTATATAGTTTTAATACATTGCCAACAGCATTGATAAACGTTTGATATTCAGTGATGTTCCTTTGCTTGGATGTTTGCAAATAGGTACAGAATTTTCAAGCTTACAGGGCTATAATGTGTAGCAGCAATATCCTGTTGTCAGCACAGCTTTACAAAGCTCCTTTCCATTTTCTGCGATCAATCAAAAATTACGACTATTGATTATTTTAAAATCAATGTAAAGAAACTATTTTCTGAAACAATTAAAATTAACCGCCTAGTTCGTAGAATTCCGGTTAGATGATATTGAGGGCAACAGCCCTCGTATTCTCTTAAATGTCACAAAATTACGTTTTTTTTTAATGACAAGCATACTGGCTTTGCCAAATTCTGATCTGTTATTTT
This sequence comes from Rhyzopertha dominica, assembly GCA_025024175.1. Taxonomy (NCBI): domain Eukaryota; kingdom Metazoa; phylum Arthropoda; class Insecta; order Coleoptera; family Bostrichidae; genus Rhyzopertha; species Rhyzopertha dominica. Next base: position 69,526,376 of record QCXZ01000003.1, on the reverse strand, counting down.
TAAGCTTTCAGAATATAAATAGTTTGCTTATAAAATTATGAGAAACGGCTGAGAAATTCAGAGTTTTCAGTTTTTAACTATCTAGTTAGCCATGATTAGCAACGTACAATGTAAACAACTGACATCTATGTGAACAAACAAAAGAAAACACTGACGAATACGCGTCTAGGATTCGTCGTGAGACCAGGCGTAAATTGCAAAAGAAAGAAATCATTTCCCATAAGGACAAAACCAAACCACAATAGTGCTTTGACAATGGAAAATATTGCAATATCTTCATCTATTCCCAACCTACAACAAAATATGGCTCGAAAATGTATAGACTTTATTTATTACAATAAAGCTAGATTAAGTTAATCAAACTAGAGGAAGACTTAGTAAAAATTAATGCATATTTTTACGCTCTTTGACAATAAAATACACACTTCCGTTATGAAAATGTTAAATAGCTCTTTAAACGCACGCGAACAGTATCCACAAAGCGAGTAACTTGAAACAGTTGTAAGTTTTATTACAAAAATGTTTCAGTTAGGAAACCAAATTTCATAATTCCATTCTTACCAGCCGTTACTACTACTACTACTAACTTCATTTATGCTATGCAAATCGTATGCAGTTTCATTCTACCGGAGTTAAACTGCCTTTGTGCACTAATACACATCTGTTATTATTTTGCTCGTTATCTCCTAACAATTACACATACACGTATACAACGTTAAATATTATCTCAACTTGTAATTATATCAACTTATTGTTCGTCCTTGGGGCTCTAGGAGAGGGTACTTGCAAATGCCGTTTTAAAGATATGTCGTCGATGTAATTTCGGGGCATCTGCTCAACAGTATCAAAAAAGCAGACGTTAAATGAAATCACAAGTCTAGACGAACTGCAAACTGCAAGCAGCCGTCATGATAAGATATTGTGTTATTACATATATACATTTGTGGTGCATCTGCTCAATGTTTATTTGAGAGAAGATGACAGTAAAACGGTATTTTGTGGGCGAACAAACTGATTTTACTTTATTAGATTATCAGAATGGAACACGAAATCGTATGCTATGTCCCATGAGCTCTCGTACAATAAACGACAAATTTGTGGTGTAATTCAATCTTACGAGCTTTTAAAGAGAAATCCACAGTAATCTATTGTTACAGAATCCATTCATGGAAAAGCTAACTAATAATAAATTGGACAAGTTACAGCTCAGCGTCATAATGGACGCGCGCAGATTGGTAGATTCGCCATGGAAGCACGTTATAAAAGCATAAACTAAAAAATTCGAGAAGATGAACGCAGATCAAACATTCACCAAAAACGGAATGAGAACAGTGCATGCAAAGTAGTCAACAACATAAATGCTTAGTTGTCTAGCACGCTTCCATTTTGAAGGGAATGTTGAAATCATAATTGCTAAATTGAACAAAATAGACAAAATTTGAGCAAATGCGAATAATAAAACCGGGAATGAATAAATTGACGAACGACTAGTCATTTCTTCACAAAAATTTAGTAGTTCAATTCTGACAAACACTTTAACTAACCGTCAACAAATATACTCTAGATGAAATGAAGCAGTGAAGTCATGGGTGTTAAAATTAAAGAAGTTCTCTTAGAGTCTTTTATGCACACAGGTATCCAGTATATAAAAATCTGTTTGATTAGCACTTACTGGAATTGAGAAACATGAATGGAATTTAGGCTGTTTGGATTAAATACCGAAGACCCTAGGAGTTAACGACTAAACTCGCCGAAAACATTTACCTTACGGAACAGGCTATTTGTGTTAATCCGTCAGGATCCATCCATTCCCAAAAAACCAGAGATTCAATGGGGTGACGTCGTTTCTAGTTAAAACTAGCGGCTATCTTTGGACCATGCATCGGTGTGCGACAACATGTCTAGACAATATCTGACGCTAATCCCGACGGGAATTACGCTGTTTATCGTTGTCCACGCGTCGCTCTTGTTTTTGAACGTACCACTCGGATCAAAGTGTCACCTCAAGACTCGTCAGCGCCACGTGTTGGCGGATGAACTGACACTCCAATCAATACAACATCATTTCCACCTTTCTGTGTACATACGCGTCTATTTTAAAAGTTTACCGGTCTCCAAACAAACCCCGCGGAGTTTCCGTAACAATCTCGCTTGCATGGGCGGGCGAACGTTAACGAAAAGCAATTGAGCCATTCAAACATTCCGGGATTTTCACTGGCGAATGCTTGGTAAAATAAACATGTCGTTTAGCACCAAGTGAAGAAATCCTACACTTTCTTCAGAATTACATCATCATCATTTAAATTTTTTCCACTCTCTAATGAATATTGTGAATTTGATTAGATGAAGACCTCTTGAAATAATAAGAGCTACATGAATATCAAGAACTGTACTGCACCACTATATCAGAAAGAATCGAACTATTTAGAAGCGGTTTTTGAAGTAAGACACAAAAAAATCTGCATTCGATTGCATTAAGTCCAAAGTAAGACAATTTGGCACACATCAGCTCATGATCGATTGTGCCAAAGGCTTTAGAAAAACCAAGTAAAACCAGGCTGTGCAGTTGCCCTTATCACACTCCCTCTAACGCGTAATTGTAAAGTTGCAGATGTACAACTTTCTCAATAATTTTCACAAATGCAGGCACCAAGCTTATGGGACGAAGGTCATTAAAGTTAACCGGATTGTTTGTTTTTGGAATGGGAATAATAACGGAGGTTTTTCATAATACTGGGAAGTAACAGCTTTCGAGCCAACAATTAACTATATGTGTGATATGAGGAACAAGTTTAGGCAAGCAAAAATTGATTAACTTCACAGAAATGTCATCCCACTCAGGAGAAGAAAGCTTATGTTTACATATATGTTTCTGATATCGTCTATCATCTATCAATTAAGAAGTACTTTGGTATCATTTTAATAGATAAAGAATTTACAGCAAGTTATGTTATGCAACAAGAAAAGAATATAATATTAAATGCTCCACGGGATTATGCAAATAAGTCAATTTAAAGCTAACTGAAGTTTTTTTTTTACATTACATGCGAAAATATGGTTCAGCTAAATTTAAAGTATTTAATAAAAAAGTACGTTTTTAATAACACAGTGATAAAAGCTGCATCTGAAATGTCTCATCCAATACGTAAAGGCAAATGTGCACAATGCTCATGCGATAGGTCAACTTGAACACCTTAGCAACACAGTTAACATGGCATCATGACGTAAGTGCATTAGACGCATTGGAAAACTACCGCTTCAAATTTAGCTCTGTATTAACAACTGAAACACAAATACCAACAGCTAGATTTCGTTTAAAAACGTAAAGTCAAATAAGAATTGGACCAGATCGTAAGTGATAAATTGCAACTTTTACAAGCCCCATCAAGTGGTCTGTTTTTCGGTCGCCAAATCCATGTTTTTCCTAGAGGATTAGGTACGGCCTAATCTACAGCTTGATATACCGAAGCCTTGTTTACGCGAGATCCGTCAGCGCAAAGTTCAACGATAAATCCCCCGAAGAATGCACAAATTAATATTCTGCAATCAACCGCTGCTTAAAATTCCCACCTCGGCACATTCCATAAACGTACACGTCGGGTTCATTGATTTTTTTTGGGCATGGACCTTTATTCGCACCTCCGTAAGGTCAAATCGACTCTCAATTGGCTATGGTTCTTTTTTTACCGCAGACTAACCTACCTTACTTAGCAAAGAGGTAACGAAGGTTGCGAATGTGTAGCGGGATGTTTTTGCGATGGGGCCTCACGTTGGGCGCCAAGTTTTTGAAGCATGAAAGTAACGAAGATTCAGGAACAGGTGAAATACGTACTTTTGCAATGAAGTCCCGGTTTCGCAGCGCTATTACAACTGCCGCAGACACAAACACCAAGTGCAACGCGCACTATCAGACTGACTTCCGCATGTATATCATTATAAATGCACCGTCATTCAAGGTTAACACCGTAAATGCAATGTTATTTTCAGTGTACATTACATCACTGAAAGTCCTTTGTAGCCGTCGCGCGGTCGCAAATCAGGCAGTCGCAGTCGGAAAAGTTTCCGAAGGATTTAGCACGCACGAGGGTTCCCAAATTTATCGAACGCTTCGGAAATGGTCCCACGACCAGTCACAGCGGCCGTAGCAAACTGTCTGGGCGCTTTCCTCGCTTGCTTCTTCTTATCGGGGCTTATCGAAGCCGACTTGATGTTCGGACGAGGCCGCGCTGAAGACATTCAGCAAAGGAGAGTCTTGCGACTTGAATTTACACGCAAAAACTTCCTGATAGGTTCATCACGACAGGCAAATGCTTAACAATTGTTTTCTTATGCGTAAATCCAGAAACGAAAATGTATAGAGGCTCAAGAGTGTTTTTTCAAGTAGAAAGGTATACCTACTACTATCCTACTCTGTCTACTAGGACAGTATTCATCATTAATTTTGGTCAATTTTACTTTTGTCGTGTTACATACAGGTTTGCTCTTTCAAATAACAGCTAAATCATGGGAGCGAGAAGTTTTCTTCTTTATGTTTTTTTACGATCTCTTCAGTAGGTAAAGGTTGTTCGAACATGAAAAAAGATGGAAAAAGTAACAGTATTGTCCAACTAATGTTTATATAACACACACACACACACACACACACACAAATACTGTTACCACTACATTACTTCGACTACAAAAGTACTGACTGATTTTCAAAATAATAACATATGATATTAGAACGATTGTTTCATGAGGATATAATCAAAGGAGGCATATACAGTCTCATTATAAAGCCAAATGTCAACGGCCTTGTTTGTTATTCAATTGTTACTATCTATGAATGAAAGAATCCAGACGAAACCAAGTAAATTTTCCATCAACAATCGGTTGCGTAAAACAAGGACTAATTTAGCGATGGAGCGGACAGTAGGTCCTCGAAAATCCAATGTTATCTTGTAGCCTAGCAAAATTGCAAGATAACAACGATAACCGAAAATGCATTTCGTTCCAAGACGGACCTAATGAATGCTCGTGATTCAATATAGAACCACTTGATCAGGGAGCTCAGAGGGCGCAAGGCAAAAAAAAAGACGATTTGTACTAAAACAGAATTTGGTTAACTGTCTAGGCATCACGCTCACTCAGATGAATAGGTTAGAACTTCTGGGCATGAATATATTTATAACGAAATCCAGTACGTAGGCTCTGTGGTCGTTGTCGCATTAACTATCATACATAGGTCACTGGTTGGCGCCGTGTTTCTGATTTATAGCAAATTAATGCTTCTCCTCCGTTACAAAATACTGCCTGGATACACGGAGCAAAATTTAAAACGACGCCGTTTTATTGCGCTCCGCAGAAAACGACAGGCCAATTAAGAATTAAGATCACGGCCATCGGTGATTGTAGAGCCCGCAATTTTGTGGATTGGTCTAGATATTTTTGAAGAAATTGCACCAGCCGCTCTTTAAAAAATGCAACCTCGCCCTCACTATTTGAACCAGAGTTTCGCACGTCAAGACCGTTTATCAGCAAGCATTACCATCACTCGTGATCGGCCTATTATCAAATATTGTGTACCAAAGGTTTCAAGAGACTCACGAACTATTTTTAGGAGCAGTTCTATAGTTATCAGCAAGAACATCTTACAAAGTCACGGTTCCGAAACTACTCATACAAACAAATCATGGATTTGAAGGGTTTTAACAATGGTTAAGAGAAACTTGGTACACTCGCAAGAAGAAAATATGATTGTGGTACCAATTAGATATAAGTACTAAATTTTTTTGGATGCTGGAAATAATTGGACAAAATTCTGTATTGCGGGCAGGTATTTTCATGAACGAAGCCGACTTCTAGCAAGGCAATTAATATTTAACTCAACAAACCCATATGCTATAGTTTTGAAGCTCCACATTTTCTGCCACGTAGATATTATTACATGTGGGATACATACAGCGACTTTTTTTTTAGAAAAGAGCTACTAGTTCTTTATTCCTTCACGTGTTTTCTTGTCTTGCGGGTTGCAACCGTGTTTCGTTTTCGTCCGGGACATATTCAGGGCTGCGTTCGTAGAGGCGAAGCACAGTTCAGTTGTCATAAAATGTTTTCGGAAGACATAAAAGTTCGTCTTGTGTTTCGTGAAAAAACGACACATAAGGCCCGCCTGAAAATCGGAGGAGGCGATCGATAAATATTGAGTAACAGAGTTAAACGTGTAACTGTCAACGATGTATGTTAAAGACCATTAAAATGATAAGGAAGGCACATTGTACGAATGCGGAAAAATGTATACCATTCAAGCTCTTTAAATTTCCCGAAGTAGCCGAGAAATCGTGATGAATTTCATTGACTGTTGGCGCAACGACAAATAAAAACGAACCAAGGTGAAAATTTTCTTAAAAGGAGTGACACTGTGAACAACATTGTGATTTTTTTGTGATACCTTTTTACTTTTTTACTGTACTAAACAGGAATTTTATTTGCAATACTGTTAAAACATACCTGCACAAACGTCATTATACAATGTTAAGCAGGCCTCGTTTTTCATTACCATCCTGAAAGCGATTGACATCATTTGGGGTCAATTGAAAAGTTGCAATTTGCAAGTTACACGTGTGGTGCAAAAAGGGAAATACGACGTAAGGTGCAATGACCTAATATAAAAAGACGAAATTCAAATGTACTGTTCATGGTCACGATATCGATTCGAATACGTAATTCGGGCTGGTTAATAACCCGAAATAAAAACAAATAGATACATGGATGCGGGTATGAGGTGAAAACGTTTTAGATTAGACGTTTTTGTCACGTACGTTGAGATCAGGTTAAAGTTAAACTTCCAGGCGCCTAGCTGATTCTGTAGGGATATGAAGGTATTGTAACTAGGACGCCATTTTGATGAGGCGGATTCGTGATTCATTTGTTAAGACTAAAACTTCCTATAAACATGTGCGATAAGTTTTGTCGTCATTGAGATACAGGATGTTAATTTTTTTGTTAATAAACGAGATTTGATTATAACGGAAATGGCTAATACGCATTTTTTATATTAATACTTAAGTCTTTGAATCACGCAACAATATTTCAGTTTACTTTGGAAACGCCCGGTATATACAAAATGCTTCTTCAGCAAGAACTGGAATGCATTAGTGGAAAATTTCTCTGTCGATAGAGAACAAAAGTAATGAAATTTTGCGCGACAATTAATATAAAAGCGCTCGCATAATTGAAGTTTATTGCTGTCATACCTTCACGATTAAGTTGAAGCTTGGTTCTGAAAGTTATATATAAAAGAAATAAAATCTAATACGCACGACCTATTCGTTATAATTGTTTTTCACACTCAACTCAGAATTAAGACAAAAAGTAAGTAACAGACTCCTTTGACCTAGAGACGACGTAATAATAAATACAAGACATTTAATAAGTGGCGAACGAGATATTTCAAAAAGGTAGGCAATTCTACCGTCATTCTCTTGAATCTCTTTTCAATCTCTTCTCTTCTACTATTCTATCCGCGCCGTTAGGCTAGGCAAGGTTGAAAAGTCAATTCGGAAAACTTTACAACCGCATCGAGTACTGAAACTCAATTCAAACGTTGAAATTAAAAGCGGACTTCTTTTACCTTTTTGGAGGCAGCGGATATCAGATTACAACTTTGGAATAACGCGCATCTTATTTGCTCGAAAGCCTGAAATGTATATTAAAAATATACTGAACAGGTCGTGTATTAAGTTTCTCGCTTCGAGAGGAGTTATAGCTTTCGGGGATCCAGTGGTGGAATGGTGATGTGCAAAACTGAAACAAACGAGACGGTGTAGAGGCACCTGTGATTCAAGCTACTGTGATATAGGTCTATAAAACACAAGTTTCAGTAGCTGATATCTGGCTTCTACCACGAATCAGGCGCCGTCTACCTTGTAATATTAACAAAAATGAAAAAGTTTTAAATTGTGTTAATAAATTAATTATCTTAAAAAAAGCGATTTTCCAATGACTCCAAGAAAAGTGTGACAACAACTTAGAACACATCACTACACTTCAATAATCAATTATGTAACTAAAAAAAAAAATCATCATTACTATGAGCTTTTTAAATCTAGACCAAATTTACATATAATGATTATAACAGATAATTAGTTGGATTACCTGGCCAATCTGTGTTTGAAAAAGCATTGCCAGCTCTGACCGAGACTTGAACCCGGAACCTTTTCAATGCCGTTCAAATGTGATGCCATCTATACCATCAAAGCCCTATTCAGATTCGCGATCGAATGTCCGTTGCATAACCAAACAGGGAAACGAAAAACTACGTGGTTTTGTTGGCCACACGCGGCTGTCACTAGCTATTAGTTCGCGAATCTGAACCAAGGTCCTAGACCTCCGTTTGGTGGCAGGTTTGGGCTATCATTCATAGTACCCGCAGTTTTTTCATGCGGATTCGGTTGCTAGGTGGAGGCATTGTCTATTAGTGCTCGGATCTTTGTAGCATGGTAATTATTACCAGAGTCGTGCGGTGAAAGAAATTTCAGGCCTAAGACGCAGAATAACCAGAATCTCTTTCTTAGATTCTTGACGAAACCATGAAAATTAAAACTTCTTCCAAATTTGCCAATATGTCAACTGTGATTTCGAATTTGACTCATCGAAAAAAATCTGTTCCTTAGCCATGAAAAGTTTTTACTATGTAGACGTATTGTCGAAGATGGAAATATGGTTTGCTTATACCCCAAGACGACTTTAACATGTTTAACGCCAGTATCCTGAGGTATATCCAAACAGAAGGCAACCGATTCCGAATCTAGTTCCTTTCGTCCCAGTCGGACGCCCGAAAACAATTGCTTCAGAAGCAGAACAGGAAGTTTTGGTGCGTCTGGAGAAAAACCCTGAATTAAGTTCCAAGTATACGAGTAAGCTCGAGTATAAGCAGGACATTGGCATAAAACGCTTCGTCTATACCATTTTGTGCCTGTACAGAATCTCCTAGAAGTCGATTTTCCATCCAGGTTATATTGCCACGACGTTACGGAAAAGCATCATCAAAATGAGTACAAAATTAATGTTTGGTGCGGAATTACTGTGCTATAAGACCGTGTGGGTTACCCCCTAATGTATATAGCGATTCATACTTATTATATTATTATATGACGCCACGAGCAAATTACAGCCAATTTGAAAAAATCTGAATACCCTATTTTAATACTTCAATAATTTAAAACGTTATTGAGAAATATCGGAAAAAATCATAACTTTCGAAGCAAAATAAATTTAGTTCAATAGTGATATTTCGACTTAAGTAACATACGGCTCTGTTAGCTGACGTTATATAATCTGAAAACAAGAAAAATCGCATTAACGATGTTTTGTTTAGCCGCCCCGATTATTACTAGCCATTAGGTGTTCTACAGCCCACTCTTTTAAGTGTAATCCCGTAATGCTTCTATTAAATGTAAAAGAAACCCCCGACTGGGTGTTTGTCTTCAAGTCGCAAGTAGAAGAAATAAATATTCAATGACTAGTTTTATAGATCCAGTAAATCATAGACACGGAGTGCGGATACCTTTGCGTCAGTGCATAAATACATAAGTAATGTGCAATAAGAATTTTATTCAAAATATCACATTGACCGAGTTGAGTGCCGAGCTGTACTCTACGTGCATGAGAGGAGTCAGACGGGATTCTTGAATACCGACGATGTACGACGTTGTGGTGCAGTCATGATTTTGATTTTTAATAAGAAATGACAGAAATTGCTGAAGTGCGCAGAATGCAGAGCATACCAATATTAAAACATGCACGAGTGTACTGCAAAAAGCTGCAACATCTATTACATTTAATAGGATACAATTTTGCTTAGGTATACGTAAATAAAACAAATAAAAGTCAAAAAGAGTAGGCACAAAACTGGACTTTCCTTTTTTTAAGTAAAGCCTTATTAATATTTTCTACAAAATCGCCAAAACAATTGAAGCATATCGTAATACCTACTTCGATGGTAACCCTATACAATTATAATTGTATACAAGAAACTGAAATTAATATTGACATTTTATGTTTGTTTCGTCTTGGTTTATTTCTTATATACTTTCCTACGTCGCCGAATACAGAACCTAACGTTTTATAAGAATCATAAAAATATGTTTTAAATAAAGCACCATTTTGATATACTACCTATACTACTACGATCTGCAAACTTATAGCTTTGTTAGAGATACTTGGTTTTAATTATATATGGGGGTGAACATTAAAATCAGCATGTACACTGTATTGCCATTGACCATTGCTAAGTACAAATTACACTATACAGTAAATGCAATCCTTAGAGATTTCAGTTGAAAACTATTCGCGTCGCATATTATAAACACATGATACATTCATGGTACCTGCTACACCACTGTGCGCTATGGAACGCCGTTTTAGCATTTATTAATGAACATATCTTTTCATGTAAGATTTCAAAATACAAGTTTAAACATTAATTTTTAATGGTTCTTATGTTTTTATGAAACAAGTTCGCAATTATCGGCACTAGTATAAACATTTAATCCCACTTCTTTACGTATTTGTAAAAAATACGAGATTTTCGAAAATCACGAGTCCCGTGAGAAACGAGACGTGACTAATGTCGGTATCGTCAGAAGAACTACAAAAAATGCCTTTAATTTTTGAAAGATATAAAAATTACTGGTGCCAAGTCAGAACTATACGATGGATGATCAAGAACTTCACACTTGAATGCCTCTTTGTTTATTCTATTCAAAGATCGTTCGTCGTAGGCAACATACTGTTTTACAATAAACTTCCATTGTTTTAAAAATTATATTTCCAACTTTTACCGAAAAATAAATATTACGAGCAGAAAAATAAACTAAACAATCTAAGAGATTGTGCTTGAAGAGCAATACAACCTGATACATCCCGAAGTTCATCTAGCTGCAATTGCTGCGTCGCAGGAATCAGTCACCTCTGGCACGGACACCGTCTGCATAGGAATATGAGCTTCTGCATGCTGAAATCGCCCCTGGCGGTTATCCGCGTACTTACCTGAAAGAGAAACAGGAATTAGTATTCTGCGCGGATTCGACTAACCAAACTCGCCGCCGCTATCGCTAAGATCAATCAGCGATTGTAAACGGAGACGCCGTTTGATTACTATGTACTAACTGCCTTAACGTCTGAGAGAAGTATCGAAGAGGTTGGATGTCTCCATTGCTGGACACGAAATGAAATTGGACTCGTTAGGTAGTACGTGCAGGAAAGTAATGAATGATGCTTGATGAAAGTTAGCACTTGGTAGTATACATCGCTTCAAAATATGACAGCATAAAACGTTGTAAAAATTGTATTAAGTTGCATTTTGTATACAAAATACTATTACTGTAAATTATACAGGGTGGACCAATAGTGTCTATATATAGTTTCTTGTCCAAAGATGCATCAACTAACATTATTTTTACATACACAGGACGTCCCATTTATTTGGTAAAGAAGCAGACAAATTAATTGAATAAATGGGTGGAACTCGAAAAATTAACTTTTAATTAGTTTTATTACATTACATTACATTAACGGGCGCATTATAGTTGGGCCAAAAACTTTATCGCTCTTTAATCTGCCATTGAGTTGGGCCAGAAGGATGCGGACGGTGGATTATGAACCTTCCGCTGATAGTTATCGATAACGAATCCTTATCTGATCCTGCTACCTGATACTACTTAGAAAAGTAGGTAATTTAAACGCAAACATTTTGTGCCTGTGGACCCAATAGATCACGAAACACAATTAAGATGGGTGGGACTTATTTGAAAAATGTAAAATATTATTGGACACTTGTCCATAATGTCCTAAATAATTTGTTAAAGAGGGTGGTTACCTGCTGAAATGAGTTTATACATTCTGAAACGCAACTCAAATTAAACAGTTTTACTAAAATTTCTAGCGCACATTCATACCGGCGAAATGGAAGTTTTATTCATGCAAAAAGTGAAAAAGGCAAAAAACTGTTGGTGTGAATAACAACAAGTTTTGCATCGCAAACGTGCTGAAAAACGGAACTGTGCGTTGGAAGTGTACAAATAAAACATCGAAATGTCCCGCAAAAATCTACACGTCGGCTGGAAATGAGATCTTGGACTCCGAATTATCTCACAATCACAAAGAAGACATAAACCTGCACAGGCAGATTGTCAACAACAGTGTGAAAAGGAAAGCTCTACAAAATGTACACGAAAAACCTGCCAAATTAATGCACACGGAACTTCGGTCTAACCCTGGCATAAGCAGTAACATAACGACTTACGATATGGAACTTGTAAGGCATAATATATGGATGTGCAGGAGGAAGTTAACTCCAAATCTACCCAAAACGCAAAAAGACGTTTTCGAAGCAGTAAACACATTTGATTTTTGTCCGAAATTTTTTACACAACTCTTTACAATTCATGGATACAAGAACGGACATTACGTTCCATTGGTATTTTGTATGCTTCCGGATAAAAAGCAATCCACACATCAAACATGTTTGAATATGTTGTGTCAGAAATGCAGTGAAAGTGACTTACAATTTTATCCTAAAAGTGTCGTGATGGATTTTGAAACTGCAATCCACAATGCTATTATGGATACGTGGGAGGAAGCTAGAGTAAGTGGATGCCGATTCCATCTTTCACAGGCATGGTATCGAAAAATTCACTCGCTTGGACTGTCACAAGATTATAAAAACCACACGGAAGTTGGCAAAATGTTAAGATATTGTTTTGGACTTCAGTTTCTTGATTGTGATGAAGTGGGTGACGCATTCGCATTCGATTTAATTCCAATCATGCCAAAACATTCGAAACTTCAAGAGTTTTGCGACTATTTAGTGGACAATTACATCAGCGAAAATGCCAAATTTACTCCAAATATTTGGGCAAGTTCATCTGCCTCCTCTTGCAGAACAACTAATGCGTGTGAGTCATTTCATTCAAGATTTAATAAAAGTTTTTATTCGCCTCATCCAAATATTTTTCAATTTATTGATAGTTTGTTGAATTTTCAAAGTGAAGTTTATGTTAAAATAAACACATCCAACAAATTCCAAGAAGTTGTAGGCGTACTGTAAAATTAAAGCAAGATTATCTTGAAGTCAAAATTAATAACTACAAACAAAATCTCATAGACAGGCTGACATTTGTAAAAAGGGTTTCATTTAAATACGCGCCAAATATGTAAATATTTTTTATACCTTATTGTACATACATATATGTTAATATTGTGTTATTACGTATAAATATAGGTTCGTATTTTTATAAATTTGTAAATATTTTTATACTTTACTGTACATACATACATGTTACTATTGTAACGTATAAATATAAGTTTGTATTAAAACTTGAAAATTGTTTTATTTTATTCCTTTATTTATTCCCGCTCAGTCAGAGAAGGGTTAGATAGGTAGACTGGCCCAACTTTACGACTCCGACATTAACAGGGGCAAAAAGGCGCAAATATTGTGCGACCTTACTTTAATGTAMCTTTCTTCGTTTTATTTATGTGCTAGGCTCACCATTAGTTCTAATAACGCATGAATATTTAATGAACACTTGCGGATAATTATTACTGGCGAACGCTAGTTTGTTACTTCTTCACACAATGCAAGCAAAAGAACGCCGACGTTTTTGCACAATTTTCAGCATGAAAAATTGCCTCTGTGAATAAATTCTCCATCCAGGAAATTCCTGTATAATGAGCACCGACTTTTTATAAACTGGTTCCGCGAAAAACGTGTCGGGTATGGTGGAAAATAAATGGAACATCTGTTGAATAACAATAATTGTCTATCGTAATCCGCGATCGCTGATCGCCCGCGTCCACCGGAGAAATTACACTTCCTGTGTGCACGTAGACAGCCAGAGGAGCTAAAATAGCCGATTATTCGTAGGTGTCGGTAAATATCCGCGGTAGCAAGGTCGTCTCCACATTCAAATGTTATTAGTGTCATGCGATCATTAGGCATGGAGATATTTTTATTGAGTCTAGACTAACACCAGACTAGAACGTATTTTGGGGGCTATAAAAAATTATCTGAAGAACATCAGGGCGGTGCGCTGTAACATAAAGTAATGTTCTTTCATGTCTTAAAAGCTCTCTCATCTAGCTTATGTAGAAATAATGCGGTGCAAAGTGTGCAAACTAAACATGGAAATTTTCAGTGGTGATTTTATTTCGGTAATTTTTAATGACAAAAAAATCATAAATACGCTATCCAATTATTGGGGATATAAAACAGATAGTTTTAAGAACATAACTTGTGTATTAAGGGTATCTACAAGGTGTCCGGAAATGCTGAGCAAAAATGAGGAGGTTAATTCTACTCGAAAAATCAATGCCACAAGTTCCTACACCATTTTGTCAAAACTTTAAAATAACGAAAATATAGGGTGTCAAATACCGACTAGGTATTTGTGCATGCGTTTTGCACGCCAAAACATTCCAGCCACAAAAATGAATCATTACAGTGATTCGCGCAAAACAATAGCAAACTTGTCCGAAAACAGAACCGATGCACTGGTGAAAGAATTGCAAGGTCAAAGTCGTGTCTAACATCTGCAAGCCATAATTGCAAACGAAAACAGTGCATCATTCCGTTTATCATATCCAACGTATGCACTCCAGACTAGCGAACATATGCATTTCATGGTCACTTCTTTCATAAATTAATTGTGTAAAGAGATAATTTGTGCGAAACGGCGACGCCGTTAATTGGTCTATCAGCGACGACATGTGGGTGGTTGGAAAGTTTTACAGATATCACTGATGCGATGGCGAAAGTGTTGCAATATTGCCTGAAGTCAATGTAACCTTCGAAAATGCAATACTTCACAAAATTAACTTATCTATTGTGTTTCTAAACTGGTGACTTCGTTATAATTGGTGAAAAAAAAGAGAATCTTAAACAAAAGTTCGAGGAGGATGTATTATTACGTGCTATTGAGGAATACATGGCAAATCGACGTGATAAACTAGTGTTATCAATAAGTGGAAATTATCCGACTTTAGAAACCTGTTAAGTGTTCAAGTAAAAGATTGGAAAGCTAAGCCTAGAAGTAGGTCAAACCTACGAGGGTCAATCTGAATAACCAAGTTTCACAACTTCGAAGGCATTTAACTAATCATATTTGATTTAACAAGCAGTGTGAATTCTATGGTGTTACTCCAGATTATATTATACTTATTATGATGCCATCACGGATGCCATAGCTCTCGGACTCTCTATACTGAAGATTATGATTACAAATGTTTTCTACCATTAACACTTGGAGTAGTGCATGGTTCTGAGTTAGTAAATTATTTAGAAAACGAAGAAATCAGTGAGAATATTACTGGGTTTGAATGGAAACTACAAATGAAGACTGTTCATCACAAATACAGATGAATTTTGTAGTTCTGAATATTTTCGTCATTATTATGACGACCATTTACTAGATGATTTGACTGTTCTTTCTTCAGTATTTGAAGAACTTTCGATCAAAAATTAAGCTGAGACGAAAGTGGTGCATTAACGTGTGCGACGGATGGGTCAAATAAGGAGATGGTAGTGAAAAAATCATCACTACCCTGAAGTAGTGATCACCTTCAACGGGTAAGAGAAGCTGAATACGAGAACCACATAAAGAAATGTAATCCCATGACTACTATGCAACCATACAGACGATGTGACGAAATTCCATTGGGTGTTTAGTTTATTCAAAAATGAAACAGAGACATCTATCTCTTGGGTTTTATTCTTAGTTTTTCCTAATGAACGAGAACAAGTTTAAAGGAAAGTTCACAAAATGGGAAAAAGGAGGAATTACATATTTCTCCAGTGCCAATAAATACGTACGGCTATATAGACATCCGTACTTGCAAGTGTACAATTTCTGAACCTATTTTGAACTGTGAAGGCCTATAAATACACGAGGAAGTGTTGATTTTTAAATGTCTAACAAAATTGCGTTATTTGGTTTTAATCTTTAGTATTTCTTTGGACCTTCTGAATGCATTAAATAAGTTGATGTTTTCCAATCCCTACAAAATTTGTTTGAAATCCGCATGAAATCTGATGAAATCCCACGATGCAAATGTCCAATGTAATGAAATCCATTGAAAGCAACTTGAAAGCACTTGAAAATCGATGAGATCAGATGCCATCTTCGTAATCTGGGTGAGATGCGATGAAATACAATGAAATCTATTAAAATCAAATGTAATATGAAATCTGTTGAACACTCTTTCTGCTAGTATTTACCCCATCGAGATGGTGTGCCTGTTGGGAAATGTTCGGAACGAGGGCAGTTTCAACATCTTATGTAAGTTTTTAATGAAGCTTCTTTTGTTTGCTTGTTCATAATAAAACAAGCCTACTGCAGTTGTATCTGCGGTAACAGTCGGAGAAAAGAATCCCCATCACTTGATAACGAGAAGACGGCGTCTCGCGGAGACGGGCGCGCGGAGACGGGCGATTCCAGTATTTATTCCCTAATTATTAGATATGGAAGTCAGTTGCGGAACCGAGACTGCAATTACGTTCTTGGCCGCAATTAAAATTCCAAATCATATTTCATACGAAACCGGCGCGATAACATCGGCCGCGCATCGCGAAACGTCCACCAATGACGGTCACAGTCTATCTGCTTGCCTTTTTCGCCCATGTTGCGTCCATCTTGAGAATCACATTAGAAAGCTGGAAACGCTTTGGACTCGTTCTAATGCATGCGGTGGACCTGCCCATGGGTGTGTTGCTGCTATTATTGCTGAAGAAACGGCTCCGCGGGAATCTGGAATGTTTTTGCTGAATCTTACGAAACGTTTGATAGGCTGGGTCGTTGTACTGTAAATGGACCCCTCGCCTTGTGAAAAAATTGTTTTGTTTCCAGCATTGTACGCAGATACATCCTCGGCCTAATCGGAGGTTTAGCATTCGCTTTAGATTTATGAGTACTATGCTCTCTCGTGCAACGCACAAAATAACAGTGGAGAGAGCTGTACAAACAAGCTCCAATTATCTTGTGTATTGGCGGTAATTGGTAGTGATCTTTGGCATTGGTTGTTTACTACGCGTTCGGGGCGGTTATTTATGCAAATCAAGAATTCGAATTAGATAATGAGGAAATTAAAAACGTAACCCGTTACATACTTGAGCGATTACAGCCATCCATAAAAAGCTGCGTTCTGAATACTGATGATAAAGCTTTGGACAAAAAAACATTTCGATCGTAGCCAACACAAATAATGTTTCCGAGATCGAATGTAATAAACAGACAAAGGAAACTAATACTCAAACACATTTTACAACGATACCTAATTACGTCTAAAAGTTTCAGAACAAACCACCCTCAACAGGAACAGGAGTAACCCCTCCAATAATAATAAAAAGTTTTGATGATGATCGTGAATAGGTCGCTACGTGATAGTCAGCATCAAACTCTATTACTATATAATATATATAATAACAAAAGACAACAGAGCAACCTTTCGTAGTCGATCGTAAGACAAAAAAAAACCATAAACGACAAGGAATACCCTTGCCAAGAAAGGAGATGGCAAGAAAGCGGCACCCGGAAACTCGTTCGCGGTCTAAAACACAGCGCCATCCACCAGCAAGTCGGTTTCGAGACTTATGCAAATAGGAGGTGAAAGAATCGGCGAATGAATAGAAACAGTGCATCTGCTAGCAACATCCGTGTAGGTGAATGTAATCCCTCAGTGGCGTAGACAGACGCGAGCCATTCAGAATTTGAAAGGTAAACATTTTCAACTGGTGACTTCAAAACGCAGCTTAAATAGGAAAGAGAAATTTGTATTTGTTTTTACTAGTTAGTAACAGGCAAAATTAGATTGGACTAAAAATATTAGCACAAAAAACTTCCGCATTTGATGGAAATGGAATACTCTAATGCAGAACATGAACTTCACCTACTCCAGTCGCAGCAGTTGGAACCTGCTGAAAAAAATACAACCAACAACGCTAATGAAATATCTCCAATTCTGTTCAAATATCTACGGAGGAATTAAAAAAAAGATGAAGGGAAAACTTCGTCAGATAAGAAAGTAGAGTTGTCACAATTATTCTCACTGTAAGAACTTCGGCAAGCTATTTGTGCTCTCAAACGCAGCAAAGCTTCTGGTTTTGATGGTATTTACCCAGAATTCTTGAAAAACCAAGGGCCGAATGCTTTAAAATGGTTGTTATTGTTCTATAATAATATTTTAGATACATGTACTCTTCCAAGTTTGTTTCAGAAAACAAAGATGATTGCTGTCTTAAACCTGAGAAACCTCCAAATGAAGCTGGAAGATGTGGAAAGATGGATTGATCCTCAGACCATCTAATACTATGAAATGTGGAAAGACTGTGAACCTTATTGAACGAACAACAGGATCGGTTCTGTCGCCTATTCTTTTCAACCCTTACATAAGTGACCTTGCAGTAACGCAATAGAGAAAATTTCTGTATGCAGAAGACATGGCATTGGCTTTGCGAAGTAAAGACTTTTCTGTACTTGAACAAAACCCTTCAAGAGACCTCGAGATTATGAATTGCCGTTTCAAAGCTTGACGCTTGTGCCCTAATCCATTGAAGACAGAAGTAACTTGTTTTTATCTCAACAATCATCAAAAGACAAAACACTTCAAGTTAAGTCAAATAACATAATTCTCAAACATAACTTCTCACAAAAATATCTTGGAGTGACCCTAGATGCCCCTCTAACGTACAAGAAACATCTAGAAAACATCAGTAAAAATTACAGACTAGAAATAACATCCTACACAAGCTTTCTGGTACAAGTTGGGGTGCAAATGCAACGTGTACTCCGTACTTCTGCAACTGCCTTGTTTTATAGCACTCCTGCTGTCCTGTCTGGCAAATAGTCATCACACAGGAAAAATAGACACTCAACTAAATACTGCGATGCGACTAATCACTGGACCAATTAAGTCAACTCCGTTACCTTGGCTTCCAGTTCTTTCAAACACTGCTGCTTCAGAGGTTCGCAGACAGTTTGCTACATATATATTTTGGCCGACTTAAACTCAAATGAGAACGGGCGGTTGTTGGAAAACAACAAAACACTTTCCTTTTCAATTTCCTCACCCTGGTTTCCGTTACTAGGCACAACGTGCCCCGCGCCGCTGGTTTCTAACTAGGTAGAAATATAAAGATTATCGCGAGCAGTCGTCCGCCCTGAATTGTAGGCGCGTGGTCTAGCAAATTGCAATCCAACTCGGCTGGTCGGTTTTACTGGTTTGCCTTGATGAATCTACACGTGGAGGATCGATGCATCTAGCAAAGACGTGCGCAATAGGCATTAGAAACTATGATTAGGTGCACGCCAAGGTGCAAGCAAGCGGCTTGGCCGAGGAAATGGTACCGAACCTAAAAACAACCAGTAACATATTACTGGTCTGAATTTAATTTGCTTACCTATGGTATCTTTGGCAAAGACCGTGTTTACATCCGACCAGAATAGCCCAGCGTTTTTTTATTCCATAAAAATATAATTTTATAAACAAATGTTGCATCAACAGCTATAACGTTTAAGTTGATAAGAAACTGTAATAATAGGTGTTTGAAAGAATGCAACGCCTAGATGAAATAGTGTCTTGAATGCTTTTGTATAACAAAAAATTAATAATGGGTTACTTCGCTCTATTACTTAAAGAGCTATAGATCGCATCAAGTTGTTCATGTCTTCTTCCAGTAAGTGATTTCAAGCCTATTGAAGATATGTTTGCAATCACTGAAGCTTCCTGCCAAAATCTCTCCGCAAGCATTTTGTAAAGTATGATGCGGTCTGGCGTTTCTTTAAATAACTGCTGTTGAATATTTGTTACTTCTTATTGCACAACACGAACAAAATTTTGACTGTTAAAATATTTACTCTCCTGGAAGTGCATTACATTGAAGTTTCAAGTGTACAGTTCTGACTGCGTTAGTTCAAAATGATTACAATAACATCCCAACAAATTAGAAACTGGTACTGTTGAACTGCTATGCAGATTGCACATCGGCGAACGCAGGTTCTACGGTGCTCAAAACTGGTTTTAGCGTTCTAAGGTGTCGTTTTCGGGTTATTTGTAAGTCAGGATAAAACGTAATAAACTCACGGACAAAAGAAAGGACACAGACGGGGACCTTTCGGATAATGACAGGTATCCGTGTTAATCTCGTTTCAATTTGTCGTGGCATTCTGTTTGGATTGCGGTAGGTCCGTGTCGTCACAGATGATACGATTTAAGTGACTTTCGTAGATCGCTTTTCTTGCAACGATTGTTACCAGGAAAACATAGTACGCATAGGCTAGTGACAACGAAGATATGATATTACTAAAAATATATGACAATTATCATTAGTGTGTTATTGGATGATTCTGCTGTAGTTCATTTCTGATATGCGGACGTTTTTTGAGAACTTCAGGATCGTGGCAAACTGGCTTCTTCATCCACGACTTACACCTTCCTATCGTCAAATTCCGTTACTCTCAAAGAGATGTGTATCAACACCTTAGAACGCGCATCGCACAAAGTAGTAAGATTTTCTCCAAAATCTAAAGATTTTGAATCCGATAAACTTTCTGAAATACCCTCGAGAAAAGCAGTATCGCTTCAATTAATTCTTTTAATAGAAACACTTATAATGAATGAGAATAGATGTAGACCCCTAAAAGTAACATTAGAAGATTTACACCAGGATTAAAAAAGGGTATTCCTTTAAACTTTAAATCATCAGTCCAAACAGAAATGGAATCAAAATGCATGTGCATGCTATGCTGTATGCACCGCAACCAACTACATATAGATCTGTGTCACCAAGTCAGTGTAACTAATGGTGGCAGATGGCATAGCCCCCTAATTCCTAACTCTTTGATGTGCGAAACCAGTTCTATGTCATGCTGTCTGCACTAGACCTAAAATGCACTGATGAGTTATAACAATAGCGAACAGATCTATATCAGCACATATAGTGTTTAAACGTAACCGTTTGCTTTCGAGTTCTTTTTATTCATAACTCGTCCATAACGGACTTGGTACTTCTCCCATAATTATTACAAATGGACCCTTATTAATAAAGGTGTAAAATTTAGGTAACTATAAACACATTAATTCACCACATTTCCCTTCAACTTTTCAGCTGTGATGGTGAGACGGATCCGCACCCTTAACGAGGGGAAACTTCTTGTAAAGTTGTTAACTGTATTGAATTCCTTGTTTCTAACGCAGATTATGACCGTTATTAAACCCTATGAAGCCTTCGGGGAGTTTTTTCATCCGATACCCTCAAAGGATTACAAAATGCTATGAAGTCGTTATGAAAGGAGATTTTATGCTGTCGTACAAGGCTCGCTGTAATTACACGGTACACGACGCTGAAGGGGATTCTAGTTTCATTATGCAACGAACTTCATTGTTGCCCGTTAACTTCTACGCTGGTAATTAAAAATATTGCAAGCACGGGATCCCATTAACTTTAAAGAATGGTGTTAGCGACCTAATGGGAAACAAATTTCCTGAGGATTTTCAGTCTTCTTAAAGAAATAAGTTATTCCCGTTAAGAGCAGTTAGTTTTGTTCAGAACTATTTGTAGAAACAAGAGGTGAGACTCATTACTTTTCAAGCTACTTTACAGCTTTTAAGTATGTACCTATATCATGTCAGAAAGAATCATTAAAAGAAGCAATTAACCAATCTAAAATACAATTTTTAATTGTTGTACAACAAAAAGTAATTTATGAATTAAAAAGCGATTAGTAATCAAGTGTTTTTGAATGTTCACTAAATGGTTCTCGTTAAGAAAATAGGCCTAGCATAGTGAAGAATCAAGGAACGTAATGTAGTGGCTGCTAAGCGAGACGAACCATCAACTACGACAACGTACAAGTCCTTGTGACCGTGAACCAATAATTTTAGTAAAAAGGATGGTTATTGATTTAAAAAGTCTTAGAAATGAACCATGTGCCATTATTGAACATACAGCCAACTGAACCGAACAACAAATAACTGTAAAGGATCAATATATAAGATACTTTCCGATGAAGCAGGCAGGATAGTGAAATGTCAATCAAAATACCCAACGACCACGGTATCCAGTCCGGTGTTACCGCCTACAGTCAATTATGTTTACGTAGTTTGCTTAAATTTTAGTGATGTATTATAGACCACTCATCCAAAGAATTGCTTTCTAAATTGATATGTCATGTTTTTCTTTCGATAATGACCAAATGGAAACACCTGTGCTCGTTAATCCATTATTTCTATAACGGGCGAAACAAAAGTTTAAGCAAATTAAAATTATCTTAGAAAAATGCATTTCCTGATATACAACGCATTTTGCAACTTTGAAAGTGAACATAAGCGTCTTTGAGGTCGGGTAAGGCCAGACAGTTACCCATTTATCCAGTCATCTAGAACGATATAATAGAAAGAATGAGGCTGTTTTTGCGACGGCAATCAAAGCGAAAACAACATGCCCGTCATGAATCAATCTGAAACATTCCATAATATTTACTACGAACTTCACCCACAAGACAAAACAGACAAGTGTTATTATTTACAAAGGCGAAAACACGATAACGAAGAGAGATGAGGACTGAGAAGCGATCGCCAGTAACGGTGCGAATTTTAAAGAACATTCACCCTCGAAAGTGTTTACATTCGTTCGTTAAGTGTCGTGACCAATAAAGAAATTTTTCTAAAACAAAACGGCAGGAATGTGGTTTCGAAGAAGTATCTCTTTGTTTGGGAGACAGCGACTATCACACAAAGGATGCACTTTGGACACTACATTGACGCGGAGGCAGCTGCTGGAGAGAATGCATTTAGATATGTACGATTTAATACCAAAACAACACGATAAACATAAAATTCGGAATGGAAAAGTTATTTGTTCAAAGCATTCAGCTTGTAAGGAGCCGCTGAGGTTGCCACGATTTTTCTAGACTTTCGAATCACAAAATAGTGATCGAAGAATTCGTATTATACCGATCTCATTTTTTTCTTAATACTTCTTAGTGTGTGCTGCCTAAGTTACTACGTATACTGAACATCATGTCAGCAAATGAAGTGTTTGCAAACCTGAAAAAAGTACCCACTACATCAGATAAATGAAGCTATAGCAGATATTGTAGCATCATGCAGTGTAGGATTAAAATAAAGTTGAGTAATCACTTATTAACAAAGCAAAAATATAGTTGAAATGCTGAAAAATATAATCAGTTCTTGTCTCCAAAGTAAGACATATTGAAAACGTTGCTAACCTGTTGAAAACTGTAAAGGAATTGTTAAAAACAGAATAAAAGTTTGAAATATAAAGTATGTACACACTAATAATTACACTCGGGCAAAGACGACTATTAAAAGATTAATTTTATTCAATTCTGACTCCCTCTTAATGATTTTTTGAACTTTGAAGGAAATTAGAAATTTTTATTACACAAAACAAGATTGACTGTGGTCAGAAAACATTCTCTACTTGTGGAAACATTGTATATTTCTCTTTCTATTGCAATGTTTCCAGTATAGATATTTTTTGTGTAGGTAATTTAATTTATTGACTATACATAGTGCTTTGTATATTGCCTGTACCAAGAGCAACAGTAAATAAAGATAATACTAAAACTTCGATCCACTCTATATAAGCTGGTATACTTGAATCAAGAACAGATTTGCAGCAGTCTCGAGAATGAGGGGTTATTGATTCTGTACGACCTACCTACGACGATTCAAAATAAAACTCATGGCCTATAGTTAATTCTTCACTATATACAAATACAGATGCATTTTGAGTAGGCAATTATATTGATAATACGTGGTTGCCTTTATTTGTGAAGCATGTATCTAGTGAGACCAGATGAAAGTCATTGAGTATGTGTGTTTTGTTTTAGAATGACTATGAAACGAAAATATATCGACTTTCGGTTTCCAGACATATTTTGCATAACTAAGGAGCTATCAAGAGTAGTACAAACATGATGGGTTGAATTTACACGCAGTTGCAATAAATGTTATACTATTTAAGATTTAACTGAAGTCAGTTTACAAAAGTGAAGGTCCCCTGCTATCGTTGTCATGACAACCAGAAAAGAAATGTTTAAATAAAATCTGTAAACAGTTAAGGGAAGATAAGAGTTACTAAAGAAAAAATTCTGTTGATATTCTGAGACTTAAAAGATACTTTAAATAATCAGTGCACAGTAAAATCAAGATGGGAAACAAAAAAATTGACGCGTTCAGTTGAAAAACCTGCTTTATTCAATTTTTGAGAAAAAAATGTGCAAATGACATCTATCGATCGTCAGTATTCATGTCTATATTAGACAGTAAATGTACTGCACCAAAAGCCATCACACATTGGATGCTACAAGAAGACCAGCGTTATTCGTTATTTGAGTGTTTTAAGGTGTAAACTTAACACTCTTCTTCAGTTGTTTTCCCTTTGAGAAAAACCATGCCGGTAGGTTATTTGATGTACACGGTATATGATTTTTATCAATCTTCTTATGCAGTGCAAATATTTCGRGCAAAGCCAAAGCACCACTTATAGTATTAGAAACATCTGGAAGTGGGTTATGGTTCGATAGATAGGTAGCAGTAGTTAAATTTTCGTTTGCCAAAAAATACATTGCCAGAAATACCTGACCAGTCGGCTTACTATGCAACACTGCTGTATTGCTACAATTTTACGACATGCAATGGGAGCTGAAAATATCCACAGTAACATGATTCTGTGAGAACATATGAGGCTTGAAAGCAAAATGCCAAATGGGTCCAACGAGATACATTTTAGTGATGATACTGAGTTTATTCAATTGTTCTATGACAGATGTTCAAAACAAAATAGAACTACTATAAAACAGGAAGCTTACCATTTGGTATTTGAACCACGACAGTTAACAAAAGTTAGGTAAAAGGTCGAATCATCACATGTAACAAAAATCCATTTAATTGGCATTTTTAATTATCCCAATGTAAATGACTTCTTATAAAGAAAAACAACACGATATTCTGATCTAAAGATTGGTGCATTACAGAACTGATTTATCAGTCTATAGAAGCCTACTGAAAAAGGATGCTCATGCACAAATACGGCACTGTCTGTTCTACCGATTATCAAAGAGAAAATCACTTATGTACAAAACAGCATTACGGTCAACTATGTATTATTAACGAGAATTTAATGGAATACCATTTAACTGCATGGACAAAACAATGACGAGGATGAAGAAGGTATTCCAAAAGAAGGAGGACAAAAACCATTTTGAGGTGCCGTTATATTAATTCTTATATCAGTCAATAACTTTGTTAATGCGTTATGAATAATCTGAATATCATTTTACGGGTAAAGATAGTTTTTAGTTCGGTATCAAAGTAAGAAATGGTTATCTGCACTAGTAGGATTGAATACCTACAAGTTAAGCGAGCTACAAAAAGCTGTGAGACTACTTCTATTTATTACCCAACATTAATTGATAAATTAGTTCCAGAAAACTAAGGGTTCTCTCCAAGAATTAAAGCAACTTATAAATCTCCGCTAATAAAAACAACCAGGTCCCAATGCAAGCTACACGAGGCGGGCAGATTCATGGCTGCGAGGTAAAATGTACTGGCATTGAAGATTGCAGGCAACGATCGCATAGAAGCTAGCGTTGCATATACCTAGCAACAGCGAAGCCATCCCGCGATAAAAGTATATGGTGGCATATGTGCTTTTTGGCCAAGTATTTGAAKGGATTTTGGAATAAGAGAACCGATTATAATATTTGCGTTAAGAGGCAAAACGATCTTATTTCTACCATAAACTTGTAATAATTCACTGCGTTGAAGTAGCTCTTTTTCAGGAGGACTGGGTCATCTGACCTACCTTTGAGCATCGTTTATGCAGAATTTTAAATTGAATCGATTTTTGCATTTTTCGTCACACATTATTGTTGGAGATTCAACGCTCCATATTTTATAA
This sequence comes from Rhyzopertha dominica, assembly GCA_025024175.1. Lineage (NCBI taxonomy): Eukaryota > Metazoa > Arthropoda > Insecta > Coleoptera > Bostrichidae > Rhyzopertha > Rhyzopertha dominica. The sequence continues at coordinate 69,500,413 of QCXZ01000003.1, read as the reverse complement.
AAAAGTGGATCGATTTTCAAAAACAAAGTAGTACTGTATAGGGAATGGCAAGACCCTTCTGATGAGCTATCACTTGACCTACCTTCCCATTAAAAAAATTGTGGGATGACACCCCTGCTTAGGGGGTTGCTTTTTGCGTCAAAATGTGCCCCAACAAGCTTGACGTGTTTTTGGATTTTGCCGAAAAGTTCCTTCCCACCCTGTAATGCCTTGTGGAACGTTTTCGATGGACCACCCTGTATGTTATGTACCTACTTTGTGTATTTTGTTTGCCTACCATTTATTATTTACATCAGCGAAAAAGTACAGAAAGTAATATTTTAACAGGTATCTACCCTCTGGCAGTATTTGTGTGTGTATGGGTGTGGATGGACATAAAAAAGTGGTAGCAAAAATGCCTTTAAAACCTTGAAAATTATTGTAGGTATTTCAGTGGCATGGCATGGCATGGCATGGCTAATAAAATATCCAGTTGTATGCCTAAATCCAAACACTAATGAAAACTGATGAACACGCCAGGAATTCCGTAAATTTGATGAAAGATAACAAAATTCTCAAAGGTAGTGGGATGGAGCCTCCTACACCAATTATAACGTTCGAAATACCATCACCTAAGAGGTGAATAATTAAAATACAATAATAGCAGGTGCGGATTCCATTTGGAAAACGGAGCACGGGCTCCTTTGAAGACATAGCCCTGCTGCTCGAAAGTCACGTACCAGCGGAGCGCAAGCGTCCCTTGTTTAATTGCACCAAACACTTGGGTGAAAGGTCACAGACAATTAGATGAAGTGCAACTGGTAATTGTATTAAGTCGCCGTCTGGTCCGTGACGACGATCATAAACGGTCCTCAGTTACCCTATCAACCAGTGCAGCTCATTGTTGCAATTTGTTTTCGTCGTGTTGGAGTGACTGAGCATCGAGATTAATGCGGGGGGTGTTGATCGCGAATAACCTGACGGTGTCTTGCGGCGTTGTTTGCTGAACGAACATGCGATCGACGAACTGAAGGTTCAGATTCGTCGGGGTAAGTTTCTCTATCGTATTGCTTCTTATCCTGCTGTGGTTACCCTGCCTTACATCACTTATTAAGATAATTACTTGAAATATATATCGTCGCAGAATAACTATTAAATATTGTTTTGTTCTTTATACAGTTTTTTTTCAGTTTCCCGCTCAGCGACTGAGGAGGATTTTATTATAATTATTATCAGTTGTAATATCACTAGAGAGTGAGAACAAATTGAAAATAATTCGACAGAACTTAAGTACTATCAAGAAATTGTTAAATTGCAACTAACAGTTCGAGAAAAGTTCTTTAGAATTATTTTCTAGTCTATTCTTATCTCGTATTGTTTTCTATAAATAGATTTTTTAACCATAATTTTATCATTCATTTCATCAACTGACGATGTGCTAAATCTAAAAATGCGTAGTCAAACGATAAAGTCAGAGTACTATAAATTATTATAGTGACAATAAGCTCTTGTGGTTATTGCCAGTATAATAGTGTTTAATATGTGTAGCATGGGATGAAATTAAAACTTTCTACGTATTGAACTTAGAAACGTCAAAAACCTTCATTTTTACAATATATTAGAAAACAGCATATCATAGTATTGCTAGCAGTATGCCACACAAAAAAAAAGCTATTAATGAATGAACTAGGTGAACAATAAATCAAATTTGAATTTAGGATTATTTCATAGGGCTTCTAAAATTTATAATGAGTTTAATGATAAGTCTTTTTTTAATATAGGGCGTAGGCAAATAAATAGTGCCAAAAAGGTTGCTCAAACACGTTTTTCAAACTAAGTGCGTGAATCAACTTTCGTACCTTGTTTTGAGCCATTCTCATAGTATATTTCTATTATATTACATTATTCTTATTCTGGGAGACAGCACTCTTATTTGTGAACACATCGGTTACACAAATTAAAGGGTTTGCATAAAAGCTTTGAACAATTTTTTATTCTAGCTTGGCTTATGCATGCAACTGAGAGGTATGATGTTAGTGGAAAAGCAGATGGCAACGCCAACTATCGGCATTAAGCTGACATGATTAAAAAGCCACCCTGCTGCCTTATAGGGTACCACTTTCTAAAGGAAGTAACCTGTACATCATTAAATCAAATGTATTAAAAGAAGAAAAAACTTTTGAACTATCGTTCTCAACATTTAAAATACCACAATCTTTTTGTAATCTTGTGATTTTCTCCATGCAGACTTATAATACCACATTCGTGAACAGGAGGCAACTTCGATTGTCTACTTAATAACGAATCAAACAAAAATTCTGTACATCACTAGAGCAAAACCGCACGCTAAGTCACTTTAACGTAACACGGCCGCTTTTGCATTGTTTGTTTTCCGATATGGCTAGAACCTAACCATTTGTATATGTGTACGTGATTTTAAATAAGTGGGACTGCAACCGGCAGGTATAGAGGCTCTACAAAATAGGCAAATAGGTGCGGAACTGTACGTTTTTAAATGAGAGAAGGGGTCACAGAACACTATTGTTGTCTGGGTCAAACTGTGAACGGTCGATGCAACATGCTTTTGTTTTATTATGCCGGTAGGGCGGCGGGGAGGCATTGTGGACGCCTGCAAATGTGAAATTCTAACAGACTTTCCATGTTCGACGGCATACGCGGTGCATGCACCGTCAACTTCTTTGTTTCGCGAGCCTTTCAGGCGAATCATATAGTTTTCTTAAAAAGCAATTCGATATATATGATGACTTTAGTGCGGTATTGGTAAGGAATTTTGCATCATTTTGACAAATTATAAACACTAGACACGCGTTGTAAGTGGTTTGCGCAAATGTGACGTCATTATGCACGATGTCACGTCTCACCTATCTTGGGTACCTAAAAAGAAAATAGTTGGATGTTTCACGGAATAAAAACTAATATAGCAGAAATCAATGTCCGACCGAATTTTCTTTTTTTCTTCGATTCATAAATGCTGGCCAATAAACGACAATTAGCACAAGACCAAAAATTAGTGGGTTCGGTAGGAAATAACCTAGGGAACAAAAACGGAAGTTTAAAAATCCACTACCACTCCTGTGATGAAAAAGGATTCAAGTAAAACAAAAAAAAACTATAAAAATTAGCATAAAAATTAAAGAGAAGAAATATGAAAATAAAATTGCTTTTCTTGTACATTAAAAAAGTTCCAAGATTATCTACTTTATTTTATAACCGGTAAAGCGCTTTTGGCTAGAATGTAGCCATCATCAGTACCAATTACAATAATTAAACAAATAAATTTCACATTCACAAAGTGGAAGCAAACGGACTTGAGTGGCAAACATTTCAGCAACTCAAAGATTGACGTGGGACAAGTAATATTACAAAAAACATTCAAAATGTTAAATTTTGGTCATCTATAATTTTGTATATTTCCAAAATTTCTAAATAATAATTTCGAGGATCTGTTCGAAAATTGTAATGAGTTTAAATTGTTTAAGATAGTAGTGTACTATTGTCTGAGCATATTGATTATTAAAAAATTCATAAATTAATAGTTCAAAAAAGGAAATATGATTTTTCACTTTGTTTCATAACTGAAATTTAAAGCGACTACGCTTTAGCGCCCTACATTTCTCTCATCAGCGGAAATGAACTTTTCAAAATAACTCCTTTTAACACTCTCGCATGGCCGACAAAAACTTGTTTAGTTCCTCGACGTAATAAATCAGCTCGTAAGCAAAATGCATTTAATAACTTTTAGGAGAAACTGGGTCGCAGTTCCTCCATAAAAATCGGCTTAAAGCGTCTGCGAAATGAAGACGTTCGGAAACAAAAGCAAATCGCGGAACGAGGGTAGCATGATTTAAGCGAGCAATAAACGCATCCTCAGCTGGTCATCTGACGTTTATTATCGATTATTCTTTTCTGTCTACCTCTTCCGATGTTTTGTTTTACAATTTTGGGTTTTTGTTTAAATTAAAGGCAGCAAACAAGAATTTTAAATGTACAGAATGGATTTTCTCTTGAACGGCTAATCCGATTCTAATAATTTTTGGTGTCAATTGTAGCTTAATTTTCTCAGTAATGATGGTATTTTCGTTCCAATTTCAACCTTCAATATCTACAGGGTGTTTAAACGAGGATGATTTTTTCCTGCAAAATCTACAATTATCCAAAAGATGCACCAGCTACAACTGCAAATGTCAATTGGAATTAAATTGTAGCCCCATCTTTCCTGACGTTTTCTTTTTTGATCCATGCCAATATATTTGTTATTAATGGAGATACACAGTTTTGAAGCATATCAGTTAATAAGACGCACGCCGATCTTAAAAGATAGTGTACTACGGGAAAATAAACATTTAACTCGTCACTACAAGGTCTTCCGTCAAATTCGCAAACTGACATCTTCTTTTAACATCTTTACGACAGTGTCTTGATATGGAGCTACAAACAAGAAATTTGAATAGAGATGAATGGGTGAAAGTGGTTACGTTGGCTGACGAATGATAGATAAGATATAGTGCTATAGCTCAGAGGCTGGGAGTTCACCATACAACAGTATCCCGTGTTATTCAACGTTTTGAAGAAACTAATAATCAGAACGATGCCATGGAAAAGAAAGACCTCAAGGAATAAGAGCGAACCATGATCGTTTCACGTTATTGCGTGGTCTGAAACAACAGTTTGTAACAGTAGGAAATAATGACCAAACAAGTGTGGCTACTGTAAAAAGGCGTCTTAATTAAGGAGCAGAATTTGAGCTCCGGAATTTCTGCAAACGCACTGGTGTCAAAGACAATTCATCGTAGAGCCAGACTGCAGTTTGCTTGACAACATGTGGATTGGAAATGTTAATGATTGGGAGCGTATCTTATTCACGTACGAATCCAGGTTTTGCGTATACAACTGCGACAGGCACAATGCAACGTTCGTCAAATCACTCCATTTAATAGAGGTTCTATAATGGTCTGGGGAGGGAGGATTTATCTGACAGCTCGGACAGAACTTGTCTTTTTACGCGGAGGTAATTTGACGAGTGATCATTACATTAGAGAAATTTTATCTGACCAAGTTTCCTTTTTGCTAATGGAAGACAACACAAGACGGCATGTTGCTTGTGTAGTGCAGTATTATTTACATGAGGTGGTGGATGATATTGAGACTTTAGACTGTAGAACATTTGTGTGTGTGATAATATGGGTAGATAACTTTAGAACCATCAGCCACTGCCAGCCTCTTTTGACTGCATTGAAAACATAAGCATGGAAATATAGAACAACATTGAACAATACCAGCATAGACGACTGCTTTCAAGTATGAGCAAGCTATGTCAAGTGGTTATTAACAAACATTAGGAGGCAACTTTATCAGGTCAGTGCATTTTTAATCAAAATATAAACACAACTGTGTTTATTGGAGGAGGCCTTTTATAATAATACCTATTTTAAAATGTATTCAATAACAGAGTCAAAAATTTGATTATTGTTAAACAAAATGCTTCTCCCCAATAAAACTGAAATTTTTCTATCACAAAGCAAATTGGAATTACACGAACAATTTAGTCATCACGTTTAAAATTTTCTTGTTAAAAGTAATTTTCCACACTTGCTATACGTCAGTCACATAGAAAGGCCTTGCGTGACTGCAGAAAACTTGACCCACATTACCGGAGGCAACCCCAGATGAACACGATGAACTTAAAATCGATTTCCCATGCCATCTAGCGCGCGTTAGCTATCCAACTATGTATATACGTTAGCATGCATGCGAGGTTTCTACATATCAGTTGTATGAACTCTAGAAACTTAATGCTGATACGACTACAGTACCATTCTCATGGTTTCATAACTTTTCAAATTTAATGGATATAGTTATGGAGTTCGATACAGAACCGCCGCATTTTAAAGTAAATTTTGCCGAAAAGTGGCAATATTCTTTATATAATACTTTATACTAAAGATCGAGCAAAATGAAGAATATTTTTACCGTCATTTTTCCTTAACGTTACTTAATTACTAGGCCTCAGTGGCGAAGAAAATGGCAAATTTTATTGAACAATATACAACAGGAATCCATTTTAGAAGTGGGCAAGTTGGGTAACCGCCTAGGGTGGAAAATTTAGGGGAGGCAAGTTCGATAGCAGTTAACACCTCACTAATACGAGTAGGTACTTATATGGGCCTCTTAAAGTTCGTTACAGTCAAGCTGTGATAGTTGGATGCTCTCTAACCTTAGAAAGAGATTAACTGCAAGAGTAAATAACATTTAAAATGATGATCTTGAAGTAAGTTTTCTTCTGAGAAAAAGAACTACGAAATTAATTTTTACCGTACAAGAAGACACCAGCACCAGTTGAAAAGGTTCCACAAATATGTGCAAAAATATGAAACAGATTTGTGATCACTAAGTCCAAAAATTTAATTAAATGTAGAAAATGTCCCAAATCTAACCACTCTCCCCTACATTACGCACTGCTGCATATTTGTCTTGCAGTGTTTCATTTACATCCTTCATTAAGTGCAATTTGCATTATCGAATTATAAAGCATTAGTATCGTCATACTTTCGCTGTTTGCATGAAAGCATTGCTTCTAGTATAATTTACCGATAAAACATAAAAAAAATAAAATGCATCAAATCTATAGAAAATACCTAAAGACGTACTTGTGCACGAGTTAGAATGTTTAATAAAAGTTGAACAAAACTAGGCGGCTTGCTACAAAAGTAATACAGTAATTTAAGAAGCTAACACCAGTCAAACTAAAAACTTTTTATTTAAAGTTAGTACGTATATTGCTATTTAAGTCGCTGGGTTTCATAACCCTGCCCTTTTAGAACAATGACAACAAGTGTCTTAGTGATTGCAAAAATTTGCAGATATTAAGTTAAAGTTAAAAAATAAAAATCACGTGGACGATTGCTAAAACAATATTAAATAAAATGATCTGAGGAAGGCCCAACGAAAAAAAGGCCGAAACTTAGTGAAAACACAAAAAAGGTTATACCAGATAAAATGTGCATATTTCCATTCATTATTTTTCATCAATGACACTAACCTCTTTCTTTCAGCACGTGGCGAACTCACAACTCATAAAGTCGACTTACCGAGAAAGATAATCTACTGAAATAACGTTTCAGCAGTTAAGGAAATCGTTCAAGTAACGTTTTCATTCGACGACAGAGAAATTCCATTCACGAACGAACAAAACAATGTGGATGTGGACATCAGAAAACAACAACTCTAATAATAAGTCGGTGATTTCGTGGATTACAATATCGATTCGTGCTGAATAATGCTCTTTTGCCTCTCTTTCGCTGACGGCTAGAGACCATCCACGCGATCAAGGACGGAAGGATCGTAAACAAAATTTTAATTATGACTTACGACGCCCTACCCGTTGATCGGGTTTCCCATTTCGCGTATCTGTCGGGTGAAACGAAAACACCTTTCAAATTCGAGTCGGATGATTACTGGGCTGTCTGCTGTGGCGTCTGATAGAAAATGGGAATTTTTGGCTGTTCCGCGAAGTACCATACGGGGTGATTCATTACGAACGGGAAATCCGTGAACCTGAGATAATTTGCATAAAATTTGGTATCTAAGTGTTTTTTTTTAATTTTTATATCAGAAAAAGTTTTACTCGCCCTGAACGGGAGTTGAATCCGGAGATCTTTTTTATACACAATAGTTCCAACGTCTTTAATTTCTTCTAGTAATCCTAAAACTGTTTGAGACATTTTCCTCGTTAGAAATATCTAAAGAAAATTACAGAAGTTCTGACTGATCTAATTCAAAGCTGTTGCCTTTGACCCTAAATTTATTATTGTCAGATTTTATGATCCCGACGCTCTTACTGCTAATTACCTATTCGTAACGATATATTTTAATACACCGGGTGTTGCAAAAAGTGTAAAGTATTTAAAGAGGTAATAATATGGACAAAAATAAACAAAAAAAATTTAACAAACGGGTTCGCAAAGTAATGGTTGCGGAAGAATGAATAATAATAATAATATAAAATAATAAATGAAGACAATAAACAATTGCAAATAAATGTTTCAAAAATAAATCTTCCATATCTCAGAAACCGTTACTGTCTCTTAAAAATAAAGTGATTAAGTGAATTTGTAACAAGTCGTATTTAGCCTTCAAGATGCCGTTCCCCAGATCGGTAAAGCATACACATAGAGCACGCGGCTGCACTTGGATCGTGGGTCAAGTATCGTTGGTTCTGGATTGAATGCGACAAAGACAGAATAATAGGAGAGACCGAGTTCACTTTCACTATCGACTGGTGTTTCTGAGGGGTCGCTGAACTCTACATAAACGGGTTGTCCGGAACAGCATGACCGACGTTGCCAAGCAAGAGACCTTGCAAAAGAAAAAGATAAAACACTCGATGGCCTACGATGTAAAATACCCGAGAAGAAAAGGGACTTTGCTGTAGAAGATACTAAGCATTTCCGTTGTTTCTCATTCGATTATGATGCTTCGACTTGAGGGCAGGTGCAAATTGTGTTTAAGGATCTGAAGATCGAAACAATAAACATTTTCGAAGGTGGAGTTCGTTAATTTGAAGATCAAATGCTTTGTGATTTGATCTCCATGCATTGTATATAATTACTACGAGAACCAAAAAGAATAGATGCGAAATCAATCGCGAAGCATCAATTAAAGATTCACAATCAAATGATGCCGAGAACTACATAATGACGTCAACAAACAGTAAACACGAGTACGTGAGTTTTTATAAAGTTTATCCAGATACAGATGACCCTCAAAGAATCGGCAACGTCGCCGAGGAAGCTAGCTCCGGGCTTGCCCCGACGTTCCCGTTTAATTCGGCAAGGAAAGTTCAAAAGTTCATCGGTATTCACCGGCACACACGCATTCAGTATGTACAAAAGGGTGGCTCACTTTTATATGGCTTGCCAGTTTTCGCGGTTGATGCTTAATGGTGCACGTCGACTAACGCACGAGAGCCACCGTATTATAATAATTCTTGCATAATTTGCACATTTACACACGGCAATGGAATAATACCCGCTGCCCGATTCATTATTCTTACAGCATTAATATGTAAAAGAATGGGCTGTAATATGGAACACGAAAATCTAGATCGTTGCAGTAACGTACAAACTGACGTGGCTGCTGTATTTTTTTAAAACTCACCCCTTATACAGCGGCAAGCTGGGGGCGTACCTTATACTAGTCACCAGGGAAAGGTTAAACTGAAAATTATCGGGATGCTTCTTGTACAAAGTTAATACCAACACAAAGCTTAAAATTTGCAATTTTCGTCGTGAAAAATTGAATGCATCAACTTCTTGTACATTAATTAATGTCGATTTCAATTGGAGAGTCTACAAACTTTCTTCGATGAACTTTAAGTACTTTTTTATCATATGTAAATTCCAACTCTCCTTTTACCCCGTTTAATTCCAGTTAGAAGTTGTAGGGTACCTAAGTAGCTCCTATTGCATTAATAAAGTGAATGGAGAAGCCTATTTTCTGAAGAATCTCTGGAATAGATTTCTGAAGCGATTACCAGAAAGTCGTTGATGTCAAAGGATTCAAGTCCGGACGGAGAGTGTGTTAAAATGCAACTTATAATTGGGGCTAATACACCTTCCATTTTTCACTTATTATTTTGTTTTCTAAAAGGTCATGATGGGAACTCGGTAAGAAACTGAATCCGGAACGAAATAAATCGATCAACCTTCAGTCAATATTAAAATTTTCAACCAGTTAGTACTGAAGTTGACTCATCAGGTGTAAGAAGAACTTCGACAATTAAACCATTTATAAACTTTATAAATGACTTTATCCTTGAAAGGCCATAACCATTAGAATTTATTAGAATCTCTAAGACTTATAAATCCTAGTGACAATTTATATAATTTTACAACCAAAAAGAAAAGTTTGTATTCATGTTTTGTAGCGTTTTACTGGTTTTATTAAAATTTATGAGAATGTCATTCCAAAAAGTTTGTAAAACACCAGTTTCAGCTTTGACATTAGGTGATTGTGAGAATTAATTGTTAAACTTTTCCGAAGCAGACTTGAATGCTTTATAACTTGCATCCGCTCTCGTTGATTGTCTAGTCGTTGAGCTTTTTTGCAGACAGAAGCAGCGTTTCAAGATGACATTGTTTCTCTCAGTATTTCACAACGATATGTTCAAGAAGAAAAATGACAAACATGAAACATTATGTGCAGCAGCATTCGACAGAAGAATTTTCTCCCAAATTTAGCAAATGTGCAGCGCAAATAATACAGAAAGCTAAATAATTATGCTCCTTTATTAGTACTGACAATCATAGTGGCTAGGTTTTTCTTGTTTTTCAAATATTTTCTTATCTCTTCGCCCCCATTGATTTCGACCTGTGGTTAATCTGCCGAATAAAGTTGTTCCAGCTACCAGAAATTCCGAAAAAAGATGATACCGTTCAACCCAGAAAGATTAGCAGCATTTTCATACAAAAAGCGTCAAAAAGTCGAAACCCCCGGTGCTCTGCGGTTGAAGCGCGCTCTTGCATTTTGCCCCGAGCACCCACTCCCGTTCTTGGTATAAAATCCAATCCCCTTTGAATGCAGCGCAAAGAAACAGGGGGTGCATATTCCGCTATTTATGCCCGTAAAGTAGGTCACTGCTAACGACAAGCCCTTGAATACGCACAAACCGGATGCACACTGAAAGCAGTTCTCTAACGGCAAAATCTTCATGCACTACGTCGCAATTATAAACGACCCTGCGTTCTTAAACAGAAAGGGCGAGGTGGGAAATTAACGAAAGGGGCACCACGTGGTTGACACCGATGCGGAATTTGAGATTCGGGTATATAGAACGTTAGACAAAAGCTACAAGGAAAACAATACTAATTTTGTTTACGCTAGCTGATGTTACAGACGTGACAGTTCCACCCACATAAAGTTTTCTGGCAAAAAATGAGCATTGGGACCATTACTATACGTTAGAAAGATACACAAACGAAGCTGAGTTTGATTTTCTTTTCCAAAAGGTTACGTATTTTGATACAAATGCAATCTACCGAAATTGGTAACTTATTAAGGCAAGTCTGAACGAATGGGGGCTGTAACCCCCCTTCTTTTATTGTAGAATATGAATCTACGTGAAAAAATAATAGACTAGTATTTATTTATTAGTTAATGCTTGATAGATAATGTTTGTTGTTGTTGACCTTCAAACTGCCTTTTTTAATGGACACATATTCGGTTTTACAATATGCCGTTGTCAAAACTGAGTGATCTGGTGCACTGTTATTGAAGGAACAATTGCAATAGTTCAGTACGTTATAACTTGCTCTCTAACACTGCGTGGTTACTCAAATGCCCTAATGGTAATTTTTTGAAAACTGTAGATTTGAGCCAACAAACCATGTCAGATCATACTCGAACTCTTTCAAGCCCAATTTTAGCAATGGCTTTTCTTTTGAATAACTGGGTGTTAAAAGAAACAATTATAAACATTAATTTTCAAGTACGTTATAATGACAATAGTTTTAGACACCGGAGATTGACTTAGTGATTAGTTAAAATAAACAAAACATTCGTATCACATCAAATACAGACAATAACGGGTCAAAGATGATTGAAGAATAAACATCTTGGCATTAACATATATTAAAAGTAAACATTAATATATTTCACTTGTTAACATGAATTTTACTGATCATTACCATATGGTTCAATTGATACCAGCATTGAATCAACACTTTTTTGTCCAATTAGAAATGGCCATGTTAGTTGCACTTACTTAGCGTCTGACGTCTTATCTCCCTACCACAGATCACACGCCGTGTTATCGAACTCACCTGTAACAAAGAAAAGAACAAATGTAAACGATATCGCTTAAAAAAAACAAAATTAAGTCCACATAAAACAACTGAATTATGCAGATGCATCAAATATTCAAAATACGTTTCATGGGGTGTGTAAAGTTTTGATGTACTCTTTCTGCGATAGCTAATGATGGTACAGGGAGATTTAAAGCCATTTTGTTTTAGTTGGAAGGCATAACAAAGAAACGTGCAAAGCAAATCGTTTTAATGAACTATAAATATTATTTTGTCGTTTGTTTTGTTTTTTTAGCGCATTTGTTCACAGCGTTTATGAAGAAAAGGCGCTGTTGCCACACTTTAACCGTTTGATGTTTGTCACACCTCCATAAATTTGCTAGTACAAGTTGGGATGCAAACGTATGTGTACTCCGTACTTCTGAAACTGCCTTGCTTTATAGCACTGCTGACTACTGCTGTCCTGTCTGGAAAAATAGTCATCACACAGGAAAAATTGACACTTAATTAAATACTGCAATGCGACTAATCACTGGAACAATTACGTCAACTCGATTACATTGGCTTCCGATTCTTTCAAACATTGCTCCTCCGGAGATTCGCAGACAGTTTGCTACATATAAAGCTTGACAAAAATATTAATCAGCTCCTAATGAGTTTCTGATTTCCAGAGATTTGCAAAAGCTAACTACAGCTCGGCTAACTTCCATAAAACCTATGTGGACAGAAGATTTTCTTCGTAAAGATGGACGGTGTTCCGATTGGCAGCTTAAGAAACATGATATATTCAATCAACAGCTTATAGACGATCCTACAGAAAATGTGGTAGGAACTGACCTCCCGAGAAAGTCTTGGGTCATTCTGAATTGCCTTCGCACTGGTCATGGGAAATGCAACTTTTTTTCTTAATAAATGGGATCTATCAATTGAGAGTGTGGAGACCTCCTCCAAACATTTAAACATATGGTCAACAGATGCCCCGGTACAGCACGGCCTGGTGGTTTTGCGCCTGTCCATCGTGTTGATGAAGGTGTTGGCTTAAGACAATCGAGATCTGATTCTTTAATACTCAATCTAGAATGAATATATACATGTATGAATCTATTCTGGATGGAATGCGAGATATATATATAGAGAGGAACCATCTAGATTAGAAGACAAATTCAAAGTGCTACCATAGTTGAAAATCATAATAATAATGCTAAAACCAGTGACAATGCGCGAATTTAGCACCAGCTTTGAACGACTCGAATTCATTTAATTTTACATCTTCGCTCGGGCAATTTCGTCGTATTCGCAATCAGGCGCGTTAATAATAAAGCAATTGAGGGATGTCGGTGGCAACCTTGATAAAGCAGGAGTGCGTACGGCCTGTACGCACTTTACACGCACTGTTGCTACGTGGGAGATGACGAGAGGTTGCCTAGGAGATCCGGTGGAGACGCTCGAGGGATCCCGTTTGCATTACGTCATCCAGTCCTCGTCGACCCCAAGCGAACAGGTTCAACTAACTGAAGCACCACTCGATTTTGTAATGCTTCAGCTTAAGATAATTACGGGCGGGCTCATGAGAGCGCAAAAAACATTTCGTGTGGTAAATATACGAGGCACGAACATCCAGCAAACTGGTTTGCCGTGGTTCGAGTAAAACGGTGGATTTCTGCTTCGTCCAGGAAATCTTGGCTTGCTTGATACTCGCCATTTTATTGGTTCCATTTAGATAACAAATGGAGGTCGGTTCGGATAAGTTACGACGTCTAGATTGTTTCGACGAAAATTGAAGAGGATATGACGATAAAAATAATAAAAATTTAATTATCTGACGTCGTTTATGGATTGGTACAGAAATTGACGCCTATTTTTTTTTCTGGAGTGCAGAGATCGAAAATCACAATACACAAGTAAATCCTTCGATACTTGATAAGCAGAAAAATAACTTGTTGTTTTACGAAAATCAACGGCATATGTGTCTGTTTTTCAAGACTTGGTATTAATAAACTAACAGACAAGGACCTTGAAATGGAGAAAGAAATACAGACTGCAATATATATATCCTTTGCCCTCTGTGTACCTTCCTAGATACGCCACTGGTTTATTTTGATTCCAGGAATACATTTTAATAAGCAAAAAATCCGCAAATATTCCTTCTTTATCTGAATAGGAAATAAAAATAGAGAGAAACGTGAAAAACATCATAAGCGTCGCTTTCCTCGGCGATAGCTTGTCAACACGTTTAACAAGGATATTGTGTCGGGCAGTAGCTACCGAGCGCCAGTATCTGGAAAGGAATCTATTTTAATGATAAACGGGAAACGTGATGCATCGTCCCAGCAAGAATTATATTATGAACAACAACGGGCATTGTTCGACTTCCTTTGCATACCTCGATTACCGTTTTCTGAATCCGATATCTTCTTAATAATGAAGACGTTTCGCAATAAAAATGGTAAAAGACGCGCGCGGATACTGGGAACTCGAAGTCGAAAGGAATAAACTAAAATTAATAATAAATAAAACTTTTCCGAGGGATTCGGGTAAAAAAGAGAGAAGTGATGAGATAATCTAGGAATCAAATCTAGGACCTCTGCTATTCCTACTATGTATCTGTGACATTTCAGTTAYCTTATCTTAATTATGTATTGCGAACAACATTGCAGCAACTAACTCTTAACCTTAAAGTATACGCTTAACTTTAGTAAAAGAGAGACAATAAGACAAACAAACTTCATTTTAATAATTCTTAGTGGATCCACCACCATTAATCAACAGAGAGGGATGAAGATAATCACTTCTCGCAAGTATTGTATGCCGAATATTAAAAAAAAAAATTGGAGGCAATTAAATGCACATGCAAGGCAGACTTCCAAAACTGAATTTTAAGCGATTTCACTCAAGGTCCTATAATGCCCCGTTATTGTTTTCATACAATTGGGCAGTTTCCATAATAGGGACACTAATTCAATCCTTAGAGAACTGTGCACTATACATATTCGGAACAAGGGTATTACAATTACGAAATTGCAGGTAAACGGTTAGATTCAAAGACATACGGAAATGGCGATCATATCGCGTATATCGTGGTTGTTTGCAAATAAAGTGCTCCTGAGAAGTGATTCAGTTTAATACAGCTTTATGCTGTAGATATGTTTATGGCAACGGAATATATAAAACATGCTTGGCAAACGATTTAATTCCGCTGTACTAGTACTTGACTCCAACTAATAGTTTCACTGTTGCTGCTTGCTTGAAATAATGCCTTCTACGTGTCTTCCACTCCAGATACGATGACGTACAAGTATTTTCGCACTCTTGTACGATCACTTCCACTACTTCTTGCATCTGAACCCATAAATTGAAAACTTACTACTTGAAGGAGCATCTAAACCTAAAGGCTGATTGATAACACGTTGCTCAGCAATAGCTACAGCTTCTTATACTAAGCGTCTGTTTCCTCTCTTTGTCGGGAACTTTCATTTAATTTCAAATGAAAAGTGACTTGTTCAAAATACGTTAATTCTAAAATGTAGATATATTTGATATCCACTTAGGTTTGCGAAAACTCACCGAAATGACATAAACAGTTGAAACGTACCCCGAGGGCGGAAATTTTATGTGTGTGTCTTCCGCCGTTCAAACCGTCAAGAGCTTACAAATGCATGTCCATATTCCCGTTCCCAGATATTGATGAACTGCCATACGCAAAGCAATTGAGATAAATGGGCAGAAACGTCTGGAAATGTGGAACCAGCGATTAACCAAATCCGTCTGATTCGTTAGGCAATCTATATATCTCAATCAGTTAAGCTGATATGTTTACAAAATCATCCGAGTTACATTCCCTTCCACAGATTAATGGCCGCTACCGTCGCACAGAAAGTAGACCGGATAATTACGAGCCCCGGAAATGGTGTTTAAACATAAAAATTCAACAATCGGATTCGTGCGTGCGGACGGAGATAATCTGCACATGCATTTAACGGTGTTTCGGTACAGTACATTCGCCTAACTGTACAGTTTTTCAGGTGGCAACACGAGCAAACACGGAATGTCCCGCCCGCTGAAAACGAACTGTTGTGAAAAAACATGGAAACGCTTTCAGTTCAGGAATCGGTAATTAATTTGCCGAGTTCGGCGAGGAAATAACTATATACTTCTGGGCTTAAGGAGGAGCTAATCTAACGGTTAGATTTGCTTAAACACCTTATTGGAATGACTTAAATTTGCAGGCATCACGTTCTGAGGAAAACATTTCTTAAAACCAATTTATTTATATACCTACATTATGTAAATATATAAAATGATATCTTCGAATGCGCGTTGACGGTGGAAATTGTCGAATTCCATACTAGCGAAGGTTTCATTTCAAAGAATTAAAGAACAGTTGGAGGTAGATGGTCAAAACTGTCTTAGATGTGGTAAAAACACTTCAAAAGTGACGTGACATGATACCTTTGATGATTTGTGGAAGAAACCCCACAGAATATTGAGGAAATTTGCTGTTGAACTGCTCCACCTAGAATGGTTTGTACTACGAGTAGTTATAGTAGTTATAATTTTTTGCATATAGAAGTTGCTATCAGAGATGAATCGAAAAAGTTGATTTTCTATTAATTTACAACACTGGAGTCTTTATAGAAGCTCCACTGAAAAACGAGTAAAGCTGCAAGCAGAAAAAACAGAAGATTTCTTCAAGAAGAAACCTTTTGTACAGATAAAGCCACGAAATGTATTCTATTATTAATAATAATGAGGTGCAGTTATGCTAAAACATATAAATATGTTTGGATGATCAGAACTTTTTTCTGCTATGCTTATTATGTCATTCTTGAAGTTGCAAAGCAGTTCTTAAAAATATGTAAAGGCTAAAGAAATATGTTCATATTTGTGTATTAGTTTATTCAGTTTAGCATTGATGCCTGACAGTTACATTTTTCCTAATTATTTCGACGTATAGGAAGACGAGATACTTTGTATTTAATTCTAAGAACTTTTATTACATCACGCAAGAACAGGTTTTAATATCTTTGACTTGGATTGCTACGCATTTTTTTCATCAAATATCATTTATTTGTCGCCCACCCACGTTTCCTGACAGGTTCCTCTGCTATTTCAGAAGTCATTTGTTATGTTACATAACGTGATGGTCAAGGTAATTTCGCTTACTGCAAGATTATGAAAATGGTCTAGGACGAAATGTTGTAACAGAGGTTTGCCGTCAAAGTTATAAATTCATTGGATTGTTAACAGAGTGCCTGAAGTTTTTTCTGTCAACAAACATCATGCGATCAATGAAGCAGCACGTATTATATTACTATCGAATTAAACAACTACTAATACAAATTGGACAACAATTGAAAAAAGTGATCCTCGATATGACCTATGGGGACTAATGAAAGTTGCTATCACTCGCGTAAAGCAAAAAAAGTAGTATATGTTCGATGCGTGAATTGTAAATGATCTTATACAAAAAGAAGTCGATGGATATTTATATAATGCAATTGTAATACCTACCATCAACGTATGACCATTTCTTCTAATTATGAAGCTGGAATATTTTGGTACATTAGTTAGCACAAAAAAATAATTAATCAGCCAGTAAGGTTACTTTAGTAACTCAACAATATATGAGAATAGACTCTAAATAAGGCTCGCTGCAAGCATCGTATATGTAATTTGTGAAGAAAAAGATGAATAAGTATTAACAAGTAGTAAAAATATTTGTGAGCCACATTTCTCAAATTTCTATGGTAAAAAACCTTATTCTACGCCCATAACACAAACAAATGCAGTAAATACTTTCACATGACTTTGAAATAGGAACTGACTTTTTCGAGATATGGAACTACTGATCTGATTGGTAGCAGTTCATTGCTTAAAAAATTTCTCTGGGACCAGTATCGATTAAGAACCGACCTGTGCCGTTTGAGAAGTGTGGGACTGTGAGACTTGTTTACCAGTGTTCTATGAGAACGAACCTGTTTTGAATAATCGCAATCTGTAACGAATACTAAAGCTGTACTCGTAAGTAAGGTAAACGATTATTGGTAACACGTTGGGACACATGTTAATAACAGTTCGGTAACCCGTTCTTTGTAATGATTCATGAACGATTTTAATGATCCAAATCTATCAATTGATTAAACGATTAAAAATTAATGGGGAGGGGAGAGGCATGTGTTCTGAAAAGTTTAATTAGTAAAGAGCCAAACAGTAGTAATAAGGACAGAGCAACTTCTCTTACAGTCGAGCTACTCTCGCGTAAACTTTCCACCAGAGCATCCTACGGATATCGTGAAGCCAACACCTGGGAACAGATTCCGGGCGTTTCTAACCGAAAACAATACACCTTGAACTCTATAGGTGAGTGTTTATGGGTTCGCCGGCTGAGCAGAACGGAATGTAACCTTTTCACTCCCGACGTCGTAAACAGAAAATATTACTTAACAGAAATTACGGAGTCCGTCCTCCTTCTTCCTTTTGACGCGATTCCGCGCCGATCCCGCTGATGTGTGCGCGATACCCGGGCGGCGCTTTTCAAGGAAATCGTTAAGATTCTAGCAGCTCTTCCGTGAATCTCTAAACGCATCTTGCAGTCCGTGGAGGAGAAAACGTGCCTGAAGATAATACGAACATGGGAGACGAGAGCAGCCGGCGGCGCGGCATTAGTAAGACGTACAAAGTTTAGACGTGACTCTAACTACCACATTCACGAGCCGTGCAGGTAATGCAACGTTTATTTACATTTGAATACTGAGGGGCTTTTGTGCGGGTGGCGGATTGAAGTGCTGCCAATCTGGGCAAAGCCCAAGGAGTGGCTCTAAGAGTTGCGCTAGCTGCGAGCGCATTACCAGACGTACAAGAGATGAGAGGCGTCCATTCAATTCCGGCTGCTTACTCATTTGTTGGAAATTTACGTGAATTTCGTTGCTCCCTTTGAGGGACGTTGGAAAATTGGTACGGCTTCCATGTTTGCTGGATAAACGCACGTTCCAGGTTCCAGCAACAAAATATGTGAACTGTTTATTTATGTGACTTCTGTTTGTGGTCAGTGGCAAATCACTTGTATACGAGCCCAGGCTCATAATAGTTCGGCCGGCTGGCATTTTCAGTTACATGCTTTAAAAAATTCTGATACCAACACGGACTGTGACAAATTACTGTGAAACTGTTTATACTACATTAAAACACAGACCTTGAACTTACAAAAGCAAACAATTTTATTTCATTTACGTGAACGGCAATAATTACAGAACGAAAAATGTAATTCAACTAACGGGTCATAATAGTTCGGCCACATCAACTGACGGGTCATAAGAGTTCGGCCAACATTTAATACTGTGTAACACCACCTTTGTTAGCAATAACGGCTTTAATTCTGCTAGGCATTGTAGCCACGAGCCTTGCACATTGCTCTGGTAGCGTTTTGTCCCATATACCCTGCAAGGTGGCTTTTAATTCGTTGACGGTACGCGCTGGAGTTTTACGAAGCCGTTTCTTCATATTATGCCACAAGGTCTCAATTGGAGATAAATCCGGACTGAAAGAGGTCCATTTTAATACCGGTATTTTATGTTCTTGCAACCATTTTTGAACTATTTTTGCCGTATGACACGGCGCTCCATCTTGCTGGAATATAAATTCGCCTTCGGCCGTTTGACAATTCGGGATGGAGGGTAAAAAATTTTCTTCGAGAATGTCTCTGTATTTCTGCGCGTTAACAGTGCCGTCAATAATACACAGATTACCCACATCCCTAGCAGACATACAACCCCAAACCATCACAGACCCTGGGAACTTAACTTTTTTTACCAAACAGTCATTGTGGTATGCTTCTGAAGATGTGCGTAAAATTCTTTTTCGCGTGTCACCCACACATACCTCAAATTTTGACTCATCACTCCAAATGATACTATTCCATTGCATTTGTGTCCAGTTTTTGTGTTCCCGCGCCCATTTTAGTCTGTCCTTCATCTGTAGTTTGGTCAAAAGGGGTTTTTCTTTTGCCTAGTAGAAAAATGAAATTAAATTATAAGTGCTTGTACTCCAAAAGAAAAAGTAATAATACCTTATAAAATTTGTAACCTATTTTTTTGATACATCTCTTTGTTGTGGATAATGAAACGTCCTTTAAAATGCGAGCCCTCCTGTTACTGTTACTGTTAGTTCTTTAGCATTGCACCGTCGGTTTGTTCTGATAATTTTACGCAAAGCTTTCTTATCTGCTCCGGTAATTTGACTTGGTCGGCCAGGTTTGTTTTTTTGATGGACCCCGCCAGTTCTTTTGTATAAATTGATAATGTCTTGCACTGTAGAGCGCGGAACTGAGTGCGAAGCAGATATTTTACGCCCCGAAATGCCCTGGTCGTGGGCTTTACACATAGAAATACGCAAATCTTCACTAACAGGCATGCCACGAGGCATTTTACTTGAAAACTGTTGCAAAATAAAGTATAAGCTACGCTTGACAGATAGTTGTTGATTTATTCCGTATATGTTTTGTTTTGGCAGGCCGCCTCGTGTTTCCATGGCTAATGGGATACATGGCCGAACTCTTATGACCCGTCAGTTGACGTGGCCGAACTATTATGACCCGTTAGTTGAATTACATTTTTGGTTCTGTAATTATTGCCGTTCACGTAAATCAAATAAAGTTGTTTGCTTTTGTAAGTTCAAGGTATGTGCTTTAATGTAGTATAAACAGTTTTGCMGCAATTTGTCACAGTTTGAGTTGGTATCAGAACTTTTTAAAGCATGTAACTGAACATGCGAGCCGGCCGAACTATTACGAGCCTGGGCTCGTATAAATTGAGGAGTGATGGAGCTAAGACGGAGCCCTGTAGTAACCCATTTATTGAATACCTAAATTTACTGCTCTGATTACCCATGAATACTCTAAACCCTCGGTTAGAAAGCATATATTTTCAATGAGGCGTACTAAACGACCGCATGGAAGTGCTTTATATAATTATTGATGAATTTGTCCATTCCTCCAAACTGTATCATAGGCTGCAGTAAGGCCAACGAAAGCAACACCAGTTTTCAATCGGAGCTGGAACCTCCTGCTTAAATGTGTTTGTTAGAGCAACAACTGGATCACGAACGACAGCCAGCTTGTTCAATAAGAAGGGTATCTTCAATGAGCGGTGACATTTAATTATAAATCAATCTCTCCAAAACCTTCAAGCAGATACTCAACAAAGAAATGGGGTGAAAACCCGAAGAAGCTTTAAGGAGCGATGACTTTGCCTTTTGAAATTCGGATGGAATCCCGACCTGAAATAAGAATGCCGTTGAAAAATGATAATAACCAGTTCAATGCCAAAACTCCCCAGATTTTCTATGAATTCTAGATATATTCCATATAAACCAGCAGCTTATCGAACCTTCAAGAAAGAAAGAGCCATTTTTATTTCCGCCATAATAAAAGGCTTCGAGGTAGTTTCTGAAGGTGGACTAGATCATGACGGGGTATTATGTTCATAACTACAATGAGCGCCAAAAAAATCTCAATTCCAGGTACCATCTGCTGCAATCTCCTAGTGCCCCGCACCGCAAGCAATCATCTCGCACAAAGTAGGTACCTATAATGCACAGAGCATGTATTGTATGCGTTGGGCGTACCCACTTGAACGTGTGGAATTAATTCAGGCTGCATGCGGTCGTAAGGATTTACTCTTCTAGCCGGTTGTTATAATAGCATAGAAGCGTTCTGTACCCACAGACTGCAGTGGATCAGAGTGGACGGTTGATCGGCTATCGGCCAATGACCTCATCGATCTTGCTCCACCCCTTACCGGTGTTGTCCGGCGAAAGTGATGCATTTGGTTCGATACTTTCTTGAGACTTGTTAGAAGAGATCATTATATTATTGACGTTGGAGGTTTGGCATTTTTTTTGCTTTTAAGTGATTAAAGCATACCTTCTCCACCAAGCGTTCTATAGCAGTTTGTATATTTGTACTAGTCAGAAAAAGAAATTAGAATTTCAGTTTTATTACCTAAAACTTTTTTTACGACATTTTTTCTTCTGGTTCTATAGTAACGTCACCACAAAGAAAAATAGTCTCGAAACTTCTAGATGTTACATGTTCTAAGTTACAACCAAATATAATGAACTATGACTAATTTTAGACGGAGTTTCAAGGAGATACTTATATAGATTTTTGAAAAAATAAATGGTCTGGGGGTGCTCCTTATATCATATCTCTCGACCTAACCTCATCTGAGTAATAATTATTTTCTTGAATGTTTAATTTCATTCCTTGAACTCGTTAAAACTGGAAGTTTGTATCCATTTGGAAGTTTGGAAAGAATATAATAGATTTCTCATTTGATTACAATAAGAGTTTATCGATGATGCAAATGGTTAAAAAATATATTTAGTAGTACTGGAAAAGTATCTGAGTAGTGCTAAAAATAGCGCAAAATAATTGCAGTTTTTTTTAAAGCGCGTAGTCGTGATGAGTTAGCGTCACTTTAAATTCCATTATTTATTGTACACCGATTGAATGCCGTTAATATGCAACCAACATTACTCACGTACTTCAACAATTTATGCTACATGCGAGTGTAGTTATACAGCTATGAAGGTTTACAGATAAGTTATCGGAGTTTGACAACCATAAATTGATTCGTGATAAAATGACAATTTTTAAAGACATCCGAGGAAGAGCTACCTTTTGATGAAACACTTGAATTCCGGTAAATTATTATGAGTTGTGTAAGTACTAATTTATTTGTGATCTTATTGTGTAATTATATCCATATCTTCTTTATTTTGACAGATAATAAATCCTATGCATTTGTAAGTGCACACAAACTCTACCAGATGATGACCTTAAATTAACTGTAACGGAATGGGACACCACTACATAATGCAAGGATTGTAACTGCCTATTTTATATGCAGAAGTAAATGTACCTTAAAAATGCATGCAAGAAGTCAAATTAAACGTTTTACTCGAGGCTGAAGAAAACTACCCTATTTCCATCCGCGCTAACTAGCCCCAAAATCACAAAGTGAATTAATCTCCTGTTGTACGATTATTAACTAGAGAAAGGTATGACGATAAATACATCGCCACAATAATTGCAGATATTGGTCTCAACAAAGTGTCAGCAATGGATATCATTTTCATCAGCAAGATGAGGCCTCCTCATGAAGGTGATATCTTAACGAATTACTTCTTCGAAGATAGATACCACATCTATTATAGAATTAAATGAATGACCACCGCAATCTTCTGATTTAACTTTCGTAATTCATAAATAGTGTTTAATTCGTGTCCTTTCAAAAAGACCAACTTGATTTCAAAGTTCCGACAATGTCGTTTCATTCACCCACGTCAAATGGAACGACAAAACTCTGGGTAGAGAAGCGACCAATTTTCAGTTCAAAGCTGAATCGATTTTATTTTCGTTGGCCAACATATTTTTGATTCCAGATTAATGAAATGCGAACGAGGCAACGGGAGAACGCGGCGCCGTTTGCACGAGGAGTCCGAGGCCGACCAACTTTGAGGAACGGCCGATTGGCAATAGTTGTTTTCGTTTTATGTGCACGGTATTTTTAGGCATCCCACTAAAAATGTGCAGACTATTAGGCAACCTCGTGTCATCCGGGCGGGATGAGGAAAACCGCCCGATGATCATCCGGGTTCAAATTCCAGTAAGGTTACTACAGTGAGCCCCGAGCGAAATGCATCGGTCGGACTCATTTCCTAGGAGAGTAAAAAATCACGCAGGAGCCAGCAGCAGCAGCAGAACCCGCTCTTTGGAAAAAACCGGTCGACTTAAGAACTTTTGGAATTAGTTACGAACGCGGGTCTAGTAGCTCCTGGCCTGCGCGTTATTAATGTTGCCATGTCGACTGACCATAAATTACAGGCCGCGGCCTTGGGCGAAAAACTTATTCCATTGCGCAACTCTTTTTGTGAGTTCGGGATTTCGGGATCAAAGGCACCAAACATGCAAATCTCCACGCAACACTAACTCATATAGCATATAGCCTGAAAATCGCGAGGCATGAAGATACACCCGTCAGAAAAGGAACCCGTGGCTAAATAATCAGGAGGTTCAATGATAACTACGTGCTGAGCATTCAACCAGACATAAGAAGCGTGATATTTGACTATTAGAATCCTTTTAGACATTAGTTATCACTGGAAGAGTAGAAGCAGGTCATAACAACATGCTAGGAAGTCGGAGAACCGAGAGGGTAATCACTCCTACAATAACGAAAGAAGACCGCATGGACAAACATGCAATAGACAAATATATTTGTCTTCTTTGTAGAAAATTTAAATGCACGATTACAAAAGTGTAGACGACATATGAAAGAGACCGGCGTAATCATCTTGCACGACAACGCTTGATCTCAAGCAATGTCAGTCAAAGTAGTTTTCTAGAAGACTGCTGTGAAATTCTCTCACATCCCCCGTGCAGTCCTAATCCTAACATGAGTCTTCCAGATTTTGTTTTGTTCCTCCTGTGGAAAGAAGAATTTCGTGAAATCCTTGACTTAAAAGGATAAAAACCCTGCAATAGCATATGCGTTCCAACTGCGAAAGAGCTTGACAAAAGTGGCGTATTTAACGACATTACAATACTGCCGAAGTGATGGCAACGTGTTTTGGATATGGAAGGGGATTATATTGAACGACTTTATTGCAATTTTTAAAAATATACGTTTCATTTGCGTGTGTTTTTGTATTCAGGAATTTTGACATAACCCTCGTAGTTTATAGCAAACGATAAACTGTCTTGCCGTATTGCCCTTTTGTTTGTAAATGTTTTAAATATTAAACAACCTGTCCTAAACAACAATTCAATTATACGGGTGATTTTTTGAAAACTTCACACCTTAAATAACTTTAAATAGAGGAAAAAGTTTTTAATGGATAGCGCTTACCCTTTTAGCGGGGTAGATACCCCTTCAAAAATTTTAAATGAAACTACCCATCTTACGATACATGATTTAAAAGCTTATTACACAAGGAGTCTTGCCATGTAATTAGTTTTACTATTTTTTACCCATTGACGGGGTAGTGGGTCAAAAAGTGCATTGTAGCAAGTGGCTTATAAAATGGAATATTTTGGACTTTTTTTAACAAAATTTATTGTCTTGCAGTTACAATAAAAATTGTTCTTACTTAAGCCTAAAAAAACATGTTAAAAAATAATTGTTACACCTAAGCAAAATGCCAAAAATACTTAAAATTTTCTTTCGACATTACTTGATATTGCAACTCGACAGTTTATACTGAATTGGCTAAATAATTATCTACTTTGTGTTTCCAATTTTTTGTTTCAACTTTTTGGCTACTCTTTGGCACGACCATCTTTTTGTTCACATTCCTTTTTATAAATCGCGTGAAATTTTAAAGTGAGAGTTCAAGTGATAATGGTTTATTCAACTGCCGAAAGGGTAGAAATAATTTTTATTTACGGGGCGCTGAGCATAGCTGTGCTCGTGCGTCAGCAAGGGTGTTTAACAAACGGCACCCCGATAAAAATGTTGACGCTAGGTACATTCTCGATCTCGTGCAGAAATTTCAAGACACTGGATCTGTAGTAAACAAAAAAAGGGCAGGGAATAGAGTCGTTGATGAAATGGCCCAACTTGAAGTACTTGGTCATTTTGCAATGGATCCAACTAGCTCTTTGCGTAACATTTCTACAGCCACTGGACTTTCTTATTCATCTGTAAGGAAAGTTACAAAACTGCACAAATTCCATCCCTATAAGATGAAAACTCTCCAGGAACTCGGCGAAGATGACTTCGATAGAAGACTGCAATTTTGCGAAATTATGACAGAAAAGATTATAGTAAATCCAAATCTAATAAAAAATATCTGCTTCAGTGATGAATGCACATTTTTTGAACGGCTCTGTAAATAAACATAACGTCAGGTACTGGAGTGACGAAGATCCTTATATTTTTCTAGGTCATACACAAGTTCCTCAGAAGCTGAACGTCTGGGCTGGAATACTTGGCAACGCAATTGTAGGTCCAATTTTCATTGATGGGACGCTAAATGGGGGAATGTATTTAGAATTACCTGATAACGTTATTGATCCTTTAATCACAGAGCAATTAGAAAACCAACGCGACCCTGAAGGAAATCCAATGTTGGATAAATACGAATTGTTTTACCAACATGATGGAGCCCCACCGCATTACGCCATTAATGTGCGAAATTGGTTAAATCATAGATTTCCTATTCACTGGATTGGTAGGCGTGGAACAATTGAATGCCCGCCACGATCACCCGATTTGACTGCTTTAGATTTCTTTCTATGGGGTCATTTAAAATCTGTGGTTTACAAAACACAACCTACTAGCCTGGACGATCTGCGAGAAAGAATTATTAACGAGTGCAGGAGGATTCCACCTGAAACTTTCCGAAAAGTGCAGCAGGAGTTCGAGAACCGTCTGTATTATTGTATGGAAAGAGGTGGTGCACATTTTGAGAATCTGTTGTAAGGTTTGAATTTCTATGGTTTTGTTCACACTGTTTTTGGAGTTACAAATAAATAATTTTTCTTTTTCGTGGACATGGACTTTCTAAAAAATTACATGATAAATACTTTAATGTTAATAATAATGTTAAAAGAAAATTTTCAGTATTCTGGGAGTTTTTTTTAAGTGTCATATTTTTTACAAGTTGTTTGTTTAAATTTTGGGTTCTCGTAAGGACAAATTTTATTTCCGCTCTAAAATAAAATACATTTTGTTGAAAAGAGTCCAAAATATTTAATTTAATAAGCAACCTGTTTCGTAGGCACTATTAATCTATTACCCCGTCAATAAGTTAAACGTGGTAAAACTAATTACATGGCCAGACTCTTTGTGAAATAAGCTTTCAAATGATGTATCACAAGATGGATAGTTCCATTTAAAATTTTTAAAGGGGTGTCTACCCTACTCAGAGAGTAAGCGCTATCAAAAGTTGTCCCCCTGCAAACAAAAGTTTACCTGTTTTTGCAAATTGTTAAATTTTTGCTATATTTAAAGTTATTTAAGGTGTAAAGTTTTCAAAAAATCACCCTGTATAACCCACTACAAATGAAAACGAAAACTTGGCATGGAAATTTTTCCATAGGTATTTATCCGTTCCGAATCGATATGCATGCAAAAAAGCCAGAGGCAGAGCCAACTCGTATTTTGAATAGTAACGAAACTTGGTGATATAAATCATCTTCCATTCGGAAGAAACTTATTTAGAGAGCAGTTATTTTATAAAATATGGCCGTAAAACATATTCAGAGAGCCGCGATCGCGTCGGCCATTGTGTGTAGGCCGACGAAAATCTATCATGACATAATCATTTATGGTTGCTTTTTTCCGAGAGGGAATCTGTTAAAGTTTCGGCTATAAATTGTGCGGAATTTCTGTACGGAGTACAAGAAATCTGATTTATTCCGAGAACCGATGCCGGTTCGAAAAAACATGGGAATTAAAATTAATCTGACGCCCTAGATTTCGCATAGAATCGTAAACTGAGAAATACATGGATCTACACAAACACACGTGAGGTGAAAAATTTGTTTAATCACTTACATTTAAACAGATAATACTGCAGCAAATCCATGGATCAAAGTCGAAAATTTCATCACACACAATCGCGACACGCCCACCCAAACACTAGCACGAAACTGAGGAAATTCAAGGAAGGTCGCGCTATATTGGCCTTTTTTGCAACGTTTAAAGTTCAAATTATCTGAAGGGGCAGTGCAGTTTTTGCGCGGCCTACGTTTGATCCTACGTTTTTATAGACGCCGTGTACTTGCTTTTGTTTTGAATATTAAAAAAAATTTATGGTTAGTAGTGTTAAACATTACATAACGATTAACAAAATATATTAAATTAATGTGTAACATTACATCATTATTCATTTCTGACAAATTGAGATACACGTCATGTTTGTTACCAATTTTTTAAAGAAATGTAATGAACGTTCTGGGTATAATTCAATAAAACTACGTAATTTACGCAACTTTATGTGATAGATCAGATGGTCTAAGAATGCTTTCAAAATTTTATTTATAAACAGGTTAAAATGAAGAGTCTTCAGCTTAAAGATTACGCAGCGTGTATTGAATTTTGTCTTCTTGAACAGGTTTGTGGATAAATTTTATTCACGGATGAAGCCACCTTCACTACACGTACATGGATGTTTGAAAATCCCTGTGATACAGGTACAAGAGAAACGCATCTTCAACACCGTTTTTCGGTGAATGATGTTTGGTGTGGTATCTATGGTTTCAGTTTGGCTATCAAGTCATGGTACACCCTGTATAGTCAAATCCATTGTATAACCACATGACAGGCTTTGCGGTGATAAGTGCAGCACACCGTGGGCAGTACAAAGACAGTAACGAATTCCTGGTGCCCGTTAGAGTTGCGTGCCCCCTTCATATCGCACAATCCCAACGCAGTTTTACGACCACGTAATGCATTATGCACTGTGGTTTCGTCCGTACGATTTAATTTCGTCCCGATGATGGCGTATAATTCAATTTAATAAACGTCTGTCACGGACAATGAAACAGTTGCAGTGGTTTTTTTGCGCAATTTGTTCTGTCCGTTTTATGTTTGCATCACGACTGCACTACTACATGCATAAATTTCATAGTAATGGGACGGTGCACATCTGCAGAGGTCGCAGACGTCGTTGCACTCCCGATTTGGTCACTGCAGATCAAGACCATCTCGAGTGGAGCAGATTTTATCTTTGTGTAGGCTTTATGGGGCAAGCGATTACCTGAGAGAATAATGAGGGTGGATTACCACGACATTAAAGTTTGTAGGCGGAAATTATATAAAATGCAATTTAATCCATACATACTTCGTTTATCATTCTAAAAGTGAAATACCTACTTTGTAAGAAAGAGCAAGTATAATCGATTTACTACACATAAAGAATGAAGATTTTGTGGAAAAACACAACGTCTATTTTGTTGGACACATTTGACGGTCCTAGAGTCACTGCTTTGTTATTTCCCTTATCTTTTTTCATTTTTTCTTATATCTGCTAATATATCTGGCTCAGATAAGCTTTCTCCCTGGAACAGTAACAATTTCTTTCGTTTCCTTTCGTTTGCCGTGTGGATTTAAGAAAATCTTCAAAACTGTTGGTCCAAATATCAACACTTCCTGCAGTTTTTTCTTTTTGAGGTAGACGTTTCAGGACTTGCTAAGAATCTAGTGGATAAATTCCACTGGCTGCAAAACCAGCTTCTATTTTTTTTCTGAATTTGGTGCTATAATTTTTGTATTTAGAAAATGAGTTCGACAGTTACCTGCGGTAGAGGATTGTTACATAACAAGGAACACAATCGACCTGTTTCAGGATTTTGCTTGGATTATTGGGATGGATCGTTTTCATTGAAGAATCCCATACAACAAATAAATTGAGAATCTTCAAATTACTGTCTCTGAAGATGCAACAAAAATGTTTTTTGTCAAAACCGGAATATTAACAACGCAACTTTGCGGCCACATCCTACCTGTTATTATGCATACCGCGGTTATGCTACTCGCACCTTACCCCGCAACGTAATTTTGGCGTGCCTCAAGTAAATTGAACCGCGGAACACCTGGCCCCTGTGTCACCGTCGATTCATGTACGCAAATAATAGGTCTAGTCCATACGGCTTGAATATAACTCGTTGCCCAGAAGTTACAATTATAAGTACATCTACTCGGTTCCGAGAAATGCATTTGGAATCCAAAAAGATCACCAGGAGCTACGTATTCGCGGCGTAGTGGACGCGGTCGGCTTTTTGTTCCGCGTGGTCGTTTTGCGGCAAATTCCTGCCGGATTTATGTAAACAAACCCCGGTTGGCCGCATAAACGACCGTGTTTTTAACATAATGCCTCTGGAGATGGTAAGCCGTGTGACTTATGACGAGCTTGCCCAGGCTACTTGCGAGATGTTTATTATACAGGGTGATTTACACAAAAGGAAACAGTTAGGTGTCTTCCAATGTCCCCCTGTAAAATAAAATTGCACTCAAATTCTACTTAAACTAACAATATAATTGCGCTCTTTGAATAGATACTGAAACTAAAATGCTACAACGGTATAAGCGTTCACACAATAAATGATACACATTGCAAATAAAAACATCTTAGGCTACTTTCATGACAAGATTTTAGTTTTTAATTTACACAAAAAGTATACAAACAGCACTTTAACAAGGGCGAGGACATAACATATCTAAATTTGCGAAATTCAATACCATTAAACGCAATAATATCAAATCATACAAGTTAGTTAAAACCAACATCAACAACACTGTGATAAACCTGTCTAACACAGTGTCTCAGATGCTGCTGTAAATATTTTAGCGAAGGGGATGAACTTTGCTGTAACGCCACAGACAATTCCAAAAGTAGATAATGTCATCCTGTGGATTCCTGTATAAGACTGCTCCCGAAGGATCAAACGGATAAGATTAGGATGGATGGATAACACGTACGCCCAAACCTAATGTGACATCTGAGGAAATGAAGGCTCTTATTAAAGATTTCAATACTGATGAGTCCATAATACTTACTAGAGCAGATACAGCTTCGGTTACGGTAATTGTAGATAAAACAGAGTATGAGACTAAAGTTAAAGAATTATTACATAAGGGAAAATTATCCAAGATCCTACATCAAAAATTTCCAAAATTACTAATGCTTTTATCGAAATTTCAAATCTTTCGAATGAGAAGAAATCTTTTTGAACTGTTTCCGATTGTTAAATTCATAATGTCTTTGCTGTGCATCTTCCATGAACACTATAATATAGCTTTACAATAGCTACAATTAATACTGCTTGCTTTCTAACTGTTTGTTGGCAGTTGCGTCTCGGTGAACCCAGAACTAACCTCGCCTGTTTCACCGCGTCTAGTGAACATTGATAGCTTAATGCCAGAGGAATCCTCATCGGAATCCTCGGTATTCCCCGTCTAGTGTAATTCTGGTCGCAGCACGTGGATCGTTACAATACGTAAACCGGGTATTGTGTACGCAGGTATTTATAACGTGGCATAAATACGTCTCGGGGGCAGGAGAGATCGATGTAGACGATTCTGTTTAGTCTCGATAGCATCTTCGCTAAAATTAATAGGAAAATCTGKTCTTTTGACTCCCGTCTKGTATTGGCCCGTCTATGCGCGTTCTATTTGGGGACGTGACGTCGCGGTGCGCTTGGTCTGCCGGGCCCCGTGCGACCCAGTCACCGTCATTWCCTGGGCACCGGCTCATTATGCGATTTGGCATGATTGCTCGATTACTAATGAGCGTAAAAATATACTTTTTTATGCATAAACGTGCGGTTAGTAGGGGGGGGGGGCAGAAGCTCCAAAGGCCGTTAGTTTTGAGTTTTGGCGATGAAATGATCACGTAAAGCCAAAGGATGGTGTTCACTCGTGAAGAATGATCTTACACCTTAAATTCCATTTTTACATAAAATTCGACAAAAAGATTCTTATATTTTAAATTTTTTTAAACATATTTAAAGCACATTAAACAGTATAAAGCATTAAAGATAATTTAACAATTTGACAACAGAAAATATATAAATTTTCAATAATTTTTTTAATTGGTTTTGTTATGATTTGTGAACTAATTAAATTACCTGAAAAAGGATAGGAAACAATTATATAGGGCGAATTTCTTAAAAGTTGTATTGAAAAAACTAGCACTGGAGTAACTTTTTTGTAATTAAAGATAAATGAGTGGTGTACGGGAACAAAATGCAGAAAAAGTATTGAAATATCTTACGAATGTGGGAAATCTGTTGTAGATTGATCGTTTACACGAAATCGAAGACGATGAATTGAGCACCTAATAGATGCACGTCTCGTCGTCTTAGTAAGCAAAGACGATACGAACTGTGACGTCAACAAGAGCTTCAATTATTTAGAGAGCGTTCATGAGAATATTAAGCTCATAGTAAAGGTTACGCGGATTACTGCAATTAGTGCAAAACAGCCAAACAAGCAAAGTAAGAGTTGCTTGCTTATAAAATCAACATAATACTATATAGTACAGTACCCATTGCGACGTCTCCAATTTACGAGAAAGTGAGTCTAAGAAATCACGCATTAATTAATGACTAAAATCTGATGACGCTGCGATCTTAAGGAGAAAAACAATATGTGACTTACATGTATCTGCGTCGTAACCGATCACTGGAGGCATGGGCTGCGTACCTTCCACTCGAGTCTCCCTCTCTTCGCCGCTGTCTTCGCCTTTTCGTTCAACAACTGGAAGCCTTCTAATCACTTCCGAACCATTCACGTTCGCACTGATATTCCACGCACTGTCACTGACGTTCGTGCCGACCGTCGGTACGTTCGAGCGCTTTTCCAAATTCAAAGCTGTGTCGGTGGTCAAAGGATACCTTGGAATCTCATTGTTGTCGATGTCGTCATGGAATTGGTTCAGATTGGTCGTCTGGCGCTTCGTTCTAGAATGGTGAACATCGAAATTTCTCCTATTAAAAGTTTGATTATACAACGGTACTTTAGAATTTGTTACAATTATCCTAGTATCACTTTGTACAGCTCCACGAGGACCCTTAAATATCCTACTTAATACTATCTTGGAAGAGTGGGTAATGGAATCAGCTTTAATTGGATTATTCAATTGGACTAGTGGATGCGTAGCGCTCGAGGACGCATAGCACCTTGTCGTTATCGTCAAAGTGGCGAGGAACAAACAGAGTGCAGCCAGGAGGGATGGCGAGCTCCGGCACGGAGGGTGACTGGGGGCCGTGGTCCAGCTAGTGACCAACGTCCCTGCATACAGTGCGCGCACCGTGAGCACAGCAGCGGAACCGGAACGGACGACGGCGACGGTGGTGCACTTCGAAACGCCGAGGGTGCGGAGGAACAGGTCGCAGGGCGCCGCTACCACCACCTCCTCATCGCTGGCCACTCGAGGACCGTCGGCGAGCAGGAAAAGCACGACAAGAGTCTCTAATTCACCAGAGACGCGGCTCCGTCTTCCGGTGATGAAAACGTGTGACTTTATTCGGTGTCTACCGGATGAAGGGCGCACGACTAGGGTCCCAGCTTTGCGCGAAATTCGTGCGGTGGGGTCTTGCATTGCATCTCCTTGTCGGCGCGCTCATAGTCATTTTGAGATGTGGACTGAACATTCACTGTACTCGAAAAGTGGGAAGGACGTTCGCTTAGACGGGGTGACCTCGATGGTTCATACTGAATCCTGCAACCAAAGTCAGAACATGTAAACCAATACAACAACAATGCATTAACGATTACCACTATAAACATAAATACTTCATGGATAACAAAAAAATAATCATGGTAACTTTGTAAGAACGTATACGCTTTCGCGGCCAGATTACATTGAAATCTTAAGTCTTTTTGGGTTAGGTCGCGTCTGATTTTGGAATAAGGTCGACGTTTCACCCGCACTTGTAAGGAGGCATCATCAGGACAGGAATAAGAAGTATCGAATATGGTGCAAATCTAACGCGAGAAATTTGTCCGACCTGAACCAAACCCCAAGGAGGAAAGAGAACGAAAGATAGTTAGCGTTTTACCTAGCGTTACGAGGTGTTTGGGGTTGCTTGGCTGGCAGAGATGATACATTGTGGAACTATAGAGAGTGGAGATCGCAGATTGTTGGGCTGTTTAGAAATTTCTATGACTTCTCGGAATTTTCGGGTTGTAAAAAAGGGGACTTTCGCTAGAACTACCACATTGTCAGACAAAATATTGTGTACTGCCGAGTGGATGAAGAAACTTAATTGTATGCATATATGTTCATTAAGCTGCCTGTTTCACCGATATATAGCGCACCGCACGAACAAAAGATGCTATAAATACCTCTAGAAGAAAAGGATTTATTTTGTCCTTCGGAGATAAAAGAATATGTGACATTTTCGAAGGGGGCTGGAATACTATCGTAGGGATCAGTTGTTTCTAAAAGATTGTTGATTTTATCCACATAATTGAAAGTATTTATCGGCCTAGAGAATTGAACTTGAGACAGCAATTTTCTCATCTTTGGAAAGATTGGATGGGGGAAGCTTCGGTTTTTTGAAGAGCCTTGGCTGTTTCAAAACGAATGGACCCCATTCGTTTTGCTGTATCCTTGGGTAGTGATTGAATGCATGATTCTACAGAACCGATTATTTGCTCGAAAGGAATTTTGCTGGAAGCAATAACAAAAATAGTTCTCAAAATTACTTAATTGAACAATAGCGAGAAATAAAAAAGTAAATCTTTCACAGAATGTTATTTTAAACTATAAAACATATCAATAAGTACAAGACCGTAACTATGGCAACGAAGATTACTCGTTCACTTAATAGGCGTTGCCTGCCTTCTGTTCATATTTTTAGTGGATATCAAATGTTCAATTTTTTTCATTATTAATTAAGTACAGATTATTTTCTGACGTGAAGTGACATAGAAGTTCATCGGATGTCTAAGTAATTTGTGTTTCAATTTCACCGATTTTGTTAAAAGACATTTTATATTTATACCACATCACAGGATATTGCTTTCGAGCCTCTCTCTTTATAACGAACTTTGTACTTCATTTATTTAAAAGTTACTCAAAATTTTGGGCTTTTGCGTGTAGCGATGGGTATGTAGGCATAATTTCTACAGTAATAAGCTGTTAAAATCGAGACTTACAAAATTCTGAATAGCCTTATTAACAGAATATGGAGGCGACGAATTTTTCCTGTTCTTGATTAAGAAGGAGTACATTGTAATGACACAGATTGAAGATGACAAAAGTCGACATCCAACTATGAAACAGTATTTTTATGCGGGATAAGTATTTAGAAAAAAATCACTATTTGCAAAATATCATCGTCAGCAAATATTTTTGGACGCCCACTATACCACTTTTAAAGACTTTAAAAAGTCCTTGAATTTGGCATATAACAAGCTTGTAGCTAAAAGAAAATATAAGAAAATATCATCCTAGAGAGTTTTAGGTGGCGGAACCTGTATATACCGGGTAGATATAGAAATGATCAGGTACCAAACCCACCCTGATTGGGAGCTAGTAGCTAGTAGTATCGCTCTGAGTGGCTTTTTTTGAAAAAAGCACTGATTTCAAGTGTACCCCCCGTGCTACTGGCAGCCGCGCAGTACAGAGCATCCGTAAACACAAACCGCGGGCAAATTTTTGAAACGTGTATGTAAGTGCCATCAGGAACATACATATGCGCCACGCGGGCATCTGGACTCTCGCCAGGCCCGTTTTTAGAACAGAAGCAGCAGACTTCGCTTTGCACGCCCCTCACCGACGAAATATACTCTTGAATGTAATATTCAATTATCTCGTGCATAAATTCACCTTCCAAATGCACGGCTACAGCGATAACTCACGCAGGATTGACACGGCCGAAATAATCGCATGCCAAATGGTGGGGTGGCTTTTCAGCATCACTCGAATAATGCCGCCGCGGGGGTGACGAAAGTACGCGGATGTTTTACATATATTTTTTCAGAAAAATGCGAGCCGCAGATTATTCAGCCCGGAAGAATCTTGTACTGCAACTTTGTTTCCTTAAGTGTGTGGCCCGAAAACAATGGATGAATAGTATCTAAGTCGATGTTTGTGCGGTACATGGATGATCGCGCATTCCTCAACTCGGTGATTTAAATTAAGTGAAGCACTCGAAAATAATATTTTTAGAAGCTTAATTTGAGATTCTACTCGAACAACATAATGAACGAATCCACAGCGAAGAAAATCAACAAACTGGATAAAAATTGACTTCGAAGGTAATGGAGATCTTGATAACCATGACAACAAATGGACGTTGTTTTGTTGAAAGTGATCCAAAGTAACTTCGGTCATGCATGGTCTGGATAAGGAGAGTCCTGAGGTAGCACAAACCACATGAATGTATACCAAAAATTTAGCCAAATAAAAAACATTACTATGTGTTCGAGGGTGAATGCTTTCAGCGTTTTAAAAGAATAGTTATTTGTTAGAGCACAAAGAATCTCAGACGGAAGCTCTTTACAAAAAGAAATATATCATCTTAAACCAACGCTAGTGAAAAAAATGGTTATAGCAATAAGAATATTTAAGCAATTTTTAATAAAATTTTTGCCAGTGTTTTATGGTGACAACATATCTAAAATTACCGTGTGATTTTATTTCTATGCCAGTCGCTTTATACTTTTAATATGAATAAAGGAAATTATAAGGTTATTTTGTATAAATAATAACTACTTCTAAACTTTTCGCTGTTACATCTCATTTTAAATGTTTTCAAATTTTTGAATTGAAAAGGTTTGTTGTTTGTCATCAGTTCAGCTATTTATCATAAAATCTTCCTTGAAGAATAGTACTTTTTCATTCTTAATATTACAGCCATTATTATAAAATTAAGTAGATTTATGGTTTGGTTTTCAGTGCACACTATCAAATTTTTAAAACGATTTAGTTGAAAAACAACCGATCAATATTGAAGGTTGTTATTAGTTATATCATAATTTGTGAAATATGCCTTCCAATTAACCGTTGGGTCAGTGAGTTTATATATCACGATTCAAAAATACAATCTTTAGCATGTTGCAACCTTTACATTAAAAATTGACACCCCAGCATTTTAGTAATTGAAACATGCCTTTTTATGTATTTTAAGGGCTTCTGCTGGTAAACTTAAACTCCGTTTAAATCATAGATAAAAAGAGCTGAGTGTGGTTTGAATCTAATCGAAACAGTAAAAAATAGCCCTAACTCTAAGCTGCTTTTACTGTTTCGGTCCGTTTAAATCATAAAAATTTAAGCTACGTGGATTAGGTTCGTCATCTTGAAACAGTGTTTATATTCATAGTAATGACTATGAAATATTGTCGAAAACGGTGATTTGCTAACAAAAAAACATTTTATATTTTCATCTAAAAGTAACTTAAAGTAGTCTAGTCGTTTAATATCTTTTGTTGTTGGAGTGAAAAAGTTGTTATCAACTAAATAAATTTGATAGCTGTTTTAGTTATAGGGAGGACCAACATTTTATTAATGATATAACCGTATCAGTGCTTGACAAAATAACTAAAAATGAAGTGTACATTTCAACCAAAACATAACCTCTGCCAGGCCGTTGTCGTACGCATTGCAGGACAGTACTTAAAATCTTTAAATCGTTACATTGCAATTTAAAGAATAAAAAAACACAAAATGAAATAATAAATAACAAAGCTTATAGCATTTTTTTAAGTATTACTTTTAGATTTAAAAAAAAGTCACTGTCATCGTCTGTTTAATCACCGTTTCCAGTTTTTATCACATGATGCACACAGTTATACCAACTATTTGCTGTGATCTTCGTAACTTCTTCTTCTATGCATCTATGCTGCCATCACTAAATTTTGGTGTGGTATTTTGCCTCCTTACATGAATCATACGTAGTATTAAATTTGCGAATCAACGTCTTTTAGCACTTTTCCGTCCTGAATTCCATTTACAGCTATATTTCTCACAGTTGTTGTGAAATTTTTTGCGATGGCCCTACTTTCTCCGTCTGCATTTTTGATGTATTCACAAATATTCAAAACTATTTGTTTAGCTTCAGATGGTAATTGATTATGATTCCGTTTAATGAGATGCAATCCATTCCACGGTGCTGTAAGAGTATTTAAATTTGTAGTGTTTTTCCAAAATTTATAGCCATTTTAAAACATACCTTAAGTAACGCAAATACAATGTATAGCCTTGAAAGGAACTGTTTTGTTGAGAAATTATAAAACTAATAACAGGCAACAAACGTAAAAAAGGAGAATACAAGAAATCGACTGGTCGACACAAAAGAAGAAAATGATTGTATCTAAATTTGACACAGCATAAGAAGGGATTAGAAGATATCAAATAGGTTCACAGGTAAATAATTTAGAGAAAGTTTGCGGGTGCATTTCCAGGAATTAAAGTTTTTTATACATATTTTCTTAGATAAAAGCAAATTGAGTACGGCCCATCTTCACAGATATCGTTCAAATCTATTCTAAACATCTGGTGATCATTACTTTTATGGGGGTTTACTGTCGGGCCGTAATAAAGCGCTTACACAATCAAAACCATATTCCCAGAATATTTCTGGTCGGTCTTTATATACATCTGTATACTCAATATTATGCAATTTTGTTAAGAAACCCAAGCGAAACAGTAATACTCACGAGTACACTCAGTCATTAGAGACCACTTATGTTAGGTTACCTATACAAGTACACCAATATCGAGCTGTTCCTAAAGCCCATGTAATTAAAATCACGTATTTAGAAGTGACCTTACTCAGTGCCGCACTCACTTCCTACCGTCGAACAATTGAACTCCAGGTTCAACGGCGGGTTCAATCACTATAATTCAATATTCTCATTCCGCCGTGCAACGACCTGCACTTGAGCAACGGCGATGATGACGCCTAGTAACCAACGACGGCGTTTTCTAGCCAAATGGGGCAACAACTCGCAATTATAAATAAACAATTTATGACTGGGATATGCAATTCTGCAGGCCTCGCTATTCCGTTTATGTTTAGTCTGCAGTTTGCTAAAACAAGCCTTCAAATATGCAATTTCCGAAGCAATTTCTAAATATATTTAGCAATGGCAAGGCTGAGCACGCACCGTCGAAATATGCGGTGGGCAGCGAATTTTTTTGCTGCGCAGAAATCGCAGTTCGGGGTGTCAAATGGCCAATAATTAGGTTTGGTGTGGCGAAGGGACAATAATTCGCTTAATTTAGGTAGCTGGGAGTGATTATGTTTGATAATGCACAACAATTTTATTCAATATAATAACATTATTTGATAGGTACTTACTTCAATAGAGAGCTTGGCAACATAATTTCTACGTAGTTATGCAGAGAACTAAGCCTGAATTTTCATTTAATATTAAAATACTTGCCATTATCTATCATTATCCATTTAGCATATGGGTATATTTTCACATCTTTCATGTAAAAACCTGCATGGTCTACGTGGCCAGTTCAAATATGACACAGACCTAAATGAATATTCCTAGCGGCAATTCCTTCTTGATAAATAGTAAACTTTCTTGTGAATGTGGGTACCAAACCACGTTATATTCTGCAAAGTCACCATGCAAACAGTATTCTAGAAAAATGGCATTATCAAATGCCCCACAACGATGGTAAAAGCGTATAAACTTGGAAGGATAATAAGTTGAGCATTAGTGCACAAATCGTGTACCTATTTATTGCGTTTAAAACAGAAGCTACAGTTGAATTTCGGTTTCTATTTAAGCCCCATACCTAACATTGATTAAAAATCGTAATCACTGTTTGAATATGAGTTGTTTTTAAGTTTGTACATTTTTAGTATCACAGTTAAATTGTAGTTGCATTAGTGTTTAGTATTTATATCAATCATATCATATGCAAAATAAATTAAAGAAACGTCTAACTCCGTCATTTTATTTTTAAAAGTTAAGAAAACCTTTCACAGCTTGTTTATGAAACGCAGTTTAAAACATACCGAAAAACTGTGTTTTAGTTTCATGTTTAAAGTAACTTGATTTCTCTCAATTACTGATAATGTAAATAATACGCGAGTGACGTTTTTAACAAAATAACAAAATCTAACCAACTATGAAGTCGAAAACCATGTATGAGATAAATATTTGGATCTGTTAAAACCAAATCCATTTAAGCATTCTTATTACAACACTTATTATTAATTAATATTATCTCTACGTATAGAGATCAAATGCCTATAATTAGTATAAGAAGTGCAGGTGCATAATAGATATTTTATAATTAAATCAAACCTTAAAAATCATGTAGTGGAAATGACAGAGTTTAAATTCAATAATTATTAAATACTTTGAACCTTTATGGCTATGGAAAAGGTGCATGATATATGAGATTTTTTAGATGGTAGAGCAAGAAAATCTTCTAAAAATGTTTATGTAATAGAAATAAAATGTGGTGATTTTATTCTTTGTAAAGACGAACATCACAATATAAACTTGTTAGATTTTTTTCGAGGCAAAAAGTGTCGTTTTATAAAGCCAGTTTTGATACATTTATCAAGACACAGAACATAAATTTAAGAAGAGAACAAAATTGATGGCAAAGTGTTCCAAAACAGAACTGCAAATACCACTACGTCTCAGAGTCTTCATAATGGTAAGTATTAACTATTTTCTCATTATTTCAATTTAATACATATTTTCCAATACAAACTTTACATAATTAAAACACGAATTCTAAATTTCAACTTGTTTATTTAAAAATAGTACAAAATTAAAGAGACAGCATTTTTTAGCGATTTATGTAAATTAGCATTTGAATGTATTGGTGAATTGGTATAATATTAATATGACGATATAAAAATTATGTACAAATTTCCAGTATTGCGACGATAAAGGAAATGTGTCCGAAGACTAATGAAAGTCCAAATATAAATTATTATGTATGTGTGTAAAATATTCCTCTAATATGTTCAGTTCGACTTTTTTATCAACAGGGTTGAATATTAACGATCGAGATAGTAATTACAATTAAGAAAATATTGTGTGAGATAGCTGCTTCTGAGCTGTTGAGCTTCGTAGCTGTTCCATACGTATGGTAGCGATAGGTGGTGAATACAATATTTATTTTGGTCAATGTACTTACAATACATATTGCGGCAGCCTGCAGCAAAGTAAAAGAAACGGTGTTTTACAATTATTATGGTTCTCGCCTTACGTTTAAGTGATTAAAAGTAATGTTTTACATAAGTATTTGTGGCTTATAGATAACGGGCTTGTGTACGAGGAAATTTTGTTCACTAGTAGTGATCTTTTTTTAAAACAAAAGGTAAGAAAACGAACAGTAACCTGACAGAACTAGAAACACCTGACCACGGTGTTAGGCAAGCGATTCACTAAAAGCTTGCTAAGCTAACTGTTATTCAGTCGTATTTACTAGTTTTTTTATTGACGTTGGCCTGTCTAACTTATTGGGCCTCTAGGCTGACTGAGTTTGGAACATTTTCAGTCAGTGCGTCTTCCAAAAGCTAACAATAGTCGATAGCTTCACATAGAATAATAATAAAAAAATATTACTTCATTTTGTGGCTTGCATTTTTGAGCTACAAACCAGCTTTCGTGCCGGAGGGATTATTATCGTCTTTTAAGAGCAAAAAGTCGTGCTCGTGTAGTAAAAGAACGCTTGCCATAGTTCAAACATTTTGGCAGCAAACGAGCGAATAGTTCACGAGTTAAAAATATCTTATTCGTACGTAGGTACGGGCCGTCTACTACACAGAGAAACAAACTAGGAGCCAACGTACTGCACACACTACTAATGCGGGATGGGGATTTTTTTCGAATATTTCAAAACRGGTTCACGGCACCGTCACACGCCAGTGTCCCCTTATTTTTATTGCCTGCGATGTGCAAATGGAAAACGTCGCGTCGGATTTTGAGGTTACGTTAAGGTTCATTCGCCAAGGCCGTCTTCTATATTTTGCTTACGAAGGAATGCCAGAGGCAACATGCAAATATAACGTACTTTTAGCGCATGTATTCCAATCCCAGGTGGAACAATCCGTGCACAGGTAGCGTACTGCCCTTCTGCAATGATGGGAGAGAGAGCTACATTCGCACTGGTAAAAATTCGAAAAATCGTCTGCCAATCGGCGTCTTCCCGTTCACGACCGCACCTCGTTATTTTTAAAAGCGGACTTATCGGGCGTTGTGGTTTTTAAGGACTTGAAAACGTGCAAGCAGCGCCTCCACTACATCCATCCGCAAAACGTCGCCACATACTGAAGCTGTCGGTGTCGGGAGCAACTTAGCGAGATGTGGCCAGACGGAAAGCCGAACGCCGCTCGGCATGTCTCGTCCGCGCCGAAACGTCGTCAGGATAGGCAACCGCCCGTTACATAATATCCCTCTACATTATTTAGTATCACACAATGAAAAACATTTAAATTTAGACAAAATACACCTCCGCCGCCGCCAGTTCCGTCAACAAACTGCGTGCATTTGGTATTCCGAACGGTCCGACGACGGGTGTGACCATCGTGCAACGCACGAGCCGTAAATATCCTAACCGTTCGTTTAACAGCCCTAATCACTGTTTAAATAACGCATTAACACTTAATTTTCGTACAAACAATCGACAATATCTCGCGAGTATCCCTCTGAATTCCAGTCTTGATACGCTAATAATTGAAGCGCGATTAAATCATCAAACACATTAGTAAACGAAAGCCTCCTAATTAATTAACAAACACTGAGCCTCAATTAGCAAAAACTCGACTCCTGTTCACCGTTGAAGCAGAAATTTTCGTATACCCCGATCTGGTGATATTGTGCGACGAAGTTGGCAGCGAATGCACGTGGAAGTGAAATCGATGGCAGACAGAATGCTGGAGAAGTGGAATCAAGCAATCCATCACCGCTTTTCCGTCTAGACGTGGTCTAGATTGAATAAAAGCTGACTGCGTAATTTTTCTTGAGCTTAGGCGGTGTTTCGAAATGTTCTAGACCATTTTGGACAGCTTATTAAGCACTAGAGCAATTTTTATTAATAAACCAGGGGTGCTCGCCTTTTTCAAGCATCCAACTTGACGTTACGAAAAAACTTCGTTTTTAGGGTAGCCACTAGATATTAAAGTCGTATACCTAGATTACGTTTAATATTTCGAACTATCAATAAAAAACTGACGATTTCTAAAAAAAGCGCTCCCATCATATAAAAACAATGGAAATAGAGTAATTGGTTTATCGGTAATTATAAGCTTTTCATATCCCCATCACTGTATAGTCCAAATATTGTAAATTGGTAGAAAGTTAGTAATGTTATTTCTTAAAGATTAATCTTCATCAAGTCCTACTACAACTATTTCCACTTTATTAAAAACAAATTGACAAAGCCCTTTCAGCTTCTACAAGCCGTCATCAGTGCCATAAAAAGAGAAATACAAAAGAATTTATGTACTAGTGACATTGTCAGACTGGAAAGAAGCAATCTTTTGTATTTCTCTTTTTATGGTACTGATGACGGCTTGTAGAAGCTGAAAGGGTTTGTCAATTTGTTTTTAAATAAGTGGAAATAGTTGTAGTAGGACTTGATGAAAATTAATCTTTAAGAAATAACATTGTATATTTCAAAATTTCAATCAATGAGTACGATTTGGAATTAGACATGGTTACTTTTTTATTAGGTAATGATATATTGTTTGACTAGAGTTTAAAAAAAATAAATTTTGACATGCCTCTAAGGCAAATTGAAGATGACATTCCAGTAAATACGATAAAAATCCAAAATATCGAATTAGCAGTAATTTTAATAGTGTTGTGCCAATAAATTCGGAGAAATAAAGCATAAAAAAAGATGTGGAACAACATTAAATAAAGTAAACCGTTCTCTTGAGTTCAAAAAATTAAATTATTGCATATTATGTCCTTACTAGTACTCAATAAACGCATTAATAATGCTTTCATTTTCCCCTAAAGTGAGTTCATTTTAAAACAAACCTGAAGAGGTAGCTTTGAAAAAATGTACCAATTTACTTCAACGTTTTTTTCTTGCCTTCAGGAGTTTAGAATTAAATGTGAATGAAATTTTAAGCCAGAAAGGTTTAACAATTATTCCGTCGTTTGAAGGTACACACTAATGGTCTACAGTTAAACGTGACAATTTTTAGTATAGTATTTACAAATTATTGCATTTAATTTAATCTTAATGTACGATTAAATTAGGAAAGAGAGGGACAACACCTACACATGTAGATGTACTTGATGTAGATATTTTAAATTCTTGCAAGAGAGAGTAAAGTTTTTTCTCTGACAATTCTTAAAATTGTGGCCTTTTTAAGTTATATAAACTTTTGTTTGTTCGTAATTAATTTCACATACCTATATATTATTGTGAAAAATGCTTTACTTTGTAACCATATAGT
The DNA here is from genome assembly GCA_025024175.1 of Rhyzopertha dominica. Taxonomy (NCBI): domain Eukaryota; kingdom Metazoa; phylum Arthropoda; class Insecta; order Coleoptera; family Bostrichidae; genus Rhyzopertha; species Rhyzopertha dominica. Next base: position 69,456,700 of record QCXZ01000003.1, on the reverse strand, counting down.
TCTTATTTGATAAACAGAGTGTCGCATAACACGCTGAAACAAGTGATTTAAGTGCTGGTTCCATCAATAATACATGACTAACAGTAATTATTTTTATTACTTTATTAAGAGATTGTTCTGGCCAAGTGATCAAAATGCCAACACCTATATATGCATGTGATCCACATAAATGGGAGAAATACAAGTTCTGAAGAACCCAAGTGGAATTGCGGCAGTTTAATAATTAAGAGATGACATCCAAGTCGATTAACAGTTCCTAATTGTACAATTTTAACTGAAGTAAAAATAAGACAGATAAGCTAATGATTGTTTTCCTATTTACATTTCACATTACCTTGACGGTTTTAAAGTCAATAATGTATTTGGCATTTTTTGCAACTTTAGTTAAAAAAAGATAGAGTAATCAGTCAAGTACGGCAAATTCTAGGTATAAAATCTTGAGTTGCACTCTTTAACAAATAAGATATGTAAACATTTATTACCTGGTCAACTTCCTTACCAATCTACGTTTTTCTTTTTAAGATGCTGCGTCTCACTGTCTAAAGGCCTTTAAACCTTGATGTTCTAGTATACGTTTTTTTATTATGAATTAATGTTCAGATTCAGATTCAGAATCTCACATTTGTGAAAAACCCGACGATCCATGTTTCTTAACTCTGTGACCGATGGCCAGACGCTGGCCAGACTCTCAAAAACTAGAAAGTCGAATGAGTCAACCTTAACATTGTATATGGGCTCATGTTGTTGTTGGCTGGCACACCGAACGGTCCGCTTTTTTGCCCCTGTTTGTTACACATTAATTTCTGTTAAAGAAAATTGGGTGTGGGATTTCGTCCAGGTCAAATTAATTAACAGATATTGGCTTCGCAATTAAAATGTTTACATTTCCAGTGGAATACGGCTACGTACAAACGCTTGTAATTTTAGTCGTCATGCCTGGTAGGAACAGTAGGTTTTCACATTGATGTGCCACTTTCCCGAGGCACAGAGAGTGGTTTGCATATAATTTTACACAAGCTCTACTTGAAAATATAAAACGTTTTCTCTTTCCTGACAGCACTTCGCTGTGATCATTCGGGAATGAAATTCATACACATGAACAATGGGTTCCTGATTTAATATTTGTCGATCTTAAAAGCCTACATTGTACCTCATTTCAAATAGGAAATATTTAAGGTGTTGAGAATCAAAGGTAACAAAATCACTTAAAAAATAAGGGAATTATTTTCAACTAGTTTAAGTCTCTTCTCATATTTCATTTTTCTTAATGAAACTATATTGCATTTTAATATTATCATATTGCGCTTCAAAGGAGCATTTTGAGGTAATTATAAAAGCTATTTTAGCGAAAACATTGTATTATTCCATTCAGAATAGTAGAAGATGAAAAATTGCAAGACGTAGTTGGAACTGTACAACACAAAAAAATTTAAATATCACAAACACTGCATTTAGTGCTGGTAGCATCGAGTAAGTCATCCATTAATATCTATATCTGTATGTGTTGAAGTTTCTACTGAGCTTCTCGAACAATACAAAGATGAAGATGGCGTATTTTCTTAACCTGAGGTCACTATTTTGCGTCAGGATTCAAAAGATCAAGTCCAGTGGCATGGATGGATTAAAAGTTTAAGACAATGATGAAGTAAGTGAAAAATCATATAATTATTGGAGAAATCCATCTTATATTCGAATCCTCGTAGTATATTTTGTAATGATTATACATACAATTTTTGAATGCTTATCTCATATGAGTTTTGTCGCACTGTCTTCAGAATAATATCAGCCATTCAAATACCTTTTGTATTTCTGCAAAGCCAAAGATGTCACTACAAAGGTTTCCAAATCTGCTAGCAGTTTTTCAAAAACATGCTTTATGCTATTCCTGGTTTTGTAATTTCTTTGAGATAACGTTTCAAAAGTTGCCAGAATGCTGGTCATGTATGTAAGCTAAAGATACCCTTAAATGATGAAAATCTAAGGAACTATTTGTGAAGATGCTTTATTTGAAGCTAATTGTAAAGATATGTAGAAGACCAAACTATTATTCTTTCCGCTTTGAATTAATATTGTATGTTAGTTTAATAGACTGAATACTGAAAATCAATACAACTCTTTTCTTTCATTCTCAGCCACTTTTAGTATCGTATAGCCAAAATGGGTGATGGACCACATGTTTTAAAGGTCGATTTCAAAAATAATTACAAAACTCGGAGTTTTAACGATTCCATGAAAGTTATTGCCCAGCCACCTTATTAAAAAGCATTTTATTTGAGCGTATTTCACAGTTTACTGCTCCATAAACTGTATAAATTATCGTCGTTGCAATCAGCGCACCATAAAAATGATGACTTACATTCTCCAGAGATTTTTTTTGATTAGTTTGGTATGCTTTAGCGATTTTTACTGCAGTACTAAAACAGAGCTTTATTGTTGTCCGCTGCACAGTTACCTGATTTTCAGCTTGTTCTAGTCGCACTACTAGACACATAAACGAACAGAGTAGTTGCGGGCTGGTAAAGAAAGAATAATGTTATTTTGGTTTCCTTGTTTTGTTTGTTATCCTTTTTGTTTGTACTATGGGTTATCACCCACCTAATAGGTGAAGACTTCAAGCAAGTATGAAATACTTAATATTATGTTATATGAAGATTTATTGTTTAACGACATACAAGAAACGTATATGAATTTATTTTATGGACTTATGTTGTATGTCGTCTTCTTAAATCCCAGAGGATCCTTCAAATCCTATTTTACGTACAGGTACAGTGTTAGTTTAAGTTATATTTCATACTTTGTACCACTTAGAACTAATTCTGCCTATACTTTTCTGGCCTTTTCCACTCTCTTTTTTTATTTCTTATTTATAGACCATTTCTACTTATTTTATTCTTTCTGCGCAAATTTCTGTGGCAGACTTGAATGTTAGGTCACTGATCTCCAGCTACGTGTTGGCAGAAATGACGCTGTGGGTATTTACTTTAGAACTTTTTGTTGTTCAGGATCAGACACAGCGATAACTATCACTAAATGTTTATACGAGTTAATATACTTAATTGTGAGAGCACTGTTGTATGTTGTCTATCCACCACCAAATGCCAGTATTTTGGAATGCCAAAGAATATTTGAACTTTGCATATCTTCGGTTTAGCTTGTTTGTAATTAAGTCTTTGTGCTGGCATAATTTCTCAATTTTTTTCTGGTGTTATTAAACAGATATTTATACTTGTATCGTCCAAGCACACTGGAAGAATTACAAGTTCGTATTTGGCCTGAAATGTGATTACTACCTCCACACATTGTATATCTTTGGATGAAATGTATATAATAACGATTATTATACTATTATTAACATAAACGGGGCAAATCAGGTCATTCCGTCACTTAGAAATTTATACCACACTGGGGGAAACGGTTAACATTCCCCACTATCTTAACTTCATCGTTCCATGGCGGTCGATTTAAAGGCTAGGACCGCCAGAATGCTCAGGAAGCTCTCAAGAATACCGCTATAAAACTAGCCGCTAGCTTAAGATGGTTTAGTAAAATATGGTCTAGAATTCATCTCGTTCTAGTGAAGTTTCTGATCTATTTGAAGTGGTACGATCTAAGTTCTTCTTACTTTTTCACTAAAAGCTTAAACCTCATTTTTGTTAATTATCGAAACATTTATAATAGTAAACCGCGCCACGGTACCACTTAATTATCCAAATCTTTTTGCTTCTAGAGTCTAGTAATCAAATCAATATGCCGTTTCATTTCAATACGTGATGCTTAGAATGTCGGCAACATTGTTTGCTGACAGTACGTTAGCCTAACTGGTCACGAAGCTGGGTAATGGCGATAGATAAATTATTGACGTCCGAATGGCCGGGATTTTGAAATGATAGTCGTGGCAGGATTAGAATGCCGCATACATGGGCGATAGATGTGACCCTTGCGATAAATGCAACGAATGCAAACGCTGACCTTACTCAACCAAGGTATGCCCATAACAGGAGCTGTGGTAAGACTACCACAAACCGCAGGCCATATTCCGTCGCTGCAAAATCACGAAAAGTAATTTACCAGACACCAACATGCTGATGGCGTTTTCGAATGTTCAATGCTATTATTTGTTAATATAAGTAATACTTAGTTTTAAATTCGGCACAGTTTGCAGTTCGCGGAAAAGGTATCACGTCGAAATTTAAAGCTTCCATTTTTAACTCTTGGAATCGATAGGTGACTAAAGCTGCCCCCTTTGTAGTCGGTCTCCTAATGGAGAACTCGCGCGCTGCACATTTAGCTGACTTTCTTCCATTCCAAGACGGAGATCTCGAGCAAGCACAACAATGAGACTGCAACAATAAGACCAGGAGAGTGCTTTTGTTTCAAATCTGGCAACGTACCAACTGCACACATGTTTGTATGCATGTAAAATCTGCTTTTTTTCGTCGGATATGTCTTTGAAGCCGGTAAGTTTATATGTAGATATGCACTGAAAATTACCTAGTCGTGTATCGGGTTTTTTGATGAAAAAGAGCCAATCCTATAAGAGACAAATTTGAGTAAAATCCTGAAACAGGTTTAAAAAGGAATTCGCTGAATTGATAAAAATAAAAATTGATACGACATACACTTTTAATTTTTGGGCAGGTACGAATATCTAATGACTAATCATTTAGGCTACTACAATTAAAATGTCAAGGTTGATAGTTTAGATAAGGTCTGAAGGTATAGTTAGTTAACAACTTCACAAACAAAAACACGTGCTGAAGAATGCTAATCCAAAGTATTCGTAAACTGTAACTTTTCTAAAGATTCAACTCCACGAAGTCTAACTGTATCCACTATATTTACAAAGGTTCAATAGGCACAGCGCTTTCAGCTAATAACAACCATCATCAGTGCGTCATACAATAACAGTATCACAAAAAAAATTTGAAATAAGTATAGTAACAAAAGCGTAATTTCAATGATCATTTGAAAGAAAGATGAAAATCATTTAAAATCGTAAAATTTTCGTTATCTGTAATTTTGTATATTTACAAAATAAAAAAGAAATAATTTTGAGGATTTTATATAACAAATCCATTTTTATAAAAATGTTTAAAAATTTTTTAAATTGTCTATGCCTGTAATACAAGAAAAAGATCTTTCCATTTGTTCAATATACACAGAACTGCAATCATTGCATGAAAAACTGTTAACACACACACATCATCCATGTCCAGGGTGTTTTTCTTGCCATAAGTGATACTGCCGCAAATTTGCTTTACTTGTGATATCATAATATATACCCTCAAATGATTCAAAACTGAAAATCTGTCTTTATTGCGAAAACATACTGTTTACCTTAGAAAAACCAACACTTCCCCATGTGAGGAAACAATTTATATAAACTAAGTGAGACTGGACCAGCAAACCTAAGAGAATACTAAATATTAGCTTCTTCGACATGAGTGGTGTAAAAAGAAAAATTAAATTTTGTTAAATATACAAAGTGTTAAATATTGTTAACTAAATGTAATTTAGAGAATTAAATAATAGCTTTCCAAATAATTTATTACAAAAAATATACTTTATATATGTACCAAAATGTAAGTTTTCTTTTTACACCATACTTATGTTGAAGAATACATTGTTTGATCTTGTACTGAGTAGACGTATTAGGGCTTTAGGTATTCGCAGAATATTTCTGATCGGTTTTTATCCGTTACTTAGAGCATCTATATTTTGCTCCACTAAGCCCATTAAAAGAAATTAATTTATTGGAGCTATGTACTCTGAAAAATACTCTACTACTTCTATTTAGACACCAAATATGAAACTGTAATAACAGATCGCAATTGTAGCGTTTCTTCAAACCGTGAAAGGTAATTTGAAAGAGAAGCTTGACGGCGCTGTCTGAAAATCCCTCCAGCATTAGAATTCAGTTCCATCCACTTCCTCAGCAGTGTACTACCTTTATGCTGATTCCTTGTTGCCATCGTTTAGTAAAACCGTCCCTTCCTGAGGCCTTTGCCAATCAGGGGGATTAGCCGTTGGTTGGTTGCGCGACGTTTTGTGTCTTTGCACGCTAAGCGGTCAACGACTTCGCGGAGACGTCTGGCTCCTGTCTGAGCCACCACTTGCTGCTTTACCACTTGCTTGTCTTTTGCACCACTTGAATCTCCAGCTTGGTACTTGCGCACGTATCGCATTTTGCCTGGGTATAAATGAGGCGGGGAGAGTTGAGTCGCCAGTGAGGGCCGTGAGGATTATCGTCTTCTGATACCATATTTAAAAAAAAATGAGCAAAAACTTAGAGTAATTCAAGCTGGAACGAGTAGAGAGGTTCTTGCCTTTACTTTTATGTGATCTGTTTTGCGGTGGATTGGATATAACTAATTATTTTTGTTAGTCCTGGCTGTTTTTTAATTTTGTAATGTTTCCCATTAAAAAGCACCTGAATACAGGTGTTTCTGACCTTAAATTCGCTCTGGTCGGTTTAAATTAATTCTGTACCATCAAATAAATACTCTATTTTTCGAATTCTTAAGTTTATTAAGTAATTTGAATATCTTGGTATTTTTTCAAGATGAAATAAAAATGTGTCCTTAATAGAGCCGATAATAAAAAAAGTACTTGTAAAAAAGGAACCAAACTTTACTTTTCACATTATCGTTATTTACAGTTAGATGGTATTTTTCGTATAATATTTTAGGAAGCTAGCACTAAATAAAAAAGATAATAACCTAATAACGATAAGAAGACATTACAAGAGATTATCAAAATGTAAACCATCTCTTTTCATGCCGTAGAAGGGACAACTTTTGAATTCCTGTCGCACTTTTTGGAACGTTTCTCGTAGAATTCACCTGCACTCGTTAATAGTTCGTAAATGTTCCATGCATATAAGTTTTGTTTTGTAAACCACGGATTTTAGTTGACTACATATAAAGATAATCAAAACTGCCAACGCGACAGGTATTCAATTGTTTACTGACAAGGCATAATACTGCAGGCTTTCATCGTGTTAGTAAAATAAACTGTATATGTCCAACATTTGATTTATTTCAAAGTCACGTTGGTATTCTAATTGTTCTGCGATTAAAGGATCAATTACATGGTCAACTCCTTGTAGGCGTTTCTGGAATCATCATTGATTGAAATGAAAACTTAAAGAGGAAATTTATTTCATCAAGGTAGTGCGTCGCTGCAGAGTTTCAGTAAAAATATGTTTAATTTTCGAAAAATTAAGAACTTTTTGGGGCTAAAAAAATCCGGGGATTTTTGTTGAGACACGCTGTATTTGAAAGAGGAGGAACAAAAATGGTGGAGGCGCCGGGTCAAGAGTAGTACGCGTGGATGATGTTGACCGCTGAACGTAGTGCCATAACTAACACATTCGCATTTTATGAATCTGGAAAATATAAAAAAAAATAGTTAAACTTGTTAGATGGTTGTTATGATTTCGCCCTGCTCTCATCTTTTTAGTTTAGAACCGCAATAATATTAATGTTTTACAGTAGTATAATTTTTACCAATTTGCAAATTTTAATGCTGCATTATAAGCATACTCACGGCGTTTTATGAATCCTTGATGCGCATAAAACGTTAAGTGTCTTAGGTCATTAATATTCCCAAGCTAAATACCCCGTCTCTCGCTGACAAAACTTGAATAGTGCAAAGATAAGAAACCCCAACAAATCCATCGCATTATGAACGAATGATGCAAAAGAGCGATTAACAGCCAGTCCGCCGGCAGCTCTTCGGGTATCGCTACGGTCAGACCGAGTGATTTATACGTCAGCCGGAGTAATTTATATCTTTCGCGGTTTTACTGTTCACTGCAACTCCGTTTTAATATATTGCACGATAAAGCCAAGCTGTATCGCGAAGTTTTCACTTTTAAAGCGGGGACCGGCGTGAGATGCAACCTGAAAAATCGCCCACGGCTCTCCTCTAGATGAATTCAAGTGCCACGATTTTTCATAACTCCCAGCTAGATGCCGACTCTAATAGAGCATTAGCCGACGCTTTATTGTCGCTGGAGGGGCCTGATGAATGCGGAAATTAGCTTATCACGACGCCGTTGGTGCAGACAGATGAATATAGTTGCAGAAATCTTGTGTTTATCAGAAAACAGCGTCTTCTTATTTTTACTCTTAACATGTCGACTGATACGTCTAGAATAGCTAGAACTATACCTTACTTCTTAGTAGGGCTGAGCGATACCATTAGACAGGTATCGATATCCGATATCGGTGCAGTATCGATATTACTCAAAAGTATTGAAGCATCAAAAGCATCGGAAGTATCCCAGTTTCATATGGCCAAATGGCCTCACTAAAAGATGTTAACTCCAATAATGAGGTTCCTTCAGTAGATGCCGGAACAGAGCTCATAAATCATTCCCAAAGACGCTGAACAGGCATCGCTTCAGAACCGGACTCACACGCTCCCGTGTGGCATAATTTTATAATTACTCTAAATCACCATTACAATGTTTTCAAAATATTTACTGTTATTGTCCGAATCAGAATTTAAATCAATGATTAAACTGTTCACACACAGATACGAGTTTCTAATGTTGATAACATGTTTTTCACAATTTACCCACTTTTCAGCACTAATCTTGTTAGTTTCGTTCCTAATAACGTTAACCACACTAGCACTTAAATTTGGAGGATTATTGTGTCTTCTAATTCCTTCTTTTAGTTCACTCCAAATTAGTTCAATTGGATTGAAAACACAGTAATAAGGAGGCAGTCTCGACACGGTGTGTCCCTTCTTTCTTCGCGCTTTCATCAATCCTGTATTGATCAGGAATATTAAGATTTTAAATTTGATTCAGCAAGTATTTTTTGGTGGCCTTGTTTGGGTACTTCGGTATGATTTCTCGTCATATAATCGATAATGTCCTGTTCTCTAGCAGCTTGACACGTTTTTTTTCAATTGTTTTGAATGATACGAGGGATGTTTTTTAAGTAAGTACCGTTTTGCGATTCCGCCGCCGCAGCGCTACGGTCGGCGTTCCGCGCATGGGCGCTGGTTACCTACATCTCTTGTCTACGCACTGACGCCATTACAGTTTGATTCTTCATTGTATACGTTGTTTACTGAGTGTTTAACATGCCTCCGACAATCGTGAGTCCCGCCGATTGTGAAGTACGGGCTGTTATACGATTTCTTAGTGCTAAAGGCGTAAAACCGATCGATATTCATCGTGAGATCTGTGAAGTTTACGTACAAAACATTATGAGTGATGGAATGGCAAGGAAATGGGTGAGAGCATTTAAAGATGGCCGCACAAATGTGCATGATGAAGAACGGAGTGGGCGTCCTTCGGTCGTTAATGAAGATTTGGTGCAGAAAGTGAACGAAAAGGTGAGAGAAAACAGACGCTTTACAATTTCATCATTGTGCGACTGCTTTCCTCAATATTCTCGTAGTGTTTTGTATCGCATTGTGATCGAGAACTTGAGTTACCGGAAATTGTGTTCACGTTGGGTTCCGAAAATGTTGACGGATTTGCACAAAACCCAACGTTTAGGTAGTGCATTGACTTTCCTTGAGCGGTACCACATTGAAGGTGAAGATTTTTCACACCAAATTGTTACTGGTGACGAAACATGGGTGGCCTACGTCACACCAGAATCGAAACAACAATCCATGGAATGGCGACATTCGTCATCACCCAAAAAAGTGAAGTTTAAGCAAACGATTTCTGCCCGGAAAATCATATGCACAGTTTTTTGGGACAGAAAAGGAGTATTGCTAGTGGAGTTTCTGCCTCGTAATTAGACAATCAATGCAGCGTCTTATTGTAAGACATTGAACAATCTGCGTCGTGCAATCCAGAACAAAAGACGTGGCAAGTTGAGTAAGGGTATCGTTTTGCTGCATGACAATGCCCGTCCACATGTGGCTGATCGGACCAAAGATCTCATCAAATCTTTTAAATGGGAAACTCTAGATCATCCTCCGTACAGCCCTGATCTGGCGCCCAGCGACTACCATTTGTTTCTGCACTTGAAGAAACACCTGGGTGGTCAGAGTCTTCAAGACGATAACGAAGTCGAAACATTTGTGATACAGTGGTTAACAAGTCAGGCGGCAGAATTTTATGAGGAGGGTATTAAAAAACTGGTGCCACGTTATGACAAGTGCCTCAATATTCACGGAAATTATGTAGAAAAGTAGATTAAGGTACAGGCTTTCATGTAAGATAATATTATTGCGATATCTTTGCACGTCTTTTTTTAATTCCAAAACGGTACTTACTTAAAAAAACACGCCTAATATCTTGCGTTATCCATTACTATTACGCTGTTAGGAGCTAGAAATGTCAATAACTGTTTCATAAACAAAATCTTAAACAGGGAAGCATCCATGTTCTGATGATAGTCAGCAGAACAGTTTTTTTCTATTCCTTGCTGACAAAAGAAGTCCGTTTTGGGCCCATCCATTACTTCCACCAGTGTGCAGAATAATAGTTCTTGTCTTTTAAACAGAAATTTATTGTACCATCAGTAAGACCTTTTCTTCGAGATGAACGCCTTACTGTCTTTTAAATGTCACATGAGATTCCCAAAAAATTATGAAAATCGCTAAACAACTAAAAAGGTAGCAATAAAAAACTGTCATTTATCGTCCATCTTTAAGAGGCTATAACTCGATGGGGGAGAAGATAACTTTTCTTCATATTTTCACATGTAGAACGCCTCTATTTTAGTGTCATACAAAAGTAGATCGTTAATAAATATTTGCGCATTAATTTCCCAGAATTTTTTTTCTTCAAAACTGAATCCCTCGTACCTTGCCGGTCAAAAACTACCACCGGGATACCAGCCCATCCGCCGACGCAGCGCTAAGTAAAACAAATTGATGCATAAAAATGGTGATCGCACGGGAGGGTCGTGCCTTTTTATTTTGCATAAATTCGAGCCGCGTAAAAGAATACTTAGCAATTACAATGCGAAATCCTTTTTGGTCCAGGTTGTCGTTGTTGTGTTCCTTTTTTGTCCGAAACCGCACGGCATGTTTTGTTTCGGGTATGCCTTGCACGGATTACCTTCGACGTCCTTCAGTCTGCGGCGTGCGGTTTGGCGGGTTTGCAACGGCCCTCTCTGGCGCGCCTCAACTCGGTTACGACGGATTACAGACGATATAAAAAGTAAAAACATCCTTTACTCTTTTTGTCTTTCAAAACTTTTACACCGAGGCCCTCGCCGGTTGAGCAGCTTTACGCAGAGACTGCTGGCTGCAATTTGAGCAATGAGCGGACGATTGCGGGGGTATTATGGACTTCTGAATCCTCTGCTAATCCACGAATACGTTTCCGATTCTTTTAGTCGGGAGAGAACTGTTTCGAATTCACTGAACTCATTCTACATCATTACATAATTAGCTCTACTCCAAAATATTTTGTTTGGTTCAACATTTCAATTCTTTCATTACTACTAATGATCCAAAAAACCTTAACACCAAACTTCCTGGAATTTACTTTACATTTAATGTTGGTAGTATTCAGTTTTAATATATTAATTAAAGCTAAGCCATTAATATAAAAAATAGTTACTCATTGTTTATAGTATTATAGTCATATCTTAAATTAAAGTATCATCGACATACAGACGACGGAAAATTTCTCAAAACTTTTTGTGCTTAATTTATGTAATTTGTAAACAATAGCAGCCCTAACATAGTGCCTTGCGGAATGCATATTCAGATGCTTAGAATAAATTTAAAGGATATCTGTGAGGATGGGCCGTATTCAATTTTTACATGAATACAAATTATCTATTTCAACAGATTTGACCTGTGACCCTATTTAATCTCTTCTAATCCCTTCTTCTGCTGTGTCAAATTTCTTCTTGTGTGTCAACAAGTCGAGTTCTTGTATTTTCACGTGTTTTTCGTTTGTTGCCTGTTACCAGTTGTATAATTTCTCAACAAAACAGTTTCTTTCAATACATTTTATTTGTATTACGTAAGGTATGTTTTAAAATAGCAATACATTTTGGGAAAACGCTACAAATTGAAGTATTCTCATAGTACTTAGTAACTATAAAAATGTGGAGACCGTGGAATGAGGTGGACGTTTTCCATCCACAAGAAGGTGAAATCAATGTAAAGGTTTTTGAACAAGTCGAAATGACGGCAGATATTTTATTTTAGTTTTGAATGTTTATGAATACATCAAAAATGCAGAGGAAGAAAGTGGAGCAATCGCAAAAACCAGTAGAATGACCAAAATTTCAAAAGCATCTGTGAGAAATATAGTTGTAAATGGAATTCAGGACAGAGATTGGGAAGTTGCTAAAAGAAGAAAATTTTTACGGGACACTTGGTGACGGTGATGAAACAGACGATGATAGTCATTTTTTAAGTGACTGAAATCTAATTTTAAAAAGGCAAAAGTAATACTTTAAAAATAAATAATAGAAGCTTTGTTATTCATTATTTCATTTTGTGTTTATTGATTCTTTAAATTTCATAAATAGTATTGCAGCGGTCTGTGGTTGAGTGTCGTAAAAATTAGGGAAAGTTAAATAGACCTTTATGTTGTATCCGCAGAATATTTCTGATCCCACAATACCTACAAAATAACAGTATTGTGAACCTTATGTATTATAAAATAAAGGAATGCTATGACTTCCACTTATTTCTGGAGTACCCCACAAAAAATAGGCCTTAAGCCTTCCACCTTTTCCCACGATTTGTCTTTTGACTGTCAAAATTTAATATTTTTTAATGCCTTGTTGAACCTGAATCAGTGTGATGTAAGCTATGTGGAAAGGTATATACCCTTAATTTTACTTGGGTTTGGGTACAGGTGGCAAAACAAAGTAGGGAACGGTGTCGCCATCTGAATCTTTAACTTCGTTGTTTCTGCGACTTAACGAAAAATTTTCCACGGCACCGAAGATGAATATTTCAATCGAGCTTTCACAGGGGGCGAGCTTGGAAGGGGGATGGCACAGTAGAAGGAAAGTTTGAATAATCAATACGGGTTGACTGGATCAACCCTTCGTTAACGGCAATTAGTTCATGTCTGGGCCGATCCTAAGTATTTAGGTAATCCAGTATTCGTCCGTAGTTGACTGAATGAAACCAATTAGTTTGGATGTTTTCGGACATGCAGAGGTTTATCCAGCGAGACGGGCATAATCTAATTTGGGGCGATATGAGCGATTAAACTTGGGGATATGTAAAGTGTCTAGCGGAAATTTCATAGAATTTGCATTTCAAGGTAATTTTTTATGTATGTATAGATTGCCGATACAATTTATTTTAATAATAACATAGTGGTCGCTGATTGTGACCGTGATAACTCAACGGGTGGTGGACCCAGAGTGAAAAGAGAAACTAAAATAGATAAACTAAAAAAAGTAAGATACAGATTATGATGGATGGAAGAAGAAAACAATTATACCAACTAGAAATTAACTTTTGCTGTTATTAGGAAAATAAAGTTTTAGGGATTGATATATCATCACAACTGCGTTCAGAAACTAATCTCGAAAATGACACGATTTGTCTACCGCGAAAGTATTTTTGGCCCGATAGACTCACGTCAGTTCACAGAACGTTGCGCACGTCCGGCCACGAAGTATTGCAATCCAATTATTGCTTACGGACGCCCCGCATGAATAAAATTCCTGATGAGATTTTGGCGGACAGACGCTGTAATTCCCATACATACATAACATGCTAAAAGTAGTGAGCGTCAGGACGAGCGTCAAGACGTCTAGACGGCTACGCTATACGCCCGCTTGTACTACATACACGTAACGGCTCACCTAAGGTAAGTGCGTTGATGAAGTCCATCAGAAGGGATGGATATGAAAATGAGTATTATACTGAAGTTCAAAGATAATGCAATACGCGAAAGGAAAAATGTTGAATGTTTGTGTATCAATTTTACGAGGCATGTTTTTTTAAGTAAATACCGTTTTGGAATTAAAAAAAGACGTGCAAAGATATCGCAATAATTTTATCTTACATGAAAGCCTGTACCTTAATCTACTTTTCTACATAATTTCCGTGAATATTGAGGCACTTGTCATAACGTGGCACCAGTTTTTGAGTACCCTCCTCATAAAATTCTGCCGCCTGACTTGTTAACCACTGTATCACAAATGTTTCGACTTCGTTATCGTCTTGAAGACGCTGACCACCCAGGTGTTTCTTCAAGTGCAGGAACAAATGGTAGTCGCTGGGCGCCAGATCAGGGCTGTATGGAGGATGATTTAGAGTTTCCCATTTAAAAGATTTGATGAGATCTTTGGTCCGATTAGCCACATGTGGACGGGCATTGTCATGCAGCAAAACGATACCCTTACTCAACTTGCCACGTCTTTTGTTCTGGATTGCACGACGCAGATTGTTCAATGTCTTACAATAAGACGCTGCATTGATTGTCTCATTACGAGGCAGAAACTCCTCTAGCAATACTCCTTTTCTGTCCCAAAAAACTGTGCACATGATTTTCCGGGCAGAAATCGTTTGCTTAAACTTCACTTTTTTGGGTGATGATGAATGTCGCCATTCCATGGATTGTTGTTTCGATTCTGGTGTGACGTAGGCCACCCATGTTTCGTCACCAGTAACAATTTGGTGTGAAAAATCTTCACCTTCAATGTGGTACCGCTCAAGGAAAGTCAATGCACTGCCTAAACGTTGGGTATTGTGCAAATCCGTCAACATTTTCGGAACCCAACGTGAACACAATTTCCGTTAATTCAAGTTCTCGGTCACAATGCGATACAAAACACTACGAGAATATTGAGGAAAGCAGTCGCACAATGATGAAATTGTAAAGCGTCTGTTTTCTCTCACCTTTTCGTTCACTTTCTGCACCAAATCTTCATTAACGACCGAAGGACGCCCAATCCGTTCTTCATCATGCACATTTGTGCGGCCATCTTTAAATGCTCTCACCCATTTCCTTACCATTCCATCACTCATAATGTTTTGTCCGTAAACTTCACAGATCTCACGATGAATATCGATCGGTTTTACGCCTTTAGCACTAAGAAATCGTTAAAGATGACCACAGAAGTTGGAGACCTCATACTGCTACCGACAACACTTTTGCTGCTACTTTGTCTACAATAGTGAAAGAAGACGGCATGGACAAACAAGCAATAGACAAATACCAAAGGACAAATGTATTTGTTCTTCTTTGTAGAAAATTTAAATGGATGATTCCAAAACTGTAGACGAAGTATGAAAGACGCGGCGTAATGCTCTTGCACGATAACGCTTGATCGCATAAAGCAGTGTCAATCAAAGGAGTTTGGGAGAAGAACTGACGTGAAAATATCCGATATCCCCGTGCAACCCTGACATGAGTCCTCCAGATTTCGTTCTGTTCCTCCAGTGGAAAGGGGAATTTCGTGAAGTCCGATGTATTGACTTGAAAGGATAAAAGGCTTGCAACAGCATATACTGTTAAAGCATCTTGACAAAGTTCTCGAAGTTCTGTCGAATTATTTTCAATTTATTCTCACTCTCTTGTGATATTATAACTGATAACAACATAACTTAGCCGTTGCCATTTGAGAGATGATGAGATAGAGGAACTTTCATGCCTGTAGTTCCCGAAAAGTCTTCTAAAGCGGCGATTCTTTTCTCAAAAGCCACACAAGCAGAACAGATGGGATCCTTCGCTACATAAATCAAAGTGGGGCGCGCCTGATTAGAAGCGGCAGTTATGAAATATTATTAGCATAGCTCAGTGGCTGGTTAGCACGTAAAAGCGATTTCGGCCCATTCATCCTCGGCGAGAACGAGTGCACGGAAGGGTGTAAAACAAATTTCCCTGGCATACTAAACAACGACGTTGACGGAGCCCCGGTGCATCGAGTGTACACACTCACACTATGGCAAGGATGCACCGCACTCCATCACTCATATTTGACGGCTCCCTTTATTCTAACTACGGTCCGAGAATTAATACATTGAGATTCCAATTTTCTATTGTTAACAGGCCGTTTTATGCCGGCATTCAATTTACTTGCAATTTAAAAGCAATCTTCTAAAAATAAAACAATGACTTTATTGATTGCCACACGATTGGTGGCGCAACGAGCGCTCGTCTTTTGCTAAGAAGAGTCTGGGAGCAATCTTCCGTGCAGGGAAACATCAATCAACAAGATCACGGACATTTTATCCGCGAGACTTGTTCATTGTTTCGCCGATCTCGATTCGACTCGCGAAAGGGAATTCGTATTTGATCAAATCGTTTTACGTAGTTACCCCGCACGGATGCCTTAGATCCTGGCATTGTTTGATGTCGACCAAACGATGGTTGCCTCCAGATAAATCAGCCGTGTGCGACTTACCTGTAGTTTGCAGGGAGGCGCTCCTGAAAATAAACATTAAATTTTCTTATCTTTATGTAGATGACGTTTTGTGCCCTTTTAAAGGAAGTCCTCACGATCTAAATAATTTTCTTGCATTAATAAATTCAGTTATGAAACAGAAGTTAATAATAAAATTTCCTTTTCAGATTTATTAATTTTACTGGCCAATATTCTCCTCACTTATCTTTTAAATTTTTAGGAAATCATCTTCTCTTTTTCCCATATTGACACAAATTAGTTGTTTCTGTTTAAATAAAAACATAAGACCCTTGCTAAAATAAAATAATGTGTGTTCTAAACCAACAATCATTGTTTGAGTACTAAGCACTTCATACTTACTAAGCCAAGTACAAGCACAAGCACACAATCTGTAAAAAGTACCAAGTACAAGTGCTCCAAATGTATTCAAAGCACGGAAATTAAGTACTTGTAATGGATTAGTACTGCCCAGTTCTGCAACATATTACGTTTCTTGTTTTTGTTCAATTTACTCAACCATATAACTCAATTTGAATTTCTTGTATATACATCTGAATGCAAATTGAAAATTGACCCAGAAAAAGTAATTTCAATACCTATCGTTTAACATCTACAAAGGCAGTTGCTCAAGATTCAAGATAGACAAATAAGTACGTCGTTGGTTAGTAGTGAAACGAAATTAAGATAAACTATGAACATAAATTTAATTGTACTAAATGTGTCTGCATGGTAAGGTCCATGAAGTAAGTAATGCATTTTGCTGTTAATTAAGAAACGATAAATTGCAGTTTCCAGTGAAATTAATTGGCTCAAGACGCTTCAATTAAACCGTGATACGCAGCTGGGTCCGTAAAAGTTCGATACACGAAGACACGCGGTCTGTACGGTAAAACGATATAACGTAGCATCATAGAACATACATAACTACTTGTTGCTTGAAAATGTGCATATGTGCATCACATGACAGCTTCAGTTCTTCAATATTTGATAACCTTCTGTTGTAAAGACTGGTACACTCTTTCTTCGAAACAGCACGTTTGCTTCCAGTCGTATGTTTATATATATATATATATATATATATATATATATATATATATATATATATATATATATATATATATATATATATATATATATATATATATATAAATCGTATTCGATGGCAAAAATGCATGTCTTCACAAAAATACTCATAAGTAGATAAGTGCACAAATGAAGACAATATATAATTACTGAGCGTTGTATTTCGCTATAATTTTCTTTGGATGCTTTTGCTACTTGAATACAACGACAAATGTGGTACCGATAGCTATTTGATACCGGAAAATGTATCGATATGTACTTTGCCCACCCCTAGTGCCCACTAGCAACAAGCATGTCACTCCTCCAACCTAACATAGACGGCAAGTCCAGCGGTATTTCTGGGAGCGGCAGGGAATGCTTACCGTGCACACGGATTCAATCAATCAATCAGCACAAAGCACAAAGATAAGCTCTACAAGCTTCTGAAATTCTAGGGTCACATAAAAACTAATTACAACTCCGGAATTTAGAATATACAGGGTGATTTTTTGAAAACTTCTCACCTTAAATAACTTTAAATAGAGGAAGAATTTAAAATTTTGCACAAACAGGTAAACTTTTGTTTGCAGGGGGCAACTTTTGAGATAAGTTTTTAATGGATAGCGCTTACCCTCTTAGCGGGGTAGATACCCCTTCAAACATTTTAAATGAAACTACCCATCTTACGATACATCATTTAAAAGCTTATTACACAAGGAGTCTTGCCATGTAATTAGTTTTACTATTTTTTACCCATTGACGGGGTAGTGGGTCAAAAAGTGCATTGTAGCAAGTGGCTTATAAAATGGAATATTTTGGACTTTTTTTTAACAAAATTTATTGTCTTGCAGTTACAATAAAAATTGTCCTTACTTAAGCCTAAAAAAACTTGTTAAAAAATAATTGTTACACCTAAGCAAAATGCCAAAAATACTTAAAATTTTCTTTCGACATTACTTGATATTGCAACTCGACAGTTTATACTCAATTGGCTAAATAATTATCTACTTTGTGTTTCCAATTTTTTGTTTCAACTTTTTGGCTACTTCTTTGGCACGTTGTTCACATTCCTTTTTATAAATCGCRTGAAATTTTAAAGTGACAGTCCAAGTGATAATGGTTTATTCAACTGCCGAAAGGGTAGAAATAATTTTTATTTACGGTGCTGAGCATAAGCTGTGCTCGTGCGTCAGCAAGGGTGTTTAACGAACGGCACCCCGATAAAAATGTTGACTCTAGGTACATTCTCGATCTGGTGCAGAAATTTCAAGACACTGGATCTATAGTAAACAAAAAAAGGGCAGGGAATAGAGTCGTTGATGAAATGGCCCAACTTGAAGTACTGGGTCATTTTGCAATGGATCCAACTAGCTCTTTGCGTAACATTTCTACAGCCACTGGACTTTCCTTATTCATCTGTAAGGAAAGTTACAAAACTGCACAAAKTCCATCCCTATAAGATGAAAACTCTCCAGGAACTCGGCGAAGATGAYTTCGATAGAAGACTGCAATTTTGCGAAATTATGACAGAAAAGATTATAGTAAATCCAAATCTAATAAAAAMTTTCTGCTTCAGTGATGAATGCACATTTTTTTGAACGGCTCTGTAAATAAACATAACGTCAGGTACTGGAGTGACGAAAATCCTTATATTTTTCGAGAAGGTCATACACAAGTTCCTCAGAAGCTGAACGTCTGGGCTGGAATACTTGGCAACGCAATTGTAGGTCCAATTTTCATTGATGGGACGCTAAATGGGGGAATGTATTTAGAATTACTTGATAACGTTATTGATCCTTTAATCACAGAGCAATTAGAAAACCAACGTGACCCTGAAGGAAATCCAATGTTGGATGAATACGAATTGTTTTACCAACATGATGGAGCCCCACCGCATTACGCCATTAATGTGCGAAATTGGTTAAATCCTAGATTTCCTCTTCACTGGATTGGTAGGCGTGGAACAATTGAATGGCCGCCACGATCACCCGATTTGACTGCTTTAGATTTCTTTCTATGGGGTCATTTAAAATCTGTGGTTTACAAAACACAACCTACTAGCCTGGACGATCTGCGAGAAAGAATTATTAACGAGTGCAGGAGGATTCCACCTGAAACTTTCCGAAAAGTGCAGCAGGAGATCGAGAACCGTCTGTATTATTGTATGAAAAGAGGTGGTGCACATTTTGAGAATCTATTGTAAGATTTGAATTTCTATGGTTTTGTTCACACTGTTTTTGGAGTTACAAATAAATAATTTTTCTTTTTCGTGGCCTTGGACTTTCTAAAAAAATACATGATAAATACTTTAATGTTAATAATAATGTTAAAAGAAAATTTTTAGTATTCTGGGAGTTTTTTTAAGTGTCATATTTTTTACAAGTTGTTTGTTTAAATTTTGGGTTCTCGTAAGGACAAATTTTATTTCCGCTCAAAAATAAAATACATTTTGTTGAAAAGAGTCCAAAATATTCAATTTAATAAGCAACCTGTTTCGTAGGCACTATTAATCTATTACCCCGTCAATAAGTTAAACGTGGTAAAACTAATAACATGGCCAGACTCTTTGTGAAATAAGCTTTCAAATGATGTATCACAAGATGGATAGTTCCATTTAAAATTTTTAAAGGGGTGTCTACCCTGCTCAGAGAGTAAGCGCTATCCATTAAATACTTATCTCAAAAGTTGTCCCCCTGCAAACAAAAGTATACCTGTTTTTGCAAATTTTTAAATTTTTGCTATATTTAAAGTTATTTAAGGTGTGAAGTTTTCAAAAAATCACCCTGTATAATATAAAGATTGACCTCGAATTAACTGTTAGTCTACACAGTGCCAAATTGGATTTTTGTAAAAAAGGACAATCCGGTGAATTAGGTAAATATCTGCGGAAGCATTTACTGTATCACATGATTAAACCTCGGTTACGATAGTTTTTCGACAAAGATGGATACGAGCCTCTCTATCATGAATTAGCCGTTTAATATTCATCCATTACATCATACGCGGCTAACTCGGAACTTTTCTGATTTCCACCGCTTTTCGCAGTACGTTATTCCATTAGACTTCCGCTAATCTTCTTTGCACAAAGCCAAGACCGACAAAATCAATCCCACAAAGGCGGTATTTTAAACTACCCTTATCCCTGCTCTCTAGCCAATTCGTCGGTAAGTGAGGTTCGGCTGAATTGGAACAAACGAGAATGTAAATCTACGGTATCTTTTTAGGGGCACTTTCTGGGAAGTCTCTTTAGTAAATCACAGAGTAGGCATCCACTGGCTGGGAGGCTAATTGAGAATGATCCCGACAGGAACGTCCTCTTTCAAATGAATTGTTCGCTCTCGCGTCCTTTTTTCCCTTTCAGGGTGACCTGGACGCGGAAAGAACGGCCTTTGTCGCGGGAATTACACGTTAAGTATGCGCCGGCTTCTAATTTGCGCTTTACTGCATTAGTCGGAACACGCCAGACTGCACCTGAAAGAAGCTTTCTAGTTGGCTCCTATATATTTTAGTTAGCTTCTTTCGTTGCGGTTACATTTTGCCAAACGGAACGTGAAATGGCATGACAAAAGCAGGGGGCAAAGGGAATAATTTTAATGCCTCGTCCAAATACGAAATGGCATACCATAATAATGAATACAAAGTGCATATCATACCAAGCTTATTCATGTTTCTGTGGAATATATAAACTAGATTCTTCTACACTACCTAAATTTTCATATCCAATCGACATCGACGTTGACGCTTTCAACTTTGATTTAATTCACAAATAATCAACAGCGTACGCAATTAGCTAGATTTTTGTTTTCATTTTAAAAGATCGGATTGCAGATATCATTATACCTAAATGGAAGAACACCGCTTAGACAAACAATCAATAGGTAAATACCATAAGACAATGTATCTGTCTTCTTTGTAGAAAATTTAAATGCACGATTCCAAAGGTGTAGATAACACTTGACCGCATAAAGCAGTCAATGGAGTTTGCGAGTAGAACTGCTGTGAAATTCTCCCCTGTGCAGCCCTAACAAGAGTCCTCCAGATTTCGCTCTGTTCCTCCAGTGGAAAGGAGAACTTCGTAAAGTCCGATTTATTGACTTAATAACAGCATATGCTTTCCACCTGCTGAAACATCTTGACAAAATGACGTATTTAACGATATTACATTACTACCGAAGCGATGGCAATGTGTTTTGGATATGCAAGGGGATTATACTGAACGACTTTTATGCAATTTTTTAAAATATGTGTTTGTTTGCGAGCTGTGTCTTTGTGTGCAGGAATTTTGATATGACCGTCGTAGATCCCTCACATGATAGTATTCCATACATAGACGAGAAATTACAGAAATTACAGAAGCCGACGCCATCCGCCGCATTGCTTGCATAATAACGCGCATAATTCGCCAACTTTATACTTTAAACTGCAAGCAGAAATCGACTCAAATCGACCGAAGTATCATTAGCCACAGACAGCACTCCTCTTTATGCGATCGTTGCCCAGAGATGATTTGTGATATCGAAAAGTGCAGGTAAGTCGTTTCAGCCCTGCCACATTAATCTCCAGATGACGTCCATTGGTTGAACTGTCTAGACGAACACATACAGAAATGCAATTACATTCGCCGGTAACACGTTGCATTTTTCCCAACGTAATAACCTAACGAGCCGGGGGAGTATGGAGGTCGCTGAGGGCCGTCGCCGATTGTATATACGTTCCCGTTTTCAGATCCTTGTCTTCGTGCTCCCCTTCACGAAGGCGAGTGCGAGAGGGTGCGTGCGTCCTGCCGCTACGTATGCAGATGAATTTGCTCGGACATACACACCGGTTGGACTACACCTGTCACCTGCACCTTGCTTTCAGCGTTATTGCTTCGGACCGAGTATTCCCAGCGTCGAATTGATACCTGTCCGACTTGGCAGCCCGACAGGTTCTGCATTCTCTTAAGTGCAATTCTTAAACGACTGGCTGGGGCAAACCTAGACATTTATTACATGAATGGAACTGAGGAAAGAGTAGTAAGAAACTGGTACCATAACATCTTTTTTTATGAGTAAGAGCCGAGTTGATAAGCCTAAAGCTCCTTGGCTGACATTTCCAATAAGCAGCTCATCAAGGCAAAGAAGCACGCTTGCACAACCTACAATTTTGATATATCCTCACAAACTCGGTATAGGGAAAAGATTTTACCTCATCGAAAATGATATAACTTGCGCTAAACACGACCATATTATACGGGGGTGAATGCTTTCAGCGTTCATAATGTTAGATAATGTTTTAGGAAGGATCGCTATCACTATGTAAAACACTGACAACAATCATTAATCTGACATTTCGATATACCGCGTAGAAGTCGCTATCGCTTACACTTTTCGAGATATTACCATTTTGGTAATGCAGTGCACTTCAATTATTTAATAGTACCTATAAAATATTTCGAGTAGGTTTTATTTAACACAAACAACCATTGTCATTGTCAATTTTGAAGTTTGGATGTGATTAAGCTTTGTATTTGTTAGTATTTCGTGGTTGTTTTGAGTTTGTAACAAATATTTAAAGTGAAAATGCCAAGGCATAATTTATTTTCAACTTTCGAAATGAAACATATGGTTTGCGTATAACGCTCAAGAAAATTGTACCTAATATACAAAAAGTTATTTAGCACCTGCTCATATTTTAAGTACGTGCAAGTCACTAAAAATTTGCCCTAAGATTTAAATATGTCATCTAGTGCCTCAATTAGGAATCGAGACATATCTTATACACTGTTTTTTCTTTTTTTGGTTTATAGCTAGCATTTTTCTGTTTGAGTTATTCAATTAATGTTGAAAATTTGGAAAAGCCAAGAGAATTACGAACAAATATTCTACTACTGTGCTCGTAAACTTTCAAGAGCCTTTTATTTTTCGTCGTTTTGAACAAGTATGCTATCATGACTTTCTTACTAATATATTGTTCTTTTTGTCTCACAGCACTCCTTAAAAGTACAGCTACTTATCATGATTCATACTATAAATAAATTGTTATGCGCACATCGAACCAAGCAATGGAATATTCTATAGCCGCACTCAACAAATTATCCTAATCAAAACTTTATTCAAATGCTTAACGCATCTAATAACTCGCAGACACGCCAGCAAGCAAATCGACAAAACGATGCATCATTAGGCGGGTTTTAAACTTGTATATTGCACTTCAGAAATTACCACCACTAACCTTAATGCTCGTTTAGACTGTGTTGCACAAATAATGATGATTGAAGACAAAAAACTTGCTGCTGCAGTTGGTAAATGGTACTGTACGATACACGGCGTTCAAATTATTGTGTTTCAACACAAATGGCGTGATTCCGCATCATTTCCTTGCTTTTTGWCTCGGTGTGTATGAGCTGAACATTACATTATAAGTTTGCATAAATCACCTTGTCCTGAAACATCGTGTACGCCCACTCTGCCATTCCGTAATCGCTGATGGCTTAGTATGCAACTATATCACCAATATGCAGCAGGAAAGGCATGTACGGGAACTTTAATATCTCGCAAAACAGTCGAGCAATAGGGATGAAATGAAGCTTTTTCAGATGATGGTATCATGAATAGTATTTTAAGTAATTATTTTTTGTAATGGCTCTACACTTCAAACCTAACATTACAGGAAATCATGTTTAATAATTCTGAAAGACATTGCTTTTGGGAGGCATATAAAAATATATGATAACAGAACCCAGTGTGCTTTATCCGTAATAATTTTGTGACAAACGACGTTACTCAAAAGGCAGAAGGTTGCTGGCAAAGTGAAATTGGCATGAACTCCGTACCTGTTTTTTTTTGCAATTTCAACATGACGATTACTAAAATTTTGACACGAATCCATGTCAGCGGCCAAGTTTTGGTTTCCTTTAATGCTTGCACAATTTTTAATGTTCAGCAGTCAGCAGATGATTTTGTACCTACTTAATGAGAAACGAGAAACACAGAAAGAAACAACATAAAGTATCCACTGAAGTAATGTGCGCTACAAAAACGATCACGAACAACATACAAGTATTATGAATGCAACTTGTTTGTTCCTTCCTACCCTGGGAACACGGTGCGACTTAATTTATGCATCCTGAAGCCGTTATAGTGCAGTTTTCATCGCAGCACAGGTCTTATTGTTGACAGTTAAATGTTGTTTGTTAAGGCAATTTGAGTCAACACATCTAAATTGAAATTAAATTGTCTTGGCAGGATATTGCTTATTCTCAATTTATCGTCCGGACACCTCGCGGGTTGCAAGTGCAATGCGCACTGTGCATGTTCGATAGACTTTTCTCAGGCTATATCGTTCGTGCAAACCTCGAAACAGATGGATCAAACAAGAGCATCTGATTTAGACATTTCATCGCCTACAACTCAAAAAAGTGATATTTTATAGCAATTTAATTAATACACGAGAGGGCAAAATAAAAAAGAAACAAAAGCCCTTTGGCTTACTAATAGTTTTGTATTTGTAGTTGTATACTGACTGGACGAATCATTGTAAGGGATCTGCTGGTAACGGCCAAGCAACAGTGCGCAAAATAGAACATGTACATACATGTTACTTTGAGAACTGAACATTGTTTGCCTCTCTCCTCTCATGGAATAAACATTCTCTAGTGTTTTGAAGTTTGCTGGAATTCCAAAAAAAAGGTAGTTCAGATGATTAACTTTATGATTACTTAAACCCTTTAATAAGCAGGACCATCTTCAAATAATTGCGTTTCAGAACTAATTGCCTATTTTATCACTTGGTTTTKCTTGACGAWTTCGAATAAAAAGAGTAACCCACGATCCTGCGGCAAAGTTTTATTCCTGTTTGATTCGGGGTAAAGTATAGATCATCCGCCGGAATGCACCAACTTTATTATTTACCCTTAATGTCTTCTGTGTTCTCCTCGTACAAATATAAGTTTTATTGCGCAAGGACGATTTGTCATCCTATTTAAGTCCGAACAGCAATAAGTCCTGAATTTAAACTTTACTTATGTCGGGAAGCGGGCAATAATCGTAACTCAAAATAAAGAACTGCCTCTAGACGTTGGTGGATGTCGGTCGAGATAGCATTTTCAATATTTTCACTATCCCGCTTGCGAGCTACGCGACTGTATCAGGTGGGGTGCCAGATCGTTCTGTTTCATTAGAACACTTGACACGAACTAAGCGTCTGTTTTTATTTGTCGTATCTGCACTTTTAAGTAATTAAACGTCTGCTGTTGGCGAAATCTAGCTGTTTTTCTTCGGCTGGCTTTGGATTTCACGATGAGGCCAAATCTGATACAAGTAATTTGCTGATCTAGGGTGTTCATGCGCTGTTCAAGTGACAATTATTCACCCTTATTTTCTGTGTTAACTGCAGGATGTCTTGTGACATAAATTACTAAAATACGTCAGCTGAAAGTTCTTACTTTGAAAACTAAAATAGTGAATTGATGAAGCAACGTTTCATAGAGACGGCACAGTACTACATTGAATGTACCCTTCCATCTCAGAAAGGATCGAGTAGTTTAGCGAGGTCCTGTCATTAAATCGGGGAGAGTCTAGACTAGATAATAGTGAAAAATTCGACAGCCTATTCGCCATTAAGCATCAAAATTACCCTGTCTTTATTAACACTTGATAGCCAAATATTAAACATAAAAAAACTATATTCTTTGTCATTTTATTAAATAAATCTGTATTATTATTCTAAATATTACTTCTAATTGTGGCAACTACCTGAATAATCGGTACTGAAAAACAAAAACTTGCAGACCTTGTTCGGAATTTTTCCCAAACATCTACATGACGCAATACAGACTTTTCACGCCAGAAAGCTATCCATGAATGGATGCCCAATCAATGTTTACACGTCAACGGCGTGTAGGGTTTGCAGTCCAATTATGTGGTCGTTTATTGCAAGGCGCAACGACACTAATCAAACTGGCTTCGGTTCGGAGACAGGCGCCCTTACAAAAAAGACACATCGTTAGGGAGGGAGGAAAATTCCTTTTGTTAAACGAATCAAAGGAAATTGCCAACTGCAGCGGTTTCATTTGGGGCTGGTTCAAAGGCTTCACCTTAAGAAGTGTTGCGTCTGTGGGGCTTGTCGCAATTATTACTTACCAAGTGGAAAAGCCGTCTGAGGAATGATTTCGATTGGTGAGCCTTCGCAACATGTGGAGATCGGTCGCGACAGAGCACACGATATAAAAAAATAACTTTGGTATATAAGCAAAACCAGTTCTATGCCGTGTTGTCTACACTAGACCTAAACTGCACTGATGAGCTGTAATGACAGCGAAATAGTACTATCTGCAGTTGGTTGAGGTGTAGACAGCACAGTATAGACATGCATTTTAACTTTTTGTTATACCTTTTTTGTGTGTGATGATGATTTTCTAAAATTGTGGATAGCTGAGTTTCAAAATAATGTCCAGGTAAACTTAATACTATAACACGTATTACCGTGGTCGTTTTCCCTTTAACTCTTTTCTAGATAAAATGGATAGCAGGTAACAGGGAGAGCAATTAGAAACAAAATTTATCTAGTTGACAACCGATTGTCTTACGTGAAAGCTGTGCTTGTGTCATTTTTGTGCTAATTCGAAGTGAATTTATTGCTAGGCATGTTTCGTCCATGGGAAAATGCAGATGAAAAAGCTGACCCTTCCCACGAGCCGCAAGAGGTGGACGAAGTAAGCGAGAACGAAAAACTACCGTCAATGAAAAAAGGCGTTATTTGCATCCAGAGGCTCAAGAAATAGATAAGTATCAATGTTTGATTAAGATGGGATGTTCTAATCCGGTTAAAGTTGCAAGTGATTTAGCAAAAGTACCTTATACATTCATTCAAAAGATTATAAAAAAAGTTACGAGAGAAAAACGTATGTATGAGAAAAATATGGTGCCTACGGTAGCATCATTGAAATAAAAATTAAATTATTCATTATATGATATTGAAAGTTGTGATGAATTATTTAGACTATACCTAAGACGTATTGGTTTTAATTACAAAAAGTTTGACAAAAGAATGGCAATTATGGAATCACCACGTTTGAAAAATTGAGATACGAATACTCAGATAAAGCAATTATCGAAATGAAGGGCGCAACATAGTTTATCTCGACAAAACATGGTTGAATTCGTATGAAGTTGTGAAAGAAGATCTTACTGATAGTACAATAAATTGCTTTTAAATACACCCCCTTCCAGCGACGAAAGAATTATTATTCTGCACGCGGGTGGAAGTAATGGATGAGACTTGGTTCACGACAACAGTTGTTGCCACTTCTACCTCCTAACAGCGTAATAGTAATGGATAACGCAAAATTACATTCAAAACAATTGAATAGGAAACCGTGTCAAGCTACTAGAAAACAGGAAATTATAGATTTTATGACGAGAAATCATATCAAAGTACCTAACAAGGCCACCAAAAAAAGACTTGTTGAATAAAATTAAAAATCTTAATATTCTCGATCAATACAGGATGGATAAGATCGCGAAGAAAGAAGGGGCACACCGTGTTGAGATTGCCTCTTACTACTACTGTGTTCTCAATCCAATTGAACTAATTTGGGGTAATCTAAAACGAGCAATTAGAAGAAACAATAATTCTCTTGATTTAAGTGCTAGTGTTGTGGACGTTAGAAGTTGACAAGGTTAGTGCTGAAAAGTGAGTCAACTGTAAAAAACATGTTATCGACATTGAAAACTCGTATCTGTCTACAAGTGTCAACAGTTTCATCATTGGTATGATCTGATTCGGATAGTGACAGTGAATTTTTCGAAAACATTTGTAATAGTAATTTAGAATAATTATAAAATTCCCATGGGGAACATTTTAATGTGCGAGTCCGGTTCTGAAGCGATGCCTCTTCACAGTCTTTGGGAATGATTTCTGAGTTCTGTTTCGGMRTCTGCTAGAGGGATCTCAATACAGTGGAAAGCGTCTTAGAGCTGAAAAGTCGAAATACCCCTAAAAAGGAACTCTTACAAGTCTTCCATTTCTCTTTCTTGCAATTGCAGTATGGTTTTATTTCCTTTGCATCTGACAGTAACGCGATGTTAAACATCAAATATCACAGCTCCAT
This sequence comes from Rhyzopertha dominica, assembly GCA_025024175.1. Classification (NCBI taxonomy): domain Eukaryota; kingdom Metazoa; phylum Arthropoda; class Insecta; order Coleoptera; family Bostrichidae; genus Rhyzopertha; species Rhyzopertha dominica. The sequence continues at coordinate 69,428,227 of QCXZ01000003.1, read as the reverse complement.
ACCTCCATGGTTGCAAGCCAGTGAAATAGCGAAACGGATCTCGCTTAATTAGAGTACATTGTGGATCTGTTGGGATAAGGCATTATAATACGAATTGAGCATATTCAGTTCGATACCCGAACTTTAATGCATATTGAACACTGCAAACAGAGGGGAGACCATATTCAATTTCCAAGTCGCGTAGAGCTGATCTACTGATTAAACTGCATTCATCATCATTATCTGTTAATGTAATACTTCTACAAAGTGGATGTCGCCATCCATTCACTTTTCATGATTTGATTACGCTTTCATTTAGATGTAAATTACGGCCCGAGCTGAATTCATAAATTCATCACTGCAAGTTGCTTCGTTAAATTGAATTAAATCAGACAGCGTAGTTGTGTTCTTTTTTCTGTCAAAAGGCCATTTGCGATCACGAAAAATCGGCGAATCAGTCTATTCAAATTCGATAGTTGCACAAACGGAAAAAATTGTCTCACAGAATGAATTAATAACTTTAAATACGCCGTGTATATCAAGTATGTTTTCAAATTCATCATTCAAACAGCCTTTTACTACGAATAATATTATTAAAAACCTTTTAGTAAATCCTAAGGATTAAAGACACATGTCCAGAACTCGTAAAAACTTAAAACTAGTTAAACAAATTTCTAACAATACGGAAGTGAACGCGTTTGAAAGTATCTTTATCCAAAGGAACAAAGTTACTTTTATCAATTCAAATTTAGGTTGTTTGAAGTAATTAGACAAGGGATTCACTCAAGCGTAAAATTCAAATATTATAAATAACGATGATTTGTTGACCTGACTCCACTTCCGCTGAAGACCTGGCGAGGAGAAGACACTCAAAAAAATTTTTTTGTGTACTGAAGGTGGCATCTTAGCTGCCGTATTTTGGCAATAGTTTTAGGAGACTTCAATGAAAGAACAGGCAAAAAAGACGAAACTACATTAAACGTAATAGTCCAACAAGGGGGAAACGTAAGAAATGAGTGATATTGAATATTGCACGGAAAACGAAATGTTCATCAATAATACTTTCTATGCACACAAAAAAGTACACAAGATAACAAGAGAATTTGCAAGTCGCTCAGTGGGAAATTAATACCCTTCATATAGGATTTTTACAAGTTGATACCCCGCGTAAGTCATTGTTTTAGTAGAGGATGACCTCCAATCACACAGAAAAAAGGTGATCGGGCGCGAAGGACCAACTTTTGAAATTACACCAATGAAAAATTTCATTCCGGTTTCTTCTCTTTTTCGTGTTCATGGTCAGCACCGAATTTTCCACAGCCGCTGACGTAAACACATCCGGGGATGGACGAATTTTTCCGCGAAAGTCGCCAGGCCGGGGCATAATGGCAAATTAATACTGAATAATGAGGTATGTATGACTTGTATAAGTCAAAGCGACGCCCGCCACGTCGGACCTGCAGACCGGCCGCGCGACCAAGGGGTTCGATCCGCCGTCGACAGCGGGTGGGGCGGTGTGACGTAGTGTCTAGACACCGGGTTCCCCTTCCTAGCCTACCTGCCGCCCTCCACTGATGACGTGCGCCGGCCATGCTGGCTGGCATTTGTTCGAAAATAGGATCGGTGTTGCCGGATTTTGATGATTTTTCTGGTAACTGACGATTTTACGAAGCATCGCGTCAAAATAATACACCAGTCATTTGAGAATACGAGGGCAGATGCTCTTAGTGCCATTTAAGCCTAACTCTCTCACATGTACCAGTCCGCTCGCCTGCCTGATGAGCCCCGACAGGGCGAAACTAGTCGTGTCGGGTGAGAGTGGATTGACTAGGGCAAATGATTTATAAGTTTACCAAGTAACCGACGCACATATGTACATTAACTGTTATCAAAAGCTGTTGCAATATCAGCGGATTGTCAGCATTTTTGACTTGCTGTCTGTACTCTCTGCTAGCACCAACTGGAATGCTAGCTAAGCATTATGACGTATTAGCTTTCTAGCTAATATAATACGCGGATAAATAAATCACTAGCAACTAGAGAATAAATAAGAATACTCATAATGTAAAACGTTGTCCCTCTGCCAGGAACTAGTCCTTTTAGCATCAGGTGTAATTTCGAAGGAGTAACCACTAATGAAATCTGTGGAACAGCAGTCATGTAATCCAGAGATTTCATTCAGTGAAATTCAGATAGACTAGTATTTTTTATAAAATTCGTCTTAAATCCACCAATCTGATGACACCCATAAGAAATCTATGTAATACGAAATTTGTATGAAATCCAAATGAAATCCCGATTTCATCCTGACTTAATTTACAGTTTTTATTAGTACACTTTGGTTTAACTAAATGTGAGCTTACAGTCTGGAATACTACATTTCACGAATATTTATAGGCAGTTGCGATTGCTAATTTGCCTTTATAACCTTTACATTTGCGTAGCAACAACATAAATATGGTTTTCCAACTACTATCTGAATTGAGTACTTTTATCTAGTTTAATATTATACTCAACATAATCTTTTAACAAAAGTTTTTCAGATGCTGAAGAAAAAACGGACAAACCCTCTAATATTTGTCGTCATTATTTTTTAAAACTGCTAAATTAATCTGTATGATCTTATTATCTACCTAAATCATTTACTAACTGAAACTTATACTACTGCTGTTAATGGTACAAAATATTTGTAATCATATTCCTTTAGTTTATAATTTCTGTATATATTTCTTCATTATTTGATATACAGCTTCTTAACATATAAGGCGTTTTATTTGATATTCTTGGAAATATAACAATCTGGTAGTTTATATATCGATATAACACTGTAAATCAACTTCGTTAAATTAATAAATAATGCCAAGCAAGCTGCTGTAAACAGCTCCATGTTTACGACTTATCCCATGGTAGTAAATACTGTTCAATAAGTCGTAGAGTGCTGACAGAAAGAAACGATTTAGTTTTAAAATTTTTAGAATAATCAAAATCTTAAATGTTGATAAGATTTTGACCATTCTAAGAAATGGATCATCTGTTTCTGCCAGCACTATATAGTAGTCAAGCGTGCGATAGTAAAATAACGCTTAGCAATATTCAAAAGCTTAAATGGTTGATTTGCAAAGTTATACACCTATACATAAGCTAGCAGATGTTGTACTTCCAAGAATATCAAATAAAACACACCGTATACTAAAAAGTTGTATAACATACAATGAAGAACTGAAATATTGTAAATTGGTCCGTTTGCACAAAGTGGAAATTAAGTAATGTTACTTGTTAAAGACTAATCTTCACCAAGTCCAACTACTTAAGACCAACTTAGTAGATGAAGAAATATGTATAGAAATTGTAAAATCCATGAATGATACCATCTTGGATGCCACAGCTCTCGGACTCCCTATCCTGAAAGATTATTATTACAAATGTGAAGTGATCGCTTTCAACGGAAAAGAGAAGCTGAATACGACCACCACATAGAGAAATATAAACCTATGACTACTATGCAAACATACAGTAAATGTGACGAAATTTCCATTGGGGAATGATGTGTGTTAGACGAAAATGAAACAGAAACAGCTCCCTTGGGTTTTATTCGAAGTTTTTCCTATTTGTCAGGAAAAAGTTCAAAGGAGAGTTCACAAAAGCTTTTGTTATTGTGGATCTAAATGCAAAGCCTATGGTTGTTCTCTGACAATTTATAAACCTATTCTGAACCGCACTGGCCTACAAATACAAATATTGCTGTTCCTATTCCTAGACTATATGCTTGTCGTACTTGTTAAGCCACCAAAGAAGGCCGCTTTGCCAAAAATAAAAATTTGGAAGTAGGATCAAAACAAGTGTTTTATTATTCTGACAACCGGCAACACCGGTAAGGATCACTACTCCATTTCTGTCGGCCATGGAGCGATGGATCCTGCCGGCAGGACCAATTACAAAATTGTTTATAAACCCAATAGGACACGCACACATGCATGTGCATTACCGGCTTCCCGGTTCTGTTGCTTTCTTTATCTGCGGGGGCGATAGTTCCCTGCTGTAGCGGAAATTTCTGCGGACGGCCTAATGCATGGCGAAAGCAACAGGTCCCTGAAATTTCACTGCTTATAAACGGCGAATGACGACTGCGGTTCCATTAAAATTGTTTTTTTTGTTTAATTGTAGGCAGATATATTTTTTATAATTTATCATGTATTAAAATTAAAATTAAATGCAAGCACAAAAACTTTTTGTTGTAAAAATGCACAGCGTGTAGAAATGTTGAATAAGAATCATAATAGAAATGATCACTGAGGTTCAAATATGAGTACAAAGTACTTAAGTCCTTTAATCTTCCTAGTCATACCTTTTGTACCGAAAGCATTGTTTACATAAACTACACCGTATCTCTAGCAATATTTCCAAAATTTCCAGCTTACAACAAAAATATTGACTCCTAAATATTGCTGAGGAGAACGACGATTACCTAATTAAATTTACTCAAATAAGTGCAACTCTTGCATAGAAACACAGTATATGCCCGCTGATTGCTAAATTATATGCGCATTTTCAGTTTCCATTTTCGTATTGTATATCTAAAGTTTGCTTTTCACAATGATTGCAGCAGTAATAGAAATGTCAGTTTCATAATTTTTGCCGATGTTTCCAAAAGTTTTACTGGACTTATACCAAAGAATGCCAGCTAATTTGGTTTACCTGCTCGTACATACTAGTTTAAAAATGATTTACTTCATTTAATTAAAAGACTGTTTTGTGTTTTCTTGTTTATTGTTATGCCCTTACATATAAATTGCTTATTTCTACCTCATGTCATTTACTGTTTTTTCGATTTAATGTCTTGTTTTCTTAGCGCGTTTTAGAAGAATAATACCTTACCCTCTTTAGTTTTGAGACTATAAGCTATCTATGGACCATCGACGGTTGTCCCCCAGAATACAACCATGTGTAGTATACGAAACCAAATAGGCAAGATGAATATGACCATAACGCCAAAAGCTCGAAAACACGTATATTAAGGTTATCATAATAACAATAATCCTAGATTTAATAGCGTGAATTTATCGAATCGCATGTTGACTACTATAATAGAAAAGAAAGGTGCAATCTGTAAATTCTCCCTCTGAAGTACAAGTATAGCAGCGCCTGTCTGCAGCAATAACGTTTCCCGTCCTCACTTGAAGGTATAACAAGAGGAAAAAAGAGAATCAACATCGCGCGATACCGTACACGAAGTTTTCTCGAAATGAAAGGAAATATGCGCATGAAACAAAACTTGTGCATGTAATATCTGGAATTCCAGATTGGACAGTATGTTGTTTGCATKTTATACGTCGCGACGGTGGTAACAACGGCCGTCCTGGAGTTTTACTGCCCAGACAATGTTCTCGACACCGGTTTCACTTCATTTAATTAGATTCGAGACAAAGCGCTTACTGCTTACTCAAATGCACAGTTTAGAGAGGTATTAGCTTGTTGCACGACATTTTGTATCGAGTTAGGTAGAGTAATAACACGAATGTCCACCTCATACACCTTTGATTAGGTTATAAATTTGGCCTGAAAGGAAGGGACAAATTTATTGGTTTTTTTCTGTACTATTTGCTCAATCGACAAATGTTTCGAGAGATAATCCAAGCAGCTTAAAAGACACTGCAGCTTACATCTTGTAGAATATATTTAGAACATAATGTAGACCAAAACGGAAAAATTCAAACAGCGTTTAAAATCTTCGTTGAATCCACCGGAATCGCATGACGTTACATCTCTAAGGTCTTATTTTGTCTGGAGAAACTTATAGAAACTTTTTGGAAAATGAGCTGCCCAAATTTTTTAAAGATATACTGCTTAAAGCTACAACGGATATGTGCTACATGCATGACGGAGGGGCCACGTAAAACAGCTTGTGTACTCCCACCCTGTCATATTCAAGACCGTTGAAATTCGAAACACTCAAGGCATTATCTTTATGGTGAGGAGGTCACTATAAGGCCGCATAGAACCCTGCATTACGGAAGGTGGTGGTCATTTTGAGCATTTACTTCAAAACTTCAAGATTTTTTATACCTTTAAAAAGTTCCATTAATTTAATATGAAATGATTCCCGTTGTTTATTGTACACTTTATTGCTTCCATTAATTTTGCATTTTGTGCCTGTGTCGTGCACGAATCAGTCTGCAGTCAACTAGATGCAAGTAAAAGCAAAAAAACCATATATACATACTTTAAATGCTTCTTTTTCTCGTAAATGGTGCGTTTCTTCTGCATATGAATAATAGATTTTAAAAAAGTAATTTCAAAACTGAATAAATAACCGTCTAAAAAAAGTAATTCGAGGACTCTTAAGGGTGGTTAACATCTCACTACCCAAGAGGGGTATGAAAGACCTATTTACACAGTTCGATGAGCCATCATTAAAGAATTAGATTCCCAAAAAATTATGCAAATCGCTGAACGAAAGAAGTAAAAATTTGCGAAAAGTATACTACATACTTAGTGTCCAGTTGAAATAACACATTTACCAGGAGAACTGGAAAGTAGTAAAAATACTAATAAAAATGAAAGCCAACAGTATTGTATAAGATTGGAACATACAGGACGTATTTACGTAGCTAACACTTACATTTCACTATACACTACAAATTTAAAAGCAAAAAAATTCCTATCTTTTTTATGTCTTTTCTATCGAAAATACGTGGTAGAAGAGATAGTTCACTTTGAGTTAAAATAAACATAACAAAATAATTTTATTTCACTGAACTAGATGCATCAGTACCGATTTTCACAAAATGATCACCAAAGTGCTGCGTAAGAGGTAAAATGAAAAAAAAATCTTTATCAACTTTCAACTAAATTATTGCAAGCTACTATACCTTTCATTATTCTACATTGAAAGCTATTATGTACGTTTACTATTTTTACATTGTAATGTAATGTTACGTCGGCAACGACATCTTATATAGCGCAACTGCACTTTTTGCACAAAAAGGTAAGCTCCAGCGACACTTACAATCAATTTTAGAGACGGTACATAAAATTTGCATACATATGAACATAACCTGAGGCGGAGCGTGCAGAGGTATAAAAGCGGACACGCTGGCTTATGCATCTTCTGCTGCAACCGAGCAGAAGTGACGGACTGCTTCTACGAACTGTATTACATTTTTATTCAATTTGTCCACTTCCTGGCGTCGCTGAAATACGATGCAGTTTTAACTGTCGGGCTTAAGGGGTAGATTCGTCTAAGTTTCTCATAAAATACGATTGTACTATTTCTGCTGCACACTCCATGTTTTCGCGATATTGTTGCGAGCGAATGGCTTAAGTTTCGTCTTGAGAGTTTTGTTTCCTGATTGAATAATTTATTTTTGTGCCTGTTTGTTCAGGTCTTGTATCATTATCTTGCTTTGTTTTGGCTAGTGTTCTTTAAATACGATTCAGTGGGTGATTGAAATCGAAAATGGAGATTATAGGATCTATTTAATAAAAGATAAGTTTTCCTAAGACTACATATTTTTCTTCATTACTTATTTACAACACCTTATGTTTTGCAAATTTTTACGGATAACTTGATTTTTTAAATAGAACGGCATATATATTTTTATTGAGGTATGTTCGAGACTATTTTTAAAGGTTTAAAAGTTTAGGAAACATTGTCAATTTTATATTATTTTTGTGGGTTGCACACAATGATCCATATCAGTTTCCACCACGATCTCCTGATATAACATCCCTTGATTATTTTTAAGATACAGTACCCTTAGTGCATCCACCTGTACATGTCTAGGTATGCATATATGTAATTGCTAGAAATTTCATCGACTATTGTAATACATTTATTATTAAGTAACCAAATGATTTCTATATTACTGTGAATTCCGCGCATCCCTGATTTAATGCTACGTAATCATCGGAAGTTGACCAGACCATCACACCGATTTTACAGCAGGCAACTGGCCGCAAAGTAAATACACCTATCGATGTATCCGGTTAATGCATGGTGCTACACGTGCCGGACCAAGTTGACCGACATGGCTGGACAAACCGGGTGCAACTTTTCCCACAGGAATCCTTTGGCATTGCACGAGTGCACACCAAATACAGGCAAGAACTCGAGAAATATGTTCTCAGAGAACATATCTTCGAATTCAGTTGAGAAGTGCCTTAAATGGACGAAGCAGTTTTCACAAATGAGGGTAATACGTGGGTAATATGGTGAAATGAAAAACAAATTAATATGGCAATAGTTACTTCCTGTTCTCCTTTTAATGCCATATTTGGAATTAGTGCGACTGAGGCCAAAACCACAGCTTCATTCACTTTCGAGTTTGGCTGAGAGTATTGTTTTGGTTTTGGCTTCAAAAAACTGTCTTGTTGGAAGTCTTTCTGGAAATACAAACAAGGTAATTAACCGTCAAACGACTGGGTTGCATCTTTTATGTCAAGACATCTAGACATAAAAATTGCAAGTGCAGATGTATCGGCGGAAACAGTGAATACATATTTTGATCATTTACAATTAGAAATAAAAGATATACTACCAGATTCGATATGGAATTATGACAAAACAATCCTTTTGGATGGATATTTTATCTTGCTCTAAAAAGTTAAATGTGAATAACTTATATTACATTCTTTTTTTTACCAAATGGCCAAAGTGTACCCTGTTTACGGTACTTAAATATAAAATGATTTAATCTATATTCCCAGCATTCTCACTTACATGGGTACCAACCTCCTCAAAACTGTTCAAGGTAGTGGAATGCTGCTATTTATTATAGTCCACCACGTTTTAAAAAAAGCTACTTTGATTCAAAGACTACGAACATTTAAGATAAACGTTAAACTGATGTCTGCTACTGGGTAAAGGTCTTTTTTCACTGATACCTAAATAGGAATATAAAAAGAAATAAAGGGAAAGCTTGGACAGATAAGAAATAAGTAATATCGCAAATATAGCAGCAATTACTGATACACTCGTTGTACGCAATGCAATAAAACTCAGCAAAATTTAGTAGAAAAAACTGATTAGGGCATCTGATGTAACTACAAAGACTACGAACATTTAAGATAAACGTTAAACTGATGTCTGCTACTGGGTAAAGGTCTTTTTTCACTGATACCTAAATAGGAATATAAAAAGAAATAAAGGGAAAGCTTGGACAGATAAGAAATAAGTAATATCGCAAATATAGCAGCAATTACTGATACACTCGTTGTACGCAATGCAATAAAACTCAGCAAAATTTAGTAGAAAAAACTGATTAGGGCATCTGATGTAACTACACTAACAACGGCGAATACACCACGATTAATTACGAATGATGATAGTGTGAATGAATGATAGTGATGAAAATAAGCCTAAGACTAGTGTGGAAATCAAATAATGGAGGAAGGAGGCCTACAAAGATATGGAGCGACAATGTAGAAAAAGGACTAATGTGAGGGCAAGTGACGCAAAAGGCACTCAACGAGAAAGGCTAGAACAAAAATAATTTGCAGTATGAATAGAACGTAGAACTTTTTGATTGCGGACATCTAACTATGTATTCCGAATTCCTCTTTAACCAACAATTTTAGTTTATATTACGTCTGCACTATTACAAAGCTTTGCATACAGAGGTTTTAATTCAAAGGTCACAAAGCACTAATAAATAGAATATAAAGGTGTCACGCAGTTTTGATGCTTTGTGCAATACACCATCGGTGTCCAACTTCGAAAAGCAGAATTTGTACAGAGGTCAGTTCCTGCAGGTCGTGGGGGCGCTGAAAACAAACGAGCGCAAAATAATAAAGCTCTCGCAATAAATTAAAACGGTCACGGCGGCCTAATAAAGGACCTTCGTAAAGGGCGCACGACCCGCACACATACTTTTTAACACGCTTGACGTACAAAACGTTACACCGTGTAATTGTATTCACTTCACGGGCAAGGATGTCCACCAAGCAGGTGTTCGGACAAAAGACATGCAAGGTAACTTATTGTTCTTTTGGCAAACGTCGAAAGGGGTTGGTTTATTTTAGGCCTCGGGCTGACACGTCGAGAGGCTTTATTGGCTTGCACCTGATGCAACTGCATATCGAACAAACGCAGTAATTAAATGGAAAACGTCGACGTTTAATTTATTGTCTTGGAAGAGCTGCTTCCGATTGCGTAGTTTCGTTGTTGAAATATTGAGTTTACACAGCTGCTGCTTTCGACAAAAAATAATTCTACGGCTGTAATGTAAAGTTTGGATAATCAGATGTGAGGTACCGACATACTTGGAGTTCGAACTTATGGTTTACGTAAGTAAAAGGAAAGTAGTTTAGCATCACTGGAGAGAGTACTGCTTTAATGTTTCCTTTGTTTAGCTTTTGACTGAGGTCTGAATTCAATCAATTCCGAAACTTCTTCCGATATACACATATTTTTGAACATACCAAGTATCTATTATTATGAAAAAACTATTTCATTTACCTCTGTGACAACATTTAGTTAAAATTTAAAAATGTCTTGATCGTGAGTAAATCTTTTCACAGAGACTTACGATTATCGCGGTTCATCTTCAACGTTCAGCTACGAAGTGCATTCTGGTAGATAATGCAGCAGCATCGTACGTACCCAAGCTTACGTTATGAAGCTTATAGAGCATCAGCGGAGCTAAAGTTGCCGGCGCCACGCAGAAGACACAAAAAGCCAGCGGCATCTCAAACTTTGATGAGCTACTGCTTTAATGCAGAAACACAGGCGGTAAGATAAACAAAATCAATGCTGGCAGGTCTAATCTATTTAAGGGCACGCCGCGATATCATGCAAATCTACTTAACTAAATCTGTGCAGCCATTACGGCGTCATTACCTTATTGATGCTGCTGCTAAGAGGTGAGCGTTCTGAAAAGTGCATTGGTTGACGTGAATTATGGTTATAATGAGATTAATTAAATTTTGTTACTTGCAAATTACAGTTAGCGTTGTGTTAGGTACCAGCGAAAGAACTTATATTCATTTTAATTTTATCCCACCATTGTCCCACCCGGAGTATCCTCCTTGCGAACGGAAGGCGCGCTAAAGCTCTCCTTATGGAACACTCTAATTAAACGTACGTTCTTTAACTAAGTGTTTTGTACTAGTTAATTGCAGTAACTGACTCCAAGAGCAGTATAGACAATTTTACGAGCCTAATTGTTTTTAATGATGCATTTAGTTTAATTAAGCTTTGAGGAACACCGAACTTTGAGCGATATGCCACTCTTTCAAGTAAATTGCTAACTATCTGAGAAGATAAGATAGAAGTAGCACATTACATTATGTTTTCAAAAAAGCGATGGCCTAGTCATGCACTGACAAAAAATAACGAACTGACGTTTCGCAAACATCTTTCGTCTTTTTAGACGATCTTTCAGCAAAACAAAAAAAATCACTATAAGAGACAAAAAATTAACGATAGAAGGCAATAAGATAGATGTATAAGGAAAGGGAATAGGCCGACAACGTATATAATCTATCATATATCATCTACACAATGCACCTGTAGTATGTTTATAATTAAATATAGATTATTATTATTTGAGTGTTCATTGCTCTTTACCCTCATATTCACACACTTCCCCGGCTCATCACAACTGAAAATTCTTATTGTTGAAAAATTTCCTTCCGAAAAAAAGTTCCCATAATGACTTCTATATATATTGAGTGCAAAGTAAAACGATAAATAGTAGAGGTGTATGCCCGTTAGGGGAGGCAAGAATTTTGTCCGTTTCGCTCTACGACTTACGGTTTCTTTTTGGACCTTAACATTTTTGGACCTCCGATTTAGCTAAATTCATACATATTTACTAATTTGGACCTGCTGAATTCATCAGGAATGGTCTCATTTGGTCGCTAGCTGCAACGGTTGGCTAGAAAAGTTTAAATCGATACATTATGCTTAAATTAAATTTCAGATATTACGTTTTCTCCTAAAACTTCCCATTTACCAATACAGTTACGGTAACGCGGTGCAGACAGACTAGCAATTTTATTTTACGAATTTCCGTTGAAGTCTGTGAGGATCGGATGCGGATATGAATCAGACAAAGGAGCAAAATGATGCCCTTCCGGTTGCCAATATTCAGTGGTCTGCAAACTATGTTCTGAAACAGCTAGTTTGCTCTTTGGTCGATAAACGGTATCAGCGGAGATACTGCAGATGAGATACGTATTTAATCGACTAAGATATTAAGCTACACTTGCGAACTGAAGGCGTAAAGACAATTCATATCCATGATACGAGAAGTTATAATGATCATGTTAAAATTTGCCAACATTAAGCTAAAAACTTTCCGTACTTTGATATTTTCTGGAGTTAGTTCCATTAGTAAATGAGTTATGTATTTTGCGAAGTGTCTTATTGGAACTTATTCAGGTTTGAATACACTGGCCATACGGTTCATCTTTATTTTTATGAAAACTGCCTATCTTATTTACCTAGCTGAGCAGAGAAAAATGTTCCTTAAAAATCAGGTGAAAATACCAAAACTAAATCGCCCTGTCTATAAAAGCACACCCGCAATGCTTCTCTAAAGTCTTATTAAATGCAGGGATTCTATTTGTTATCGTTTATACGCGGTTTGTATTTTAGTTTGTTGGACGAAGTTGAACATACTTTTCAAGTGTCAAGGCAGCCCGATAAGCTCCACTTCTTCACAAATATTATACGAGTATGGCCGACGTTTCCATTCCTTATTTCATAGAACAGTATAAATACATGCTGACGGGACACGAATGCATCAGCGTTCATCCGAATGTGTCATTTCGGAGCTTTTAACGCTACGTATGAACTGTGGCAGCGATTAAAATGGCTGCTGCATAAATGATGACAAATCATTTCGCGTAAATATAAAATAAAATGCATGGTTTTAAAAATAATATCAGTACAATACAACAAAACCTAGAAAAAGGTACATGACTAATAAATAAGTTTTAAAGTAAAATTTAATCGATATTTGAATTTTTGTCAGACATTATTGTTGGAGTTTAACGCTCCATATTTTCTAACTTTTCTTTTCTAACTAAGCAGCACTGTATGGAATGACAAGTCTCTTCTAATAAAGTATCACTTGACCCCCCCCTTCCCATTTGAAAAAAAAATTGTGGGATGACACAACGCGGTTGCGGGTTTTTGTATGCTTTTTGCGTCAAAATGTGTCCTCCTGACAAACAAAATTGTCGAGTTTTTTGATTTTGCAGAAAAGTTCTTTCTCACCCTGTAATGCCTTGTGGTAAGTTTTCGATGGGCCTCTTTGTATATGTTGTAGCTACAGATATAGTAGTGAAAGTATTCACCAATAAAAGTAAGCTTTCCTAATGTGGCAATCGAATAACATCGTCTACAACTAAAACGTACCGATTTCAAAATTCCTTAAAATATGTAGCTTTTCAACCTAATCCCACTAGTGCGAATACACATTTGAAGTTTGTAAATTCTCCAGTCCTTTCGCAATACCTTTAAAAGGCCCCCATCCTGAGGGTGGTCACCCTGGTTGCGACTCCAGCTTCCTCATTATTTAGCATATTTATCCGTCGAGACAGACATGGGGATTCTTGGGTTTCCATCGAGAAAGTTCGCCTGCTTTAGGATTCATATCCCAATTGCACAATCGTGTCTCGCGTCGCAAGGCCGTCTCGATTTCGATGCATCATATTGTTTGGCACCTGCTCCCCACGTCTAGACACAGTGTCTGGAAGCGCCCGCCATTAGTGCACATGACACTGCTCCGTGTTTACTTCTGTCTGTGGGTGTACATAACAGGTGAGCTCATTTCATGCATTCTAATTTAAAACTGTCTGCAGCAGTCATTGTTGCAGTTCTTCGCAAAAACAGCTGCGTGTAATTTTCAAATGTCCAATGCAGGTATGTGGGTATTGCGTCGAGAATGCTAATAAGTACGAAATGATGTCCAAAAATTACTTTTAGAGTACACTAGTTAACCCAGTTCGTTAATTTTGGCAATACATTGACAAGCAAGATTTTCTTAAAAACTTGCATATTCAATAGAATATTCATAAAGTAATTTTAAGCCACTTAAGAAATATCTTTTGTGCAGGTCTACAAACCACTCTTCAAGGACGTATACGGCGATAGCTTCATTATTTGTCATTACTGCTTGAATCATTTATTCTTCTGTTTTAAGAAGAAATGGTCCGACGCCGTCAAATCTGGATATTGGAGAAAGGGATTAATTACATGAAAACTTCAGGAGCGTTGTCTTGCAAATGTAACTAGAATCTTCCGACAATATTTTTTGTATAAAAGGTAGTTATAAAAAATGTAAATACATTCTAAATTTGATTGTGTTTGATGTCGCTGCTCTACCATCTTTGAAGAGATGCTACAATACCATTGCAGAAAAACTGATGTAAAGGTTCTTGCTATAGCTTCTTTAAAACGGCAACATGCGTTCTTGTCGTTTTGTTCGTTTTTCCAAAGCGGCAACTTGGACAATCTCATCCTCTTAATTGATCACGCCTAAACTTCTTCGAAATCTAGATTTTCAAAGCATGCTCCAATTACGCCAGTTAGTACGAAACTGTGTGATCTGATTTACTTACAATATAATACTTTTACTCATAACACATACATTTTTTCAATTAATCATTAGACATTAGACGGTAGATAAATGCCATAATCACCAGTCAAAAATGTAGATAAAAGATACATACATAACGTACATTTTATCCAGAAATTTCCTTAGTTTAATAAAATAAACGCTAACATGTATTGCATGCACACTCTTCACCCCCAATGAAAAATCATTTCAGTGCTTTTTCCGGCGTTACGCTTGCTGATCATTGTGAAATCCTTTGTAATCATAATGTAATCGTATTTATCCCAAAATCAGTTAAGTAACCCGTGTAATCTCTAGTAGGATTCACGAATCTATAATGATTCCATGAATCTCCGCGTAATCGGTGGAACAGATTTTCTATTAGTGATTACTACTTCGAGTTTAAAAGCACTACAAGACGTTTGAAAGGCGTTACATAATTCTGAATTTATGTAGCTACATCACATCTGATACCGGTGTTTTATAGAACATTTAACAGAACCAGCGTACTCAAACAATATATAGGTACTATAGCTGCACTGAAAGCGAGATAAAGCTACATTAAACCAAAAAAGCTGCCTAATCGAAAATCCAAAAATTTTTTTTTAAAGCTCACTATTACAAGAATGCCTTGTGCCTTTTGGTCCACGAGAAAGACGTTCTTATACAGGAAGCGCGTAACACGTTAACATTGCGACCAGGATAAGCTCATTTGTTTAGCCGTACAAAAACAATCATGCGTGTAAATATTATTTATTCTGCACGCCGATCTGTTACACACCGGCCATCAATACATCAATTACTAGCGGAAACACATCGACACCTTGTACTACAACGCAAGAAACGACATCGCAGGATATCCTGCAGATAATAATCGAAGGAGGTAGCAGGAAGCGTAACGCGCTCAAAAAAGCACAAACGAACAACCTCGACCATCAGCATTTTCAATGCGGCTGTCGTCATTTGACTTATCAGTGCAGTTAACGAGAACGTAAGCGATACTGGTGTATTGTCTGGTGTATTAAACGACGACTATCAGTCACTGCCCCGGTCTCGACTATCAACTTGTCTGGGTGCTCAACCGAGTGCACTGCACCTCGCAGTGCAGCGCTTTGTTTAGTTATGCGGTTTATAAATGTCAGGAAATGTCTGCCAGCTTATGATTATTGACTTTATTTTTTCCTGGTCGCCCGCGAAGGCGTATATGCGCTGGATGCGCAGCCGGGGAATTGATGGGGTCGTCACAGGTCGGAGCGGTTTTCCGAATGGAAGCTTTTTGATCACAAATACAGGTTACTGTGACAACTAGTTAAGCAGCAAGATTTTTAAAAAGATATGCCAAAGGTTTACCTTCAAAGATCCACAAGAATTACAAACAACCTTTTTCTCTCAACTCTAACAACGTTCTCCTCGTGTTTCGTCTTCTAAAATCTAATCTTACTTAATTAACCACCCACTCCATCTCATCCAACCAATTACATTCAAACTTCCAATAAAGTTTTTTAGTCATCCCTCCAATAGCATTCAAGCTTACAAAATCACGCCATACACATAAATTTTAGTTCCACCGTCATTCCTTCAACTTTCGTAACGCACTTGAACAATTATAAGTGTCCCTTCACAGCAAGGAGCGTCCGCTTGGATACACTTTACTTCTTTAACCAACAAAACATATGGTCAGCAACTGTAACTAACCCAGCCACCCTTGCTTACCTACCGCACGCATACTTTCTAAATACAAAAATATGTAACATTCGGGGCATTGATAAAAAGGTTAATTACTTTAATGGGGAGCTACTCCCTGTCTTTGACAATCATGCACCTGTAAGACTGAGTAAAATTACACGACCACCAGCACCCTGGTTAACGAACAATATAAAGTCTCTGATCAGGATGAGAAACAAAGCCCTTAAAAAATACAAATCTACATGGAATTACTGTAAGCAGCTTAGGAATCATGTTAATTACCTACATGATTAAAGAAGAGGAAAGAATTCATGGAAAGTCGAATTTCATCTGTTAAAGGTTCACATGTATAGAAAATATTCAGGGAAGTTCTTCATCTCGCGAGTCGTGGCCAGGCGGTGAGCTTGCGCTTGACTTTAGTACAACTGCCGATGAAATTAATAACTATTTCTCCTCAGTCTCTGGTCATGATCAATAGCCTGATGGGAATTTACTTTATTTTTATAGTAACCACTATAAAACTAACTTTCGTAATAAATTTAGGTTTACTGTTATGTCTGAAACAGATATTTCAAAGATTATAATGGGTATCGAGTCTAAGGGCTACGAAACAGATTATGATATCCATCAATTTTTCATTAAATTTGCTAATTTATTAGACACTGCAAACTCAGGGTTCCCAAATTCCTCTAGGTGTGCACCAATACTCTGGTGGTAGTTTCACTTTAAATTAATCTTCCTTGTCGCGTGATTTATTCGATCTCCACAGAACTATCAAGCAATATATCGTAGCATGGGAGCACCGTCCGCCAGTGTTAGACGTGTCGATCCAGCCGCAGTGTTCTGGGTGTCTATAGGAAATATATTACCTTATTACACTTGGACCGCATTCCACGAAAGCTTTCATTAAACTTAGATCGGAATTTTGGGTCTGCTGCAATCTTGTAATCTTGTGCAGAATGCGCTTCCTGGAAGATGTCAGTTATAACGTTTGTGCTGGGGAAGAAATATAATGGAATAGATACATACATCTGAGAAAAATGACTAAACAAACAAAAAGTTGTGAATCTTTGACCTGACCTAACCTTTTCACTCGTAGATAAACAATCTATTATACAGGGTCGTTACAAAGTATGGAACCGGCAAGAACCTGAAATGTTCTGTTCGACCGATTTTTCTGAAATTGTGCATGGGCCTACGGGTAATTGAAATGCATTTTCTGGAATTTTTTTAACTCCTTGTCAGCGGTCGTTTCCGAGATATGGGCGCAAGTTGCACTTTTTTAGATAGTAATGGGGGTCAAAAGGTACATCATTGAAAAGGATATTTTTCCTAATTTAAAAAATATATCACACTTGTATAATTTATTGTTTTGTACTTTGTAGTGACCCTGTATGTAATTACAGACTTATGGCTTCGCTCTTATCCAGTCTATACCTACATTTCGTGTATAAGTATTATTCCGGCTCTTTCTTTATTATTTTAGTTGAATTTCTAATTGTTTAGGTTCATCAATGTTTTACTTCAAGTTTTATTTGTGTTTTTGTTACTTTAGAATGTTATACAGGGTGATTTTTTGAAAACTTCACACCTTAAATAACTTTAAATATAGCAAAAATTTAAAAATTTGCAAAAACAGGTAAACTTTTGTTTGCAGGGGGACAACTTTTGAGATAAGTTTTTAATGGATAGCGCTTACTCTTTGAGCAGGGTAGACACCCCTTTAAAAATTTTAAATGGAACTATCCACCTTGTGATACATCATTTGAAAGCTTATTACACAAGGAGTCTTGCCATGTAATTAGTTTTACCACGTTTACCTTATTGACGGGGTAATAGATTAATAGTGCCTACGAAACAGGTTGCTTATTAAATTGAATATTTTGGACTCTTTTCAACAAAATGTATTTTATTTTAGAGCGGAAATAAAATTTGTCCTTACGAGAACCCAAAATTTAAACAACTTCTAAAAAATATGACACTTAAAAAAAACTCCCAGAATACTGAAAATTTTCTTTTAACATTATTATTAACATTAAAGTATTTATCATGTAATTTTTTAGAAAGTCCATGTCCACGAAAAAGAAAAATTATTTATTTGTAACTCCAAAAACAGTGTGAACAAAACCATAGAAATTCAAACCTTACAATAGATTCTCAAAATGTGCACCACCTCCTTCCATACAATAATACAGACGGTTCTCGAACTCCTGCTGCACTTTTCGGAAAGTTTCAGGTGGAATCCTCCTGCACTCGTTAATAATTCTTTCTCGCAAATCGTCCAGGCTAGTAGGTTGTGTTTTGTAAACCACAGATGTTAAATGACCCCATAGAAAGAAATCTAAAGCAGTCAAATCGGGTGATCGTGGCGGCCATTCAATTGTTCCACGCCTACCAATCAAGTGAAGAGGAAATCTATGATTTAACCAATTTCGCACATTAATGGCGTAATGCGGTGGGGCTCCATCATGTTGGTAAAACAATTCGTATTCATCCAACATTGGATTTCCTTCAGGGTCACGTTGGTTTTCTAATTGCTCTGTGATTAAAGGATCAATAACGTTATCAAGTAATTCTAAATACATTCCCCCATTTAGCGTCCCATCAATGAAAATTGGACCTACAATTGCGTTGCCAAGTATTCCAGCCCAGACGTTCAGCTTCTGAGTATCTTGTGTATGACCTTCTCGAAAAATATAAGGATTTTCGTCACTCCAGTACCTGACGGTATGTTTATTTACAGAGCCGTTTAAAAAAAATGTGCATTCATCACTGAAGCAGATATTTTTTATTAGATTTGGATTTACTATAATCTTTTCTGTCATAATTTCGCAAAATTGCAGTCTTTTATCGAAGTCATCTTCGCCGAGTTCCTGGAGAGTTTTCATCTTATAGGGATGGAATTTGTGCAGGTTTGTAACTTTCCTTACAGATGAATAAGAAAGTCCAGTGGCTGTAGAAATGTTACGCAAAGAGCTAGTTGGATCCATTGCAAAATGACCAAGTACTTCAAGTTGGGCCATTTCATCAACGACTCTATTCCCTGCCCTTTTTTTGTTTACTACAGATCCAGTGTCTTGAAATTTCTGCACGAGATCGAGAATGTACTTGCGTCAACATTTTTATCGGGGTGCCGTTCGTTAAACACCCTTGCTGACGCACGAGCACAGCTATGCTCAGCACCGTAAATAAAAATTATTTCTACCCTTTCGGTAGTTGAATAAACCATTATCACTTGGACTCTCACTTTAAAATTTCACGCGATTTATAAAAAGGAATGTGAACAAAAAGATGGCCGTGCCAAAGAAGTAGCCAAAAAATTGAAACAAAAATTGGAAACACAAAGTAGATAATTACTTAACCAATTCAGTATAAACTGTCGAGTTGCAATATCAAGTAATGTCGAAAGAAAATTTTAGTATTTTTGGCATTTTGCTTAGGTGTAACAATTATTTTTTAACAAGTTTTTTTAGGCTTAAGTAAGGACAATTTTTATTATAACTGCAAGACAATAAATTTGTTAAAAAAGTCCAAAATATTCCATTTTATAAGCCACTTGCTACAATGCACTTTTTGACCCACTACCCCGTCAATGGGTAAAAAATAGTAAAACTAATTACATGGCAAGACTCGTTGTGTAATAAGCTTTTAAATGATGTATCGTAAGATGGGTAGTTTCATTTAAAATTTTTGAAGGGGTATCTACCCCGCTAAGAGGGTAAGCGCTATCCATTAAAAACTTATCTCAAAAGTTGTCCCCTTGTAAACAAAAGTTTACCTGTTTTTGCAAAATTTTAAATTTTTTCCTCTATTTAAAGTTATTTAAGGTGTGAAGTTTTCAAAGAATCACCCTGTATATATCTAGCAAAGGAGTCTTAAGAGACGAAACAAAGCAACCAGCCGTACATCCACTCTCCTAGATTAGCTACTCGCAGAGAATCATCCCGATTCAAGTTGATGCATAGGTGCATTTGCAACCACATCGTTTGTTAGCGAGGGGTATGGTAATGCAGGTAAGTGATTCATTCATTGTAGGGTTCGAACCGTATGTTACCGGGGGAGGTGGAAATATCCATGCTGGCGCAATTGCCTCCCCAGACGCGCGCATAAATCAGTCTGCACTGGAAATCCTACCGTTACACCTGTAACGATTTATTTGAATACTTCCTCAGGTGCAAGTTGCTGGCTAACAATCCCCCGCACCGGGGAAGACGATGCATTCCCGCGACTAAAAAAAAGAAGAACATTCAGGAGCGGTAGTTTTCCTTGCTTGGCTAAACCTTAGCGACAGTCGTAGCTTGTAAAAAATTCTATCAAGTTATGCTTATTTTTGAAACAAAATGTCGTTAAAAGGTTATTTTCAAAGTACACATACAGCACAGCCTAAAATACTTTAAATGGAGAAAAAATTCCAATAATAGGTATACCTTTGCTTAGGGGGCACCGTAGGAGACAAACGATTAATTTGTTTTACTTTGTTTTACTGTTATTCACTAATTTGCGGGGTACTTGGAGATAAACAAGTACAATGAAAGTAGTTCCTTAATAAATTGAATAATTTTTTTACTGATGTATTCTAGATATTTCTTGTATCTAGAGTCAGTCACTTGAAGGTATTTTGGCGAGAAGTTATGTTTGAGAATTGTGTTATTTGATATAACTTGAAGTGTTTTGTCTTTTGATCATGCTGTTTCCAATGGATTAGGGCACAAACTCCAGTTGTCAATCTTCTCTGGAAACCAGCTTCAGTATAATATATTGTTAGAGCCAAGACTTGGTCACAGCAACKTCTGTTGTTTAAAGTATTCGTCCTCAAATTTTGCAAGAATTCTGGATAAAKAACATCAAAACCAGCAGCTCTACGGGCCTTTAAAGCACAAATAGCTTGCCGAAGTTTTTACAATGAGAATAATTGTGACAACTCTACTGAAGGTTCGCATCTTTTTCTTAACTGACGAAGTTTTCCTTTCATCTTGTTCAGTTCCTCCGTGGATATTTGAACAGAATTGGAGATATTAACCCTAATTTAGTGTCTTGCGAGTTGCCCGGGAAAAGTACAGCTTTTACCGCTTGTTTACTGCAACTTCCCGTTTTACTTCCCGGCTCCGTCAGTAACAAGCGTAAAAGGTATACTGCCTCAATTAAGATCTGGGGATTCGAGAACTGCCCAACTTCTTCGATAAAGGCATCTAATGTCTCGGGTTCGTATAGTCGCTCGCAGTACTCGAATAGCGACTCCGGTTTAACGGCCACCGTTGTCCGAGACTAAAATGACGTTTTTACGAATACCTAACTCAGTTCTTATGTCGGAGACCAGCTAATGTGCAATTGGATTGCAACTATGCACTGTCATTACGCCCTCTGCAGACGACGCGCCGCATGAGTTTCCACATTATAATAAATGCCCGCGGGAGCCATAGCGGTGTGTGCGATTGATAATGATGCGCATTTTCGTGGTAAAAAAGCGGGATTATGTTGATTTCGCTGCTTCTTCGAACGCGGAATTGCAGGGCAGGTGAACTTAATAAACCAAATTACTGTTATCAGTATTAGTACTAATCAGGTCGCTCTTTGTGCTGCTGCCGTGTGGTTCGGTTGAAAACCTGATTTATTTTCCTGCAGCTGATGTTGGGGTCGTTGATTGACTCACATTTGCAACGATTTTCGATTGTAGCAGGTTGCTATCTTCCGACCTGCGGAAAATTTTGCGGTGCAAGCTTCTGCTTACCAGGACAAGGCTAATCTTGCACACGTGTTCACGCAACATAACTGTGGAATTAGATTAATTCGTGAATAATTGTATTTCGTCAGCAAAAATAGACTTGATTGTTTTATCCATAAACCATAATTACAGATCCACTGCATTACTTTTTTATGTTGAAGGTGTCATAGACAGAATCGGTAAAATTTTTAAGAAACTACTCATTCGTACTATCTTTCAGTCCTCCTCAAAAATTTCACGGATTCTACCAAAATAAATCCTCTATCTTCTAGAGGAGCTGTGCTGTGCCGTTTATACCGGCGAAATAGATAGATCCATTAAAATAGGCTTAGTGACCACTATATGCATAAAATCAGGTTTCTCCACCCATTTAGCAGTAGCCGAACATCAGCATGAAATCGATCATGATATTTTGTTTGATAATGTGTCAGTTCTAGAGAAAGTGCCTTTGTTTACAACCTGAAAATTCCGAGAAGACGTGTTTCTCGCGTTAGGTTTATACCATATTCCATATTCCACTCTCGATGACGCCCCTTACCAGAGCGGGCGAAACGTCACACTATTCTAAAAACAGACGCGGTCTAACCCAAAAGACTAAGATTTCAATAAACATCTTTGTTAAAACAATTTTGCTAGGTACTTTAATCCCAACTTATTCGACACAATTAATAATAATAATAATATTTATTTGTATGCTACCGGAGGTTTATACACGTCAATAAATATACATTTAGAGCAAAACAACAAATATAAGGATTTACGAATAAACAAGCGTTCACACACATTACCTATCTATAATTAATATGAGCTACATTAGCTTGATATGATCGCATTGTCTCCCAAAAATTCGTCACAAGTATAATAAGCTCCCTTCAAGAGTATAGCTTTTATTTTGGCAGAAAACTTTTTAATGGGCAAGTTCGTAATTTCATGACCAAGTCTATTGAAACACTTCGGACCATAGTAATTGTATGCGTTCCTACTTCTTTCAAGTCTGAGAGGATTTAATATTAGTTTTTCCTTGCCGCGTGTGTTGAAGTGATGTCTCTCCGGACACCTCACGAAGTTTGTTAAATTATTTTTTACATACATTAAGCTGTAGTATATATATAATGATGGAAAAGTAAAAATTCGTTCATTTATAAATGCATCTTTAGCGTCATCTCGATATCCGAGACCAGCTATAACTCTAACTACCTTTCTTTGCAGGGAAAAAATCCTTTTAGCGTGACTACTATGACCCCAAATCAGCAAACCATAAGACAACACACTTTGAAATAAAGAGTAGTACGCCGTAAATAGCACCGTATGTGACACTTCATTAACCAGCATGCGCATCAAATAAGCGGTTTTTGACAATTTTCCACAAAGTTCTGTTACATGTTTTTCAAATGTTAAATTATAGTCAACATTCACGCCCAAGAACTTTACATTTGTTTGCGATTGAAATTCTAGATTTTTTGTTGAAAATATGAGCTCCTGGACTTTGTCTTCATTTGATTGTAACTTATTATCGTCAAACCAATTTTTAATTTCCATGTGCGCCCTACTCATAGATGAGAATAAAGTATCCAAGCTGGATGTTGTATTAAAAATGCTCGTGTCGTCCGCAAATAATATCAAATTACCGGATGTGACATTGTCAAATATGTCATTTATATAAAACAAAAACAATAACGGGCCCAGTACAAATCCCTGAGGTACACCGTATTTCATTGACTTTTGATCAGATCTACTGCCATTGTAGTAAGTAACCTGTTTTCTCTGAGTTAAATAACTTTCAATCAGTTTTAAAGATAAGGCTTTTATTCCATACGCTTCCAACTTTTTAATGAGTCTATCAGGAATAACACAGTCAAACGCTTTGGTTAGGTCAAAAAAAAATTCCCCAAGTATATTTATTATTTTCCATTCCTTCAATGATTCCCTGAACTAGTTCATGGATAGCTAGTTCGGTAGATTTACCCTTTCTAAAGCCAAATTGATTTTTATGTAAAATGTTATGATGTTCCGCAAAATGTATAAGTTGCTTAAATAGGATCTTTTCTATTATTTTGCCAATAGTAGGCACAATTGATCGGACGATAGTTTTCTGGCATGCCCTGGCTCCCTTTCTTAAATAGGGGTACTACTTTAGCTATTTTTAAGCATTTAGGAAATGATCCGTCTTTTATTGCTAAGTTTATTAATTTTGTCAATGGAATGATGATCAGGTTCTTGATACATTTGATAAGATCGATATTTATATCGTAATAATCTTTGGAAGTATTTTTCTTCATCTCAAAAATTATGTCGCGCTTTTGATTATAAGTAATTTCCTCAAAATCGAATGAGATCCCATTTTGTTTTCTGCTACAAATTGGCAAGGTTTTATTACTTGGTGGAATATTTTCTGTTATGATTTCTGCTGCCGAGGCAAAATAATTGTTTAGGTCATTTGGTTTTAAGTTTTTAGAAATTATCTGCAACTTGGAATTTGCTCGTTTGGAGTTTATAAGAGACCAGGCACTTTTCATAAAGTTAGAGCTTTCAGATAAGAATTTATCATTAGCAAAATTTTTGGCTTTAGATATTTCAGCTCGATAATATTTCCGATATGCAGAATGATAAGACGCAAATTCCTTACGGCCAGGATTTGACTGTTTTAATTCATGTAAAAATGTGAGATTTTGTCTCATTTGAAGCAATCTACTGTTGAACCAGTTAACTCTATTTGACTTGTTAGATATTGATTTGGACTTCAGAGGGAAAGCTGCTTTTATCCCGCTAACAAGGATACTTAGGAATCTATCAAATTTATTATTTAATTATTATTTATTATATTTATTATTAAATTAACATCCAGTAAGCTTTTTTACTATCTCCGCGAGCCATCGTACAGCATTTAGTCGAAAATCGAAACTGACTGATTGAAATTCGATATACCTACTCCTAGGACCGAGCTCGCAGGACCAACCCCGGAACCGAAACGTAATCCGAACACGACGGAATATAATGCACGTTGACGTTAGCCGTCACTTAAACGAGGACGGGGTGTATTTCAAAGTCGCCGTTGGCTTCATGGATTTTTTCCCTTTGTGACAGATGGAAGCTAGCGTGAAGATGCAATCAGGACAAAATACTGTTGCCGTAAATTGCTAGCGTACGTGCTTCTCGGGCAAGTAATACTTGGATACCGTTTTAGGGTTGACGCCACCAATCGGATACGTCTGTGATGTCCTGTTCCCTTTCGCATTCGCTGCTAATGAGAACTATCTTGGAGGTCCACGATCGTCCGGACCTTCTGAGTTAATTTATCGAGTTGGGAATGAGATGGGGAGGTGGAGAAAAGGTGAAGCCTGAGCACGAACGTAAATAATTCTAACAAGATGATTTAAAAGAAAATAGGACTGCAGTACCTTAAAATGAGTGTTACTTTTACAATATAGCGAAGGAAAAAGCATTACTTCAACCTCCAAAACACTTTCCAATTGATAATTTAGTTTTTTCTTACTTCCTTATACAGTATGTTCCTCGATCAAAAAGAAGATCGGTTAAATATATAAGTAAAGAAACAGAAGAAACTGCTACCTTTTCGGCAAGGGCGGCGGTAGCTCATTTTGGGCCAACGCATGCAGTGCGAAAAGTAATTTAACAGATTAACGTCAAAATCAAAACTTTATTTATTGTTAGAACTTTATTTATACATATTTATAACACAATTAGTAGTAGTTTCATTTTTATAGCTACGAGTATTGGATGTTTATAAACTTGAGCGAAACTGGTTCACAATTCGCACCCTGCTATATGCAAGAAAGTGCCTTCCTATATAATATCTCGATCGCTCGAAAAGGTAGAACGAGTGAAAATATAATTTCACAACGTTCCGGTCCGTCTTGCTGGTAGTACAAGAGAAAGAAGACGACAGCTGCTGCCTCACCGGATGAATATCTTGTTAAATTCGCATCAACTGCCTGTTAGCCGCGGCGGTTGCTCATTAAAGCCAGCAATAAAAATAAATTTCAAATAGACGCATCCCTGGGAACCGGCATCGATTTCGCTTCCCGGTACACCACTCGAAAGCTGTATGATTGCACTTTTTTAAAAAAGCGCGATGCGATCCTGATAAGTTCAATCAAATCCTAGTAAGCGGATCTGCGTCTCTGCAAACAGTTTTAATTCAGTGTATAACCGCAGGAGGAATAGTTGTTTCTTTTGTGCAGGAATGGAGAAATACGAGATGGATGATTAGGAAGAGCACAGGATGCAAGCAGAAAGAAAAAAATTTCAGTAGGTATATAAAAAAGAATTCACTAACTTTAGCGTTAGACTGGCTTAAAAACCATATTTTATGCAGAAGGCCATGGATAAAGGTATTCTGTTTCCTAAAAAATAAAATAAAAAAGAACATCTTTTAGAACGCGTTCCATATCAAAGAACATGAAAAGGTAGTATCATTTCCCACAACAATAATTAGTATATGTAAAGAAATGGGTGAATGAGCGAAACAACTATAAATGGATTATTACCATAGTAATTTTAGTAATCTTGGTCATTGATTTCATGTAATCCTTGCATTCTGATGTTCTGAGACATTTTTGGCGACACAGTAATTAATCTTAAAATTTGACTTTGACTTTATAATTAACCTTAACTTAGGTGTTTTTAATCAAAGGAGACGTTTTAAAATTGTAACTTTTGGGGCAGATATAACGATGAATATTAACGTGGCGAGATCCTAAAACCCCGACACACGAAAAAGGAAATAGTTGTCATGATTCTTACAAAGGAATAAGGAACCCCGTCTTTCTAATTGCATAATCTTTGAGCGAACCTGGGGAGCGCACTTTATCAGAGATAAAGCCCTGTCGGACCCTTCTATTAAAAGTTTTAAAGCTAGCTATAATTACGTCTAACGTCGACACTGAATAAAACATAGTTGTTGTGCTTTGACCATCTATGTAAATTTATTACAGTTTCGGTTGTTATAAATCAAAAGTAGATTCAATTATACATTTGTGGGAAGAGACACTTGTCATCTAATTTCATATCATTAAAAAGTAAATTAACTTCCTCAAGTATGTACATATTCAAAGCATGTAAGTATAGGAAAGTTGGCTTGCGTTAAATTGCTGAAGATATTCTGGGTTGATATACATGCTACCAGCTCAAAAACACGTCCTCACGGGTCGAATGCTACCACTCGAGTCATATAAAAAAGAACAGCATTTCTGGAAAAATTTGGTTACAAAAACCTTTTTCTCATGGAAAGTCGTCGTACCTGTAGTTATACACCTTATCCGTTTTCAACCATTAACCTATACGGTATGTATAACTTATACCTCCCCCTTATGGAAATGCAAAATACTGAGTGAAAGAACGACCAAAAAAATTCATCCCTCAAACTAGACACACCCTTTCCTCTGAACCTACTTGCGACGGTCCTTAATAATTTCATCCTAATAGCACCCCAGGACGGCACGGAACCCTTTGAGATTCAAATTAAAAGAAATGTCGCGGTTGCGGCTGTATACGTCCCACTTTGTCGCCCTTAACAGCGAATTTATACGCAAAAAGTTGTAAAGACGAAAGCATGGCAAGAAAACGTTCCGGCTGTGTCAGTTATTGAGGCATATTTTGTTGTTAGCGGCAGCACAGAGTGAGAGAATTGGTATTAGTTCGGAATTCTTATTGCAAAATGCACTTAGCGGAAGGCTGTTATTTTTTGTTGCTTTCGTCTGTTGAAAAACTCCATTACTTTTAAGTGATTGTGTGGGCCCGTGGTAGTTATGCCCACTTGTTGCGTTTGTTATTTTGTACTAAGGATTGGTGGCTCTCAGGAGAAGGCTAATTCAAGTTGAACGAGACAATTGATTGGTGGAGGCGCCCGTTAACTTGTCGGCTAATATTTATCCTGGCATAGAGATTCATAAAGGGTCTAGCTATCAGCTCTATTTTTCACATTATTCGAAAGTTTTAATGAGGTCTTTTTAAAAAAAGACTGGAATAATGCAGGTAATCCAAAATGCTACCTAATGTAATTGTTTTAATAGAGAAAGCAGTTTTCCTACGCAGGGTGCTTTAAAAAATGATTAAAAAGTTGAGCTTTCACTACTCGTATTTACAACAAAGACACGTTTCTTATGACTTTGTCATATTTAACTAATATATGCGTAAGCCAAAAACGGCTTGCAAAACTACAGTTTAATTTCGTTGAAGTAGCTGTTTTAAGTCACTATTCCTACCAACCCTATCAGAGCGGGTGTCGARCCTTCTAAATCTAAATAAAAGATCAACTATTTCGTCAGTCAGCCTCAACAGGTCCACTTTATTTATAGCAGGACAAGCTAAGCAGTCTTGTCACATAATTTTTAATCCAAAGAGCAGAGGAGCACGAGCAGGTGCGTAAACTATCATAAAAACMATTAACAAGTGCATTAAGCATCGGTGATTTAGTGCTAATGGCCAAMAAMTTCTATACCCCGGGTTTAATTACTGAGAAATCCTGCTATTTTGAGGCACTGAAATGAATGCCCGCGGGATTTATGACCCTATAGGAGGCAAAAGGGAGTTTGGAGTTAATAAGGCGGCGCCTAGCCGTGCTAGTCGAAATAGTGCGATATTCGAGATGTTTTTAAACATGTATGGGGCGCAGCGGCGGTCAAAAGTTTGAAAAATTCAACAAAAAGTACTGTGTTTTGGGTCTATCAATAGTCAGATACATTCATAGTGTATGCGGCGTTGTATTTCAGATATCTCATCTTGGTTCGTATGATTTAAAAGTATATAGTATAGTTGTAGGAAAATATCTATGAGATTCATTATAAAAGCTATTTGTGAAGTGCACAATGGTTTGTGGTCAATGGGTGAACCGCTACTTTCTATCATACGATGAAAAACTCTTATTTTGTCCATATAAGAAAAGATAGAGTGAATAAAGCGCCGTAACAGAGATACTCAAATTATTTGGAATTCGATTGATGTAATTTACGCTTTACAATTTCATCATTATGCGACTGCTTTCCTCAATATTCTCGTAGTGTTTTGTATCGCATTGTGACCGAGAATTTGAATTACCGGAAATTGTGTTCACGTTGGGTTCGAAAATGTTGACGGATTTGTACAAAACCCAACGTTTAGGCAGTGCATTGACTTTCCTTGAGCGGTACCACAATGAAGGTGAAGATTTTTTAGACCAAATTGTTACTGGTGACGAAACATAGGTGGCCTACGTCACACCAGAATCGAAACAACAATCCATGGAATGGCGACATTCATCATCACCCAAAAAAGTGAAGTTTAAGCAAACAATTTCTGCCCGGAAAATCATGTGCACAGTTTTTTTGGGACAGAAAAGGAGTATTGCTAGTGGAGTTTCTGCCTCGTAATTAGACAATCAATGCAGCGTCTTATTGTAAGACATTGAACAATCTGCGTCATGCAATCCAGAATAAAAGACGTGGCAAGTTGAGTAAGGGTATCGTTTTGCTGTATGACAATGCCCGTCCACATGTGGCTAATCGGACCAAAGATCTCATCAAATCTTTTAAATGGGAAACTCTAGATC
Source organism: Rhyzopertha dominica (assembly GCA_025024175.1). Taxonomy (NCBI): domain Eukaryota; kingdom Metazoa; phylum Arthropoda; class Insecta; order Coleoptera; family Bostrichidae; genus Rhyzopertha; species Rhyzopertha dominica. The sequence continues at coordinate 69,398,730 of QCXZ01000003.1, read as the reverse complement.
ATCCTCCATACAGCCCTGATCTGGCGCCCAGCGACTACCATTTGTTCCTGCACTTGAAGAAACACCTGGGTGGTCAGCGTCTTCAAGACGATAACGAAGTCGAAACATTTGTGATACAGTGGTTAACAAGTCAGGAGGCAGAATTTTATGAGGAGGGTATTCAAAAACTGGTGCCACGTTATGACAAGTGCCTCAATATTCACGGAAATTATGTAGAAAAGTAGATTAAGGTACAGGCTTTCATGTAAGATAAAATTATTGCGATATCTTTGCACGTCTTTTTTTAATTCCAAAACGGTATTTACTTAAAAAAACATGCCTCGTATTTAGAGCATAAATGCAGCAAACAAATTTTATTATTGTTAATACCAGAAAGCCGGACCGCCACTGGTCAGAATAGCACGACATTCGAGTAGTTTTTAAATATTGATAAGTTGGCGGTTCGTCGTTAGTGGGCAGCATCTCTTACAATTTGTGCGCTACAAAGTATGAAGTTGTCTGGTGCATTAAAGTTGCTTAATTAAGCGTTACATTAATTACGGCGTGTACTGACTAAAGTACACACATAAAGCCGTATCGAATGTCGTATAATTTTATCCCATCTTCTCGTTGTTCTCTTTTACGTCAGTAACTGTACTTTTACTGCTCGTCGCTGCATGGAAGTCGTAACCGCGATTTTTGCGTGCTTTATGTCCTTAACCTTCATCGAATGAAATGAAACCGTCTGCGTGGGTGAACTGATAGGAAACTACGTTAATACCGTTTTCTTTAATGGCCTTACCTTTTATGGAACGCTACGAAGGAAAATGCAACACTCGAGTGCTTTAAATTTTTTCAGGAGATAAAACAATGAGCGATGGGTTTCTAATTTTAGAGTTATTTTTGGCTGAAACCAAGAAAAAGAATCATCATTATCAATCAGTTTGTAACAGTCCAATAGTTAATAATTCAGAGAATAGAAACAAGAAACAATCGACTTATTCAGTTACACACGAATTGCTTGATGTTTGTTTAGGTAATAGTGTTGTGTTTACGTTTAAATTTAATTGAAACTTGAAGATACGTTTGTGCTCCTTCTTATGTAGTAATAATGTGTATTAAATAAATATAATTCAGAAGGTATCCACCACCCTATAAAAATTTAGTGTAATAAATATATATCTTGAATCACAGCAAGTAAGACAACTGATAATGTTTTATGCGTTTTTGACATTGTTGTACTAATGTTTCATTAATTTGAATGCTTTCGTTATTAAATTTTGACAGTGCTTTAATTCAATAAAGTAAGATCCTGCTGTGATGCTCTGCTCTGTATGCTTTTATTACTGAGTCTGTTATTTATACCCCTTTTCTTCATACTTTCCCAGACCACTTTTCTAGGGATGTTATCAAATGATTTCTTTAAGTCCAAGAATGCTAAACAGATTCCTTTTTCTGCCTATCTTTTCAGCCATTTGTTTAATCGTAAATATATGGTCCTGCGTGCTTCGCCCTCTTCTAACCCCGATTTGTGCTTAGTGTAATTGTGGTTCCAGCTTTTCTCTTAATCTTGTTTCGATCGGTCTTTCTTACTATACTTAACAATGTAATTGCTCTATAGCTCCCACATTCTTTTGTGCCTATTTTTTATAGATTGGTAAAATTATACCCATTTTCCAGTCATCTAGCTTCTGGTCCCATACTTTTTAACATTTCTGATGCATATTTCGTCGTACCCCGTCGTCTTTCCTCTTTTTATATTATATATGATCTTTTTTTGCTTCTTCATCTTTTATAAAGTTTCGCTGTTCCTCTTCAACACCTCTATAATTCGTTTCTCTGTCTTCTGTACAATTTATTTCACTTCCTGGGTTAAGGAGCTCTTCGAAATATTTTTTCCATCTGTCAATTATTTCTCTGCCTTCTGTCAGTATATTCCGTTGCTTAATGTGTGTAAAAAATCCACATTGAATAGGGCTTTCAGAAATGGTCTAAACAACCTGGTGTAAGAAAATTTATAAAGGACTATGTCTTGGACTGTTTGTTATGTTCTCAAAATCTGCTGACAAAAATGTGTGACTTTGCAGGATGACTTCGTAGACCCCGTATAACATATTTCTTCGTTACTTTATCAACCTTACGACAAACCTAAAATAATGATTACCCCGCACTAACCCGCACTGATAATCGCGCTTGGCCGTTCATGCCCTAATCGCAAACCACCAAATATCTGCTGCTTACGCGACAGACGAACATGATAGCCGCATAATATGACTGGTGCATGTGACACCCCCGCATGACGAGGCAGTCGGTGACGGCTGATTGCGACCAACCAAGCGGCGGTAATGGTCCGAACCCGCCATTCTAATGAACAAAATAGAAAGTGCTGAGCTCGGATCCCGTTTATACTGAAAGTGCGCCTTGTGGAAAATTGCATCGCCCTATTCAGAATTTACGTTCGACGCTTTGACCCAAGTCGCCGGAGCAAATGCCAAAGCCATCTATTCGCATACAGTTTTGGGGTTGTTCGCGGTAAAGTGTGTCCCTTTTTCTGTTCAGCAGGGATGATCGGTAACTATATAGCTTGGCTTTCCACGGACGTGCTTCGATGGTAGGAAATTTAGGGAACATAAAGCATTTCTTCTCTTTTGAAATGTATGAGATGTTAACCAGTCCTCCTTTAGTTCCTTTATTTATCACGGTATAAGAGTATGTTTGTTTCCATGAAAAAAGTAGTAAATAACTAGATATCGTGATTGTTGTTGAATGCGCCTTGTTTCACGACGAGTTTTATCAATTATCTTGGCAATAATGGTCATTTTCAAGAAGCATAAGCCAGTTCCAGAAACATGTCGCTAGACTTTTAAAATGTTCAAAATAATTGATAACAAACAAGGGAAAGTACAAATTAAGAATAATAAAGCCATGAGCTCCAATTCTATATGGCTTACCAAAAATTCACAAAAATGAAATACCAATCGTTTCTTACATCAATGCTCGATCGTACAAATTACACAAATTCACCAACAACACTCTTAACACGATCAATTAAATGCTAAGCCAAATACAGCATGAAGAATTCCATAGGTTTCAGCCGCCTACCTCTGATACTTGACATTCTCGCGTTCTATCTATTATCGGATCAATTGCATGAAACTGTTTGCGGCCGTAAAACCGGTATCTGTATCATCCAGCCGTCGGGTCAATTACATGCAGATGTTGTCTGTGTGTTAATGTCTTTTCAGCGTATCATCCGACACGAAAGACAAAGGCAGCAAGGGAAAAAGCTCGGAACAATCGAGGTCTCGGAACAGTCAGGGGTGCGACACGGCCTCTGCTTTCTCCTTTATGGCCAATAACGATTCGAGCCTGGCACTGTTCCAGCCTAGATCGACGGCTAGACTTTTTATGGAGTGATCAGAAGAACTTTTATAGTCTGAGTGGCAAGATAGTTTCAATTTATTAAAATAGATAAATACATTCGCCCACACGATCGGCCATACGCCCTGAATGCAAATTGCTTTATTTGTGTCTGATGTATTCATTCCGAGGTTCCCGGTAGAAAGGTGTATAGCAGAATTTAGATACCAAAACAGCTTTTATCTCCTCCTGCCATCAGCAACATTCGTAGATCCAAAGTAGTCCATTCTTATATACAGGGTGATTTTTTGAAAACTTCACACCTTAAATAACTTTAAATATAGCAAAGATTTAAAAATTTGCAAAAACAGGTAAACTTTTGTTTGCAGGGGGACAACTTTTGAGATAAGTTTTTAATGGATAGCGCTTACTCTCTGAGCAGGGTAGACACCCCTTTCAAAATTTTAAATGGAACTATCCATCTTGTGATACATCATTTGCAAGCTTATTTCACAAAGAGTCTGGCCATGTAATTAGTTTTACCACGTTTAACTTATTGACGGGGTAATAGATTAATAGTGCCTACGAAACAGGTTGTTTATTAAATTGAATATTTTGGACTCTTTTCAACAAAATGTATTTCATTTTAGAGCAGAAATAAAATTTGTCCTTACGAGAACCCAAAATTTAAACAAACACCTTGAAAAAAATATGACACTTAAAAAAACTCCCAGAATACTGAAAATTTTCTTTTAACATTATTATTAACATTAAAGTATTTATCATGTAATTTTTTAGAAAGTCCATGTCCACGAAAAAGAAAAATTATTTATTTGTAACTCCAAAAACAGTGTGAACAAAACCATAGAAATTCAAACCTTACAATAGATTCTCAAAATGTGCACCACCTCTTTCCATACAATAATACAGACGGTTCTCGAACTCCTGCTGCACTTTTCGGAAAGTTTTAGGTGGAAGCCTCCTGCACTCGTTAATAATKCTTTCTCGCAGATCGTCCAGGCTAGTAGGTTGTGTTTTGTAAACCACAGATTTTAAATGACCCCATAGAAAGAAATCTAAAGCAGTCAAATCGGGTGATCGTGGCGGCCATTCAATTGTTCCACGCCTACCAATCCAGTGAAGACGAAATTTATGATTTAACCAATTTCGCACATTAATGGCGTAATGCGGTGGGGCTCCATCATGTTGGTAAAACAATTCGTATTCATCCAACATTGGATTTCCTTCAGGGTCTTGTTGGTTTTCTAATTGCTCTGTGATTAAAGGATCAATAACGTTATCAAGTAATTCTAAATACATTCTCCCATTTAGCGTCCCATCAATGAAAATTGGACCTACAATTACGTTGCCAAGTATTCCAGCCCAGATGTTCAGCTTCTGAGGATCTTATGTATGACCTTCTCGAAAAATATAAGGATTTTCGTCACTCCAGTACCTGACGTTATGTTTATTTACAGAGCCGTTCAAAAAAATGTGCATTCATCACTGAAGCAGATATTTTTTATTAGATTTGGATTTACTATAATCTTTTCTGTCATAATTTCGCAAAATTGCAGTCTTCTATCGAAGTCATCTTCGCCGAGTTCCTGGAGAGTTTTCATCTTATAGGGATGGAATTTGTGCAGTTTTGTAACTTTCCTTACGGATGAATAAGAAAGTCCAGTGGCTGTAGAAATGTTACGCAAAGAGCTAGTTGGATTCATTGCAAAATGACCAAGTACTTCAAGTTGGGCCATTTCATCAACGACTCTATTCCCTGCCCTTTTTTTGTTTACTACAGATCCAGTGTCTTGAAATTTCTGCACGAGATCGAGAATGTACCTAGCGTCAACATTTTTATCGGGGTGCCGTTCGTTAAACACCCTTGCTGACGCACGAGCACAGCTATGCTCAGCACCGTAAATAAAAATTATTTCTACCCTTTCGGCAGTTGAATAAACCATTATCACTTGAACTCTCACTTTAAAATTTCACGCGATTTATAAAAAGGAATGTGAACAACGTGCCAAAGAAGTAGCCAAAAAGTTGAAACAAAAAATTGGAAACACAAAGTAGATAATTATTTAGCCAATTCAGTATAAACTGTCGAGTTGCAATATCAAGTAATGTCGAAAGAAAATTTTAAGTATTTTTGGCATTTTGCTTAGGTCTAACAATTATTTTTTAACAAGTTTTTTTAGGCATAAGTAAGGTCAATTTTTATTGTAACTGCAAGACAATAAATTTTGTTAAAAAAAGTCCAAAATATTCCATTTTATAAGCCACTTGCTACAATGCACTTTTTGACCCACTACCCCGTCAATGGGTAAAAAATAGTAAAACTAATTACATGGCAAGACTCCTTGTGTAATAAGTTTTTAAATGATGTATCGTAAGATGGGTAGTTTCATATAAAATTTTTGAAGGGGTATCTACCCCGCTAAGAGGATAAGCGCTATCCATTAAAAACTTATCTCAAAAGTTGTCCCCCTGCAAACAAAAGTTTACCCGTTTTTGCAAAATTTTAAATTTTTTCTCTATTTAAAGTTATTTAAGGTGTGAAGTTTTCAAAAAATCACCCTGTATAGCTCAAACTTTATGATTTCTACTACTCATATAAACTGTTTAAATTAAATCAACGAAGCATGTCTATTAATTTCGGGAAATTCCTCGCTTCAATGTAGTTAAAAATTGGAAAGCAATTTTTTCCCAATTCTATTCAATGCTGTGAAGCCTCATTCTCTAACTAGTATAAGCTAGTGATGCGGCGCCGCTTTACGTATTGTTAACAAACCCCGGTGATCCAGCCGCGGGAAGCTTTGAATAAATCATAAAAGTATCTTGAGCAGGGCGGATCTAAATTGGAATTGCGAATTCAATTTCCATCCTGGATACCTTTAATATTGCCGAGAATGCGAACGCAAATAATATAAAATGGTCAACATTGAATCCACCAGTAATATCTTGATCCTCTTCCTTTTCCTCCGTCGGTCCAATTCGGAAATCCTTCTATATTCAATGCCCGCCGTCTTACCGTGCCTGCCCCAGGGGGTGTTGCAATTGCACTGTATCTCCGAAGCAATCTAAACTCGAACTAGCGCTGAACTGGGCACGTGTAAACTACATTACCGTTTAAATCTCGCCCCGTAGCGGGCCCGTTGTAAATAGGCCCGCATTAATTGAATCTAGCAAGTCCAGAAGGCGCTCCTTTATTAATTGTGCAACTATCGGGAGCTGAAAGGGCCCCTTTAAGCATAGCGTAAGGAGGAACGGCCAGATGTAAAACGTATAATTTCTGGMTCTTTGAGGGTTTTCAATTTTGGGAAGCAAAATTATTACACCTAATTAAAAAATTAGAATCATGAGCATACGACACTATAGTACAGCTAAGATTACAGACATAATTAAACATATCATTGATGAAAGGTAAGAATAATGTAGGGCCCAAACAAGAGACTTGTGGAACCCCTAAATTTATTTTTTTTTAAATAGATACTAACGCTAAAGTAACTTGCTGTTCTCGGTTCCCTAGACAGCTTTGAAACCAACAGAGGGCAATTCCCCTAATACGATAGTACTATTTTTGGGTCCATTTCTTAATGGATCCAAAAATTGTTATAGTTAAACACTTACTATACGCTGTGTTACTAATTACGAAACAAATTTCAAAGATTATCCTGAGTTTTCATGGCAGACTTGATTTAGTGTGTCAGGGTAGTGATTTTCAGAAAATAACATACCGTAAACAATTGTATAATGATATATGTGGTTATTTCGATTGGAAATGACCCACATGCTTCAGTTTAGACCATCACTTTTGGGACACTATGTATAAGCCGAGAGATAACGCGCTCTTAGTCCTATAATAAACAGACTTCTGGAGCGAATGGAGGTGACGACTGGAAGGTATTTTTTTGTTGTAGGTATAATATGCTCTACTACCCGTGCGAAGCCGGGGTGAGTCGCTAGTTATAATGATAATTAAAGATAAGTGTGTCAGTATACACGTGTTCTAATATGTAAATTCGTTAAAGAAAATGTCTTACAGCATCTAAACGTATTTCTATTGCAGAATCGTTTTAGAATATTAAAGAAATGCACGTGAAAAGACCATTAAGGGAACAACGCGACCATCCATCATACAAAGCAAGTTCCACGGTCGCCATCCCGAAGGTGGGAACATAAAGCTTGCTGGATGACCCAAGGCGAGGCAAGTCCTCAGTTCAATTTTAACAAGGTAGGAAGACATAAATATCTGTCGACGTATTTGCAGTATCACCGGCGTAAAGTATGAAAACGGCTAGAATTTACAATTCTCCGTGTCCGTTTCCAGACACATTCATTCTTAAGCGAGCACCGGAGTGTCCAGGTCCGCCGGGACGCGCCGCTGTAAAAACTTCCAACTCGCTGAACAACGTATGGAGGTGTGGACTTTAATTTCGGTCTTCAAATGCACCCGTGATGTATCTATTTGCCAGGAGACGACGGCGCGGACGAGACACGAATTCAGCTAAAATCCCGGAGCCAAGTTTACTTTGCACTTTGTGTGTTTGACCAGATTTCCATCCGGCGCGCTGTGTAGTGTCAAGCGGACGGTCCCTTTTTGCTCGCGTACGGTTAAACGAGAATTTAAAACAATCCGTCTTTCCGAGTTGCAGGTGCAAGCCGGTTCGCTTTTCCAGACTTCCAACTTCTCGCGTACGTGTACAAATTGTTGTTTCGACAAATTAGGTTTATTTCCTTCCTTCAGGACTTCAGAAATTCCACCAGGATCTTGACCTCCGCTTGAGCATTGTATCGAGGTAGCATAATTAGTCGATATAATGAAAGCTGCAGATCTGGCTTGCTTACTAACTTAATTTAAGGAGTAGATGCGCAATGTAAAATCGTGGTTTTGGCAAGTTTATAGACTTAAGTTATAAGTGTATTTCATATACAGTATTAACTATTACTGACGCATGTTACTATTTCGACATACTTTTGTTGCCCATATTGTACGAAAAGGAACACTTGTAGTGTGACACATTACAGAAGACAGGCCATGCCCGCACCATCCACAACATAACACCAAAGATACACCAGAACTACATCAGGTCGGAGCAGAAGGTATAGAGAAGCGGCAAATGGTTCAAAAAGTTTCGCGGGTAAATAAGGAATAGCTCTAAATTGAATGATAGGAGGGTCAAAGTATTCCAGTAGTTTCTCTCTTGGGTCTTCAAAGTGCATTATGCATTTGTACACACGATGGATGGAAAGATGGAATCATCCTGTTCTCGTCACATCCACAAACATCACTTTCTGATTTTCCAATCCTATGGAGATGGCCTGTTTCCAAGTTATAATGATTTGACAGGCCTTGTATGACAGATACAAGGCTCGGTTAGGTTAGACCTGCGGAAAGATTTTTTTACCGATATTGCAATTTATCGTTCATTGCGAAATTCGCCTATAAGCGGATATGTTATTTCTAGTCTGTGTGAATTATTATCAGAAGCAAAAATAAAATTGTAATATTAGCATGCAAAGACTTTTGTAAACGATTACTGGAAATTATTCCACGAGTACGTTGCGTCCATAATGCTTCATCAGCAGAACATCAAAGGAGGACTTGGAAAATTACATCCGTGTCTTGAATATTTGACCATCCTCTACATCCGGCAGTCGCTTACTGCAATTTAAACTTTTAAAACCCTTGATCAAACGCCTGTACGTAGAAGTTCTTGACTTTTCCGTTATTTCGCCAGCACTAACACATCAGGACTGACAGTGGAACTTTGCAGACGCTTGGAACGTGTGATAAAACTTGCAGACAAACGTAAAAAACTTTAAAAGCTGCCGTTAAATTGACGGACCCAATGAATTCGGAATTTGTCAGGAAATACAGCGAAGTCCATCTAGATGTTGGTGAGTATTGATACAGAGTGTTCGTAGTGCGGGAAACAATTGGTTTATATTAATACATTTTTTGTCTTTCCTATTAAGATTAGTGTGTCATTTAATCCGTATTTCGTAGGTGCCCACATGAAACGCAATTTAAGAAAATAAACTTTAAATAAGAATTTAGATGGCAATGCCATCCGTCAGCATTACACTGATACGATGACAAAGCCACCTAGCTGCCTTGACGGGTACTACTTCCTAAAGGAAGTGACCTGTAGCCTGATAAATTGGCATGCTCCTGCATACTTCAATTTGACAGCAGGCCCCCACGGCACTTTTTGCCGACATACATTAAAATCCATGTCAGGCTACAGGACACTTCCTTTAGGAAGTAGTACCCGTTAAGGCAGCTAGGTGGCTTTGTCATAATGTCAGTGTAATGCTGACAGATGGCACTGCCATCTAAATTCTTACTTACATCATACCGTTGCTTTGGTATACATGAAAAACCAGTTCTATGCCGTGCTGTCTGTACTAGACCTAAACTGCACTGATGAGCTATACTGATAGCGAAATAGATCTATCTGCAGTGGGTTTCGGTGCAGACAGCACAGCATAGACATGCATTTTAATATAAACTTTAAACGTTTCGAAAATTTGATGATATGAAGAATTGGGAACACAGGTCAAACAGCTTTAATTTCTACAATAAAAGGCCATTAGAAGATCAATTAATATTTCAGGAGATTGTCGTTTTTGGGCACTACTAATATTGATTAGAGGTATACATAGTAATACCTCGTAAACGATTCCATGTTACGAGGGTAGCACCTACATATGTATCGATTCCAAATGAATGTTTAGGGCATTTTCGATTTTAGCTCTGATAATAACCATAAGGACGTTGCAATAATCGTACAATGATGAGTAACATCATTGAATGTGCGTCCGTTACCACAATAATGGCTTGCGAAATGACAACATCCAGATACAGAAATAACCGTTATATCATACGTAATACAACAATTCGCAGAATTCTGCAGCAGAACAACTGGTTCGTTGCTTAAGAGAAACAGACTTTAAAATCACACGAAAATTATCATTTCACTACGCAGGTCATGTGTACAGATGAAGCAAAGTTCGGAAAAAATGGTATATTCAATTATACATAGTAAAATCAACAGACGCAATAGTCATCCTCACGCAGCTAGACAACCAAACTTTAAGATTCTTCGAATTTTAATGTGCTTTGTGCAATTAAAAGCAATAGAATACTTGTAGTACACTTGTACGACGAAAATCTTTACAGCGCAAAGTACATTTTTATTTTAAGAAATGTTATAAATGCGAGCTTTCGTTGTCTTCCTGCAGTTGAAGCCAATAACGGATTGTATCATATGGATGGTGCACCACCACATGCCAATCGAGCTGTAGGAGAAGAAATGTTTGGTGGTCGTTATTTCCACCACGATCTCCTGATTTAATACCCCTTGGTTATTTTATTTGGGCTTATGTAAAAGTGCWCTGAACTCCTGTAACCACTAAAAGCAACTTAATGGACATAGTACGAGAGGCATTTAATGCTTTGGATCGCGGAAGTATTTCGCGAGCTACTAAACGTGTAGCCTATTGCCTATTACGTAAAAAGAATCGAAACGTGTATAACTCAAAAGTTGCTTGAATGGTTCCCGATATTCATCTAATGAAAGCTCGTGGTGGAATGCTCTGTATATTTTCGAGTTTTTCAATATCAGTCATGTGGCAACCGTATGATGTATTTCAAACAAGATGAGTAAAAAACAGTCGAATACAAGAAAGTGTTGCAGATATTGTAGTGGTAATGCGATCTTGTTGAAATTGTCTAAAAATGCTCCTCCTATATATGCTTAATAAAGCGTTTGTATTTTCGAAAGGCCACAGCATGGAATTTTGGAATGTGTCCAATAAGTTGGACAAATTCTAGTCAGTGTTAATATTTTCTGTCTCAAGCCTGGAAAACGCGAGGAAAAAGTGGTTCCGAGTTCCATATTATTCCAACAACTCAAGACTTCAGCGATTGCCCCCAGCTCTATTATCAGACATACCGACGACAAAAATGCGTCTAAATTTAGACCGATTATTAATTTCTAAAAGCCCATCTCGACCCCCGTTTTTCCAGTGCGCGATGAATTCCACACTTCACGTCGACATTTTCGTCTGGCAATCCGTGAAATGATCCACCGGAGATAAAGTGTCAGCGAGACGGTCTGCGGACGAGCCGGCGGTGATTAAAGAAAAACACTCCAACAGTTTAGGCGCCCGTCATTCATCAATCGCAAAAGACATTCCAATCGCATTTCCAAACAGTGCAGAAATGCAGTGAATGACATCCCATCCATCATCCCGGTTAAATCCAGCAATTACACCGTCGGCAGTGCCTTAACCCCTCATGTGTGGATGTTGACATTACCCGGCTAATAAGGGATTTCGCGTCGCGTAATTGGTTTCGAATGCACCTCCGTCTAGATTTACAAACTAGCGGTGGCGAAGGTGTTATTTTCCAGTGACAGTTTTTGGTTGCTAATGTAATTGTATTTTCCTGCTCGATATTGAAGGACTTTTCTGTACAGTTAAAGAAAGAACTTCGAATCTGATCCCCCATTGAATTATTTTTATAATGAAAATAGCAGAAGTTGCAGACCATATGGTGCGTGCATAAAAGAAAACGTAAAAAGCTTTAACCGCTTGTAGCAATACCACTTTCTTAACAGACTGATGTTAATTGATTGATTGTTTTCAAAATTAGTGAAAAATATACGTGAATATAGTTGTTTTCAAGAGAAAACTACTGTTCAGATGTGAATCTGTGATATTTCTAACCCTTTTATATTCATCTATACAATGAATTCTAAAAACTAAAAACAGACACGTAGCTAATATAACGACATCAATCATCGTCTAGTAGTTTTTCTTTCACAAACAGTTTGTTACACTTATCGGTCAACACAAAGAAGATACGCTAACATTAAATTTACACTTTACGTTTAACATACAACACAAAACTATGTCATGATATTATAATTTTCGGATATTTTGGCAAGTTTTAAAGAAAAAAATATCTGATCTGAAGTTTGACGTTAGGCCTCTAAGGGCGCTGTTACAAACTATATCGAAACCCCAATCACGAGTAAAACCGCTTGAGCATCGATGCTAGTCAATCGAATTCAAATTAGGTAATACTTTAACAAAAAATCATAACACGAGTAACAAAAGCAAACATCGAAAGAGCGTCTTTACAAAGATGTACATTGGATGTGCGCTTTATCGGTTTTTCTCGGGCGCTTTATGATATTTGGGTCGGTTATCGCCAGTTGTTCTTATCTAAAAATTCTCGCTCCACTGGGATTATGAGATCCGTTCCAATAATATTATTATTGACTCTATATTTAACGTTCTGGGCAGTCAATAGGAAAGTCGTGGAATGTAGGCTTAATGTCAAAAGCAAATTACAAAATACAGACATCAAAATGTGAGTACCATCAAAACATTCTATTGTAAGTTAAAACTTAAATTAATGCTTACCATTTTCTTCAAGATCGCTCATAATTATATAGATAGTATTTGCCCGTTCGTAGCTGAAAACAAAATCATGTTCAAACTATATTTGCAAGAGATTACTAATTTATAAATTCCCTAACGTAGTAAATAATTGTAGACATTGAAAAAATTAATGAAATACCTGTATATTTAATTAAAAATGCATGAAAAAGCTTATCAGGTATCTTACAAAACAAGAGTATTATTGACAGCTGTTTGTAGGATGACAACATAGTCATTTTCAAAAAAAAGTACACGGAAGTAAATAAATTTAAAAAATGCATTTGGTGTTATGCTGCTGCGTATTTCTGTTGCTATTCTGTGAATTACAGAGTTCTTTGATTTCTCATAAAAGCAGCTGAACAGATTTTGTATTTGCTTGTTGTGCATAACACAGATATCAATGTATCCTCTTCCTCCCTTGTTCCTGGATAAGTGGAACCTTTCAATGGAGCTATTTGAATGATGTGCTCTAGATGATGAACAAACACGTCGTTCTTATAGTGTGATAAATCCCTCTTGATGTTCCCGTTTCCCTTTACTTAACATGCCCAAGTGTGATAGCAGGCGTCTCCCTGAAAGATTCCCCTGTTTACTTTAATCTTATTTGTTTGTATATATTTTTTCTCTCCTGCATTCATAACAATTGCTGTTTTCCACTTCCTCATCATTTTTGTCAGAAAGTTTGTTAATGTGGTGTTTACTTTGTACACTTCCAAGGACCTCCATCAGTCATGAATGTGGGACGCTATCGAAAGCTCTTTGGTAGTTTATATATTCCACGTAGAGAGATATATACAGCGTTCAGTTATGGTGGAATCAATTATGTCTTGTTCTTTACAGCCCTTTGATTTTTCTCTGGAGCCTTTTTGCTCTTCTACTATTACATTAGGCGTCTATAAGTGTTCGTATACCTTATTCGCTATGATAGATGTCAGTAATTTGTATATTGTAGGTACATTTACTGGGATCTGCCATTGCGTTTGGGATTTTTGGCAGTAGGTAAGTTATATTGCTGATATTTATCATTATTTTTAATATTGAGCAATGTATTTGTTATTATTACATTATTATTCCAAAGACTCTTGTAGACATTATTCAATTCGGGATTCTCTCTTAAAGTTTAGAATGTGTTCGAACCCTCTCCAGGATTCGAGGAAAAGCACCCGACACCAGAGAGGGAAACATCAGCAAAACTGATATAATCATTATCCCACATCACTGTCACTAAAATATGTGCATATTACTTCACGAACACCCAACGCCATTACAGTTCCACGGCACCAGACGTCCGCATTATTCAATATATCTTAATGCACATTCATCACTCCGCCATATATCCTCTATTTTTGCTCTGCAACCCAGCATCGCATAAATATTTATCCACAATGATATCCCCAAATAATACGGTTAGACTCGTTTTGTCCGTGCGTGCTTCCATGCTTTGAAATATGAACTGCGAAACGGCTCTCGCCGTCAGCTTACTCGGGATTACGTCAAAATAGGCGAGTTGATTTGTATGGCAAGAAAAAGGATTAGGACCACACAGGAGGAGTGCGCTGTTGAAGGATATGCTGTTACATACGGAAAGCGTGGGGGAATGCTAAATAAAAGCACACGATTTTTTAGAGTTAACTGATAAATTACTTAACTACGTTTGCAAATTAAAAAAAGGAGGTGTTGTGCCCTTTTTAGTTTTCTTTCATATAGTAGTAGTTAAAACCACAATTTCTGTATTTTCTATGCATTGCCTTTTTAATCTTCATACAACTAACAATTTTGGCGGAAAGAGAACTTCAGAAAAAACTTCACATGGTTGTCAAGTCGTGACTAAATCCTTACTTCATATTCTGAGGAGATTGAGCAATCAAATCAATCATTATACTAACCAACTATACCAACGACCGAACCTTTAACAAAGTACTCGCCTAAAATATTTATGAGAGTACTCATTATTTATTCCTTGGCTGCAAAATAGTGTTAAACCGTTTTGTTACAATATGATGAAGTCTGAACAAGCAGCAAGCATAATTKCTGCTGGWAATATCCCCGAACAATTGATTGAAACCCATTTCAAGAAACAAATTGCTTTGTTCTTAGAAAGTACCAACTCACAATGTATATTTGAATAAGTCCATAGTACGTTTGTCAGGAGAAGATCATGCCATCGCTACTGCCTTAATTTAATGTAATGTTCTCCCGCTGGCTGCATAACCACTGTTAGACTTTAATATAAATGCAAAGTAAACGCAGAATGAGGACGAAGAAAGTTTAGGCACGTACACCCGGAAGTACGGCGAACAATGAAAAAGTCTAAATCTCCTGAAAACTATGGATTTATATTCAAATTGGCAATATCTTTCAAAATAACTGCGCTTAAGTCCCGAGGGAAAATCCTTCCTGCCACCCGCTCTGTATGGAAAACGTCGGGAGACTGTGGGTATACAAAGGGGCTATGATGGAAATATGCTTAGAAAAACACACCTTGCTAGCGCACTGGATAACTGCAACGGCTTTCTCTATTGCGCTACCTTTAAAGTCAACTTGTTCGCTGGCAAAAGTGTTATCTAGCAATCAAAATGGTAATGCGAAACCCAGACCCTGTGCTCTTTTTTTTAGTTCAGGAGTACTGTATCGTCACACATAAACATGCGTGATCCTGGCCCATTAATTCGCGCAGATTAATTTGAATAATAAAAGTTGCTTTGTTTGTGTTGATATAAGTTATTTATCATCCCTCACATTTATTAAGTAATAATAAGCATCGCTAGATTAATGTTAATTCAGCCTATTTTCTGCATTTGTTTTTGCTTACTTCACCTCAGACATAACTTTGAAAAAAGGATGCAATCCCGTCTTTTGTTTCAAACACATTTATGGATTAAATCTTTAAAATTTCAACAACGTTACCCGTAACAATGGACATTATCTGTATATATTATAAATACAAATATTTTTTTAATGTGCCTCATTGTCGGACCACCCATCGTTAAAAAATGAAGTTAATAGCTTGGATAGAAAAACAATTGGAGCTTGCAAGCGTTCCTGGGTCGCCCTTTTTTGGATGACTATTTTTTGTGAATTATGTTTAAATATACCTGTTTCAGTTTGTATAGTTGTTATTTTGTGTTTTCCTATCCCTTAATTGGGCTTTCAGGAAGTGCATTTAACTGAAATAAAATAAAAAAGATAATTATAAAATTTCTTATACACTTGCCCCATTCATTAAGAGAACAAAAAGAAATAGGTTGGACACATTCGATTCGTGAAACTGTTATTCGCCTTGAGTGTTGCCATCTTCTAAAACTTGAGTATTATATGCATGTCGAGGGTGTACCAGCTCTCAAGCCAACGTGAGCTAAGTCACAACTTTTATTTCTTATTCGCCACTTGGCAAGTGCATCTTCCGCGAAACCTGACGTAAAAACCGCCAACTTTCTACGTTCCAACTTTTAAAGGCACTTTGTGTTTATAAATTTTGAGTGTTCGCATCAAACAGGCAAATTTATGCCGCTGACAAGCTCTTGCTTGAAAACTCGAGGCACCTTGGGTCATTCTTTGTGTGACAACGTCCCGAACAAGACGCAGACGACGTTTTTATTTCGCGAAGTTCGTGAAAGCCGCGACTACCAGACTGGAGGATAGGAGACAATGAGCCCGCTGTTGGAATTTAAAAGTTGCAAATCCTTTCGCGGCAGTACAGCATGCCTAATGCACATTAGCGCACTTGGATCGATTACGTAGAGATAATTCAAGTCAAATTATGTATTGTGAATATTCATCAGCCACAAAAGCTTAGAAGCGTTGTTCGGTGCAATAATAATAAAAAAGCTAAGTAAGAGAATAATTACCAGAAACAAAAAGTAAAAAGAGAAAGAATAAAACGTCTTTATTTTTCCAACATCAACCAACTACTCGTGGTATACGGATGGGTCTAATACAACGGACACAGGCGCGAGAGTATACGAGCCCAGGCTCATAATAGTTCGGCCGGCTGGCATTTTCAGTTACATGCTTTAAAAAATTCTGATACCAACACGGACTGTGACAAATTACTGTGAAACTGTTTATACTACATTAGAACTCAGACCTTGAACTTACAAAAGCAAACAATTTTATTTCATTTACGTGAACGGCAATAATTACAGAACGAAAAATGTAATTCAACGAACAGGTCATAATAGTTCGGCCACATCAACTGACGGGTCATAAGAGTTCGGCCAACATTTAATACTGTGTAACACCACCTTTGTTAGCAATAACGGCTTTAATTCTGCTAGGCAT
This sequence comes from Rhyzopertha dominica, assembly GCA_025024175.1. Lineage (NCBI taxonomy): Eukaryota > Metazoa > Arthropoda > Insecta > Coleoptera > Bostrichidae > Rhyzopertha > Rhyzopertha dominica. The sequence continues at coordinate 69,381,651 of QCXZ01000003.1, read as the reverse complement.
AGTAGCCACGAGCCTTGCACATTCCTCTGGTAGCGTTTTGTCCCATATAGCCTGCAAGGTGGCTTCTAATTCGTTGACGGTACGCGCTGGAGTTTTACGAAGCTGTTTCTTCATATTATGCCACAAGGTCTCAATTGGAGATAAATCCGGACTGGAAGAGGGCCATTTTAATACCGGTATTTTATGTTCTTGCAACCATGTTTGAACTATTTTTGCCGTATGACACGGCGCTCCGTCATGCTGGAACATAAATTCGCCTTCGGCCGTTTGACAATTCGGGATGGAGGGTAAAAAATTTTCTTCGAGAATGTCTCTGTATTTCTGCGCGTTAACGGTGCCGTCAATAATACACAGACTACCCACACCCCTAGCAGACATACAACCCCAAACCATCACAGACCCTGGGAACTTAACTTTTTTTACCAAACAGTCATTGTGGTATGCTTCTGAAGATGTGCGTAAAATTCTTTTTCGCGTGTCACCCACACATACCTCAAATTTCGACTCATCACTCCAAATGATACTATTCCATTGCATTTGTGTCCAGTTTTTGTGTTCCCGCGCCCATTTTAGTCTGTTCTTCATCAGTAGTTTGGTCAAAAGGGGTTTTTCTTTTGCCTAGTAGAAAAATGAAATTAAATTATAAGTGCTTGTACTCCAAAAGAAAAAGTAATAATACCTTATAAAATTTGTAACCTATTTTTTTGATACATCTCTTTGTTGTGGATAATAAAACGTCCTTTAAAATGCGAGCCCTCCTGTTACTGTTACTGTTAGTTCTTTAGCATTGCACCGTCGGTTTGTTCTGATAATTTTACGCAAAGCTTTCTTATCTGCTCCGGTAATTTGACTTGGTCGGTCAGGTTTGTTTTTTTGATGGACCCCGCCAGTTCTTTTGTATAAATTGATAATGTCTTGCACTGTAGAGCGCGGAACTGAGTGCGAAGCAGATATTTTACGCCCCGAAATGCCCTGGTCGTGGGCTTTACACATAGAAATACGCAAATCTTCACTAACAGGCATGCCACGAGGCATTTTACTTGAAAACTGTTGCAAAATAAAGTATAAGCTACGCTTGACAGATAGTTGTTGATTTATTCCGTATATGTTTTGTTTTGGCAGGCCGCCTCGTGTTTCCATGGCTAATGGGATACATGGCCGAACTCTTATGACCCGTCAGTTTACGTGGCCGAATTTTTATGACCCGTTAGTTGAATTACATTTTTGGTTCTGTAATTATTGCCGTTCACGTAAATGAAATAAAGTTGTTTGCTTTTGTAAGTTCAAGGTATGTGTTTCAATGTAGTATAAACAGTTTTGCAGCAATTTGTCACAGTTTGAGTTGGTATCAGAACTTTTTAAAGCATGTAACTGAACATGCGAGCCGGCCGAACTATTACGAGCCTGGGCTCGTATTATGGTACTTCTCCGAGGGTACAACTAAGTTTGTCACTGGGAGAGCACCCTAGCGTATTCCAAGCGGAAATTTATGCAATCCTGGCATGAGAACCTCAGTAGATGGTACTCCTGATTGCATATTTACATATGCTGCGATAACTGGTCGTCAGTTTTGCTTGTATTGGGAAAGCACGCCGAAATGTAGACAATATAGGGCCCTCATCACTGACCTACGCCTGCTGAGAAATGCAAATAGCTTTTAAGCAGCTAAGTCTTAGTATAATAGGCACATAATTTATCTCACACGAACAATAACAACCAAATTCAAAATCGTGTCACCCGTCTAACCCAGCGTAGCCGTAGCCGGGCCGGGGATATATCCGGGAAATATCTATCGCACGTGTTTGATAATAAAAAGCTCAAAGTACGTGATAAGTATTTAAGGTCATATTCAGTGGTTTCCTCGGCTATTTCCAAAAATTGTGAAAATACCCTATTAAAGCTAAAAGTACAGAGGTTAACAAAAGTCGTCTTCCTTTTTTCGCCCCTCATCATTATCAGGATTGATCCTGAAGCCAAGTGGAGGACCTGGCGTAACGAGTACCGCTCCAAAGGGACGACGACGGCGACGGGAAGGAGAGAGAGTAAAAGCGGCGAGAAGCTACGCACCGACGGCCAAAGGGCCGATGGGACCGCCAGATAGACACCACCCCCTCCGTGTGCGACGACGGATCGAAACCCAATGAAGGTCAAGGTTAGTCTAGCACTCTGCAGTCTACGGGAACAGTCGCGTGACCCAGGCCGTGGATTCTCCCCGAGACCGTTTCGGAAAGGTAAACTTATTTGGACAGTCGGCCGTGCAAATCGAAATGCGAAGTGACTAGACATGTTTGAGGGTAAATGTTTGCACGCAATTCATTAGCGGGTTCATCAACGGTCGTAAAACTGTCGGGGCTCCGCGGAGATCTTTTTTCACATCTTTGTACCCACGCAGTTGTAATTTTCGGCAGAATATTTGATTATCGCGTTTAATAATATGCTCCACGTTCTACCAGTTTTCTTTTTGATACATTTTTGGCACAATTTGTGTAAAAACGATTTTAGTAAGCCTAATATTAAGCAAGTTATTGTTTGGTGTTCTGATAAAATGATCACTATATTATGTAGACGCAATTTCAATGCTCTATTTTGAGCTGTTAATAATCAGTTGATGTATTAAGAAAGTCTGACTGTTATGGTTTGTCAACCATTTTATATAAAATTTACAGGTTCTGTACCAAATTGTTATTAAATTCTGTTACATGCGTAGAGGATGACGTTACAACATTAATAAGAACTTATAACAAAAGATAATTTTTACTACCTGTATATCAGAATGCTAGTATCTATACATGTACTTGTACTTGAAAGTTTTCGCTACAGCCGTAGCAAAGATAACGAATTAAATTTAGCAGGACTGACACCAAAAACCATTTTCTGGAAAAGAAGCAACATTTCCATCTGGAAAATAGGGTTTGAGGATAGGTGTCACAAAGAAAAACCTATATCGAATATGGACACAGACGGAACAAAACAAAATTAGAAAATAATTGCTATTTAATAGTATCACTCAAGGTATTGACGGTTTCGTATACAATCGTGCCAATTTTTCATGCTTATATCGCGCACTCTTTTTCGACAACTCCATTAACCTTGTGACTAGAGCCGTAGCAGGATTAGAAATCACTGTTTTGAAGAAAACCTATTTGTTATTTTTTTTATCAAATGACCCCTCACAATTAAAAAATTCTAACGTCAAAATAGTGTAATTAAAGCAGCACCATAAAAACTTTCTCAGCTTTATTTGCTGCATATAAATCTAAGTCAGCGTTTTTCTCTGGAGTTCTTATGTTTTAGAGATAAATCTTCTAAACATAACTTATTGGTAGTTTGCTACATCTTAATAAGAATTTGGTACTGCTAGTCTGCCATACTGCAAATATTCTCATTTTTGGACTATAATTTAAGAATGAATTATATCTGCAAAAAACTCTTCTTGTTAATTAATTTACCACAAGACATAAAAGTTTATCCAACCTTTTCTTTCGCCGCTTGGACAAGTTCGCCACCAATTTCTGAGAAGAAATCGCTATTATGTGTTGCAGGCTTAACTGTTAATTCCACATGCAAATCGTGTGCTGATCTCGCATTACTTGTATCGAAACAGTTTGACGTTATCAAGTCCGATGGCGGTAGCAAGAATGGTGGAGGCGCCGGAAATGAAGCAACTCAGCACGACCGTAATGAATCTAACCAATGATTATCCATACAATTTTCTGCACCATTAAACGCTCTCCGTAACACAATGCACTAAGTTGCAGATGCACCTGCAGTGTTTCGCAGTTCTATGCTGCTTTAACTCGCTGAATAATGCTAATAGTCAAAGTAATTAAGGGTAGTATGTTATACGCGCTACGACCAGCTAGTTTCACCTGCCGCAAATATTTTATCAAGTTTCTGTATTACCCGGTAAATAATTTGTATGGGTGGCCGTGGTAAGCAACGAGACCTAATTGTAGTTTGCTGTTGAGTTGCTAAACCGCCTGGGTTGGTTGCTCTAGCCGCAGTACGGACCATCATAAAGTTCAATCGAAGTTCAGATGCTCTGGTTTACCGAAAGGGCATGATTGTTTGGGTTTTACTTCGAATAATCAAACTAGAGCCAAATTTAATCTAATATTGTCTATATTCACCTTGGACCACATGGTATATAGCTTACCGCTCAAATTTTGCAGAACACCCATTACAAACAACTTTGCAAACAGTTTTTTCCTGCACTGATGAGAACTTTGTTTCGTTACGCTGACTGATAAGTCAGTAGAAGACAGTAAGAAATGACACCCAATTATGTATTAAAGTTTGTCTAATTATCAACCCCAAAAAAAGACGGCGTTCCAGGTTCTCGAGTACCGAACCATTGCATTTTTTAAATAAAACACCTTTTTAACTGAGTAMCTTCTCAATAAMAGAAAKTATCTACTTAATTTCATTTCTGTAACTTGTTTGGCATTTCACAAATCTTATAGTGTGTTACCAAACGAGCGTATGAGAAAGCGTGTCTTCATGCAGACTGAAGAAGATGATAATTGTTGATTTTACAGTAAACATACTAATCAAATTCGGTCGCAAAAGGTTTGTCGTTGAATCCCATTTCATCAAATTACATTTACAGGGCAGCCGTGAAGTAAGGTGAAAACGTAAACAAAAATAACCGGGAAGAGTAAATGTATTCCGGGAGATTCTGCCGGGAGTACCACTTTGCTCTAGCGCTGAATCGCTGCGAACGTGGACAAATAAAACAACTCGCCGCTTCAAGTGTCAACTGTCAGGATATTTCAACATCTCTCTGGGGGAATCACGTGTGATTGAAATTGAAATACCTGCCTCTCACTCGCAATTGACGTCAAAACATTTGAGGTGAAGGGAATAAGCAAATGGAATACAAATTCCTGGAAAGTGTCGAGGTCCTTGTAAAGGCAGAAAAACTGTATCCACAACAAGAACTGTGCGCAGTCAAGAAAGCATTTTTATGGAACTAGCAATTACTAACGTTTTCATTCTCCATCTTCGTTAAAATATGCAAATCTACTTTGCAATTTATATTCATGCAAATCAGATATCCTTAATTTGTGTTTGGTAAAAAGGTGGACTAGAATGGACTGTTTTCGCGACAAATAAAAGTGTGTGTCTTCATATTTCAGCTTATCAAAACTACTAAAAACTGTAATGGAAATGCAAATTTTCAATTCCTTGCGTACTTACTCAGAGTTTGCCCAAGCACAGACTGTGAACGAGCCGAGGCCGTCGCGACGCTAGTTCGCAATGTTCTAACGACATCATCATAACAACTTTAATGCATATGGTGATGAAACAAAAAAACTGCAAAAAATCGGCCCGTCGGAATTGTGATTTTAATCTAAATATAATCCTATTAGGACACTGTAAATTAAATTTCAGTTTCCAATTACATATTCATACTGAGCAACGGCGGCGCTCGCGCCCCAAGTAAATTTACTTTGTTTACAAGTGTATTTAGCGAAAGCCCGCGTCTGACGGATTATGGATTTTAAACTTCGCCGAGTTGACAATCCCGTCTGCAGCTTTTCTTGTTGTGGCTGGCGAACTTGGAGAACCATCGCGTAAGGTCTTTTTTTCTAATTAAACAGCAGTTTCCACAGGACTGCAAGTTTAATTTTGCAAAACCAAAAAGTATAATAAATCTCCCGCGACGCTTAATTAAAATTCAATAGACGGGTTCGAGTGAGCCCTCTGAAAAAGAATTATGGTGACTCCTGGAACTCCTAGAGCGTGAGGGCAATTGATAAGGATAAAGACCCGCTAATGATTGCTATTTATAGGAGACTGGCTGCATAATGCTTCTCATGCGAACGGAACTTCGAGGAAACTTTCCGCGCTTCAAAGCAGCAGTTGGGGCGATTGAAATTATGTTTATTTGTTATCATCTCGGTAAAGGAGCTTTCCTGAAAGTTACCGTCTTTGTATGCCACCGCAAAATGAGTCCCTTTCAGATTATCTGTTTACGGAAGTCTTTGTGTGCCTATACAGAGCGATTCGAGGGAAAAGTCGCGTATAAAATGATGACATCAAACAAAAATGTGTTACAAGAATTTTTTGAAATATTTCCAAATAACATTTTCAACTTTCCCCGTATTGTTAGAGTTGTCTTTGCATTTGCCATCGTTTAATCACGTCAGCATTTCCAGTGGAATACCTTCGCAACGTAAATATTTCTAATGTTTCGATTTAATATTCTGAACTTCCCCCGTATTGCCAGTATTCTCTTCAAAGTATTTTTCCTTTCACACCTGCATTTCCAGTGAAATATGTTTCTTGTGGACCACTTTTTACCGCGCCGTCAACAAAAACCGCGAGAGATTAATGCGAATCAGTGTGGTTTCCACGAGCCGTTAGATTCGTATTTGGTAGCATTTGAAACAGGTGTGTTGTGAAAATTCACTGATCGGTCTATGAACATATTGTGTAACGTTCATCCAAAAGTTTTGGGATTATCCGACCAACGAATTCTATTTGGACGCTAGAAGCTATTGGTTTTTTTCGTTTGAGCTTCGTCCAAGCCGCTTTTGCGGGATTTAAAACACAACGCCACACGTTTCGCTCGATATTGCTTCTTGTAAGAACCCTCTTCAGAGGTGAGTGTTATAATCGATTCTTTTTGGCTTTGTTGTAAGACGAATTTGTAACTTTTCACGTCCTTGATTGTGACCGATTGTTCGAACTGCTTTTGTAAACGATCGCTTTCCTCGACTGGTTCCTGGATTCTTTGGAGGCCACTGATCATACTACGTTTTCCCGAACATTCTATCGAACACGCCAGGGATTCTGGAGGTCATCTTACCAGAACCGAACCAGCTCAGTCCCGTATCGAGGGGTTTTCAACGTCCCCTAGGATTCAACCCACTGCTTGCGTAACAGATAAGTCGACACTAGTATCTAGTTCTAATTGACGGTTTATGCGGTTTTGCCGAGATTTTATATAGCTTAATCTTTCCAACATTTAGATCATAAATTAATTTACTCCAGGTCAACGTCATTCAATTATTGTTTATTAAGATTTCTTTTGATAAAGTACAGTAAATGCAATTTTAATTAATATTACATATTGTTTAAGTGTAAAATACATATATAATTCAATATTATATAACATTTAAATCAGACTTAACTTAATTCGCCAGTTATATATCTCACTTGTTCACTTGTTTTTTTTTATTTCTGAAAGAACAATTTGTAAAGGGAAAGACTTGTAAACGTACGTGTGCACACTAACGGTATTCCATCGCTATCCCTGAAACAAAAGAAAAGGTACATATATAAAAAAATTGTATTCATATTATCGCGAACGCATACTTACCTTATTAATCCAATGAGCTTTATTTTTTTAAGGATACTTACCTTGTTATTTTATAGCGTATATTTGATTTAATAATCCTCTTGCATTTTAATATATTAAATTCATTTCTAATTTTGTATACACACTTCTGGCAATAAATCTTGTGTTGCTTTTGTGTGAAACCGTACGGTTTTTTTTATACTCGTCTCTTACAGTTGCAGTTGAATCACTTAGGGTGGTGTTTTGGGAATTTTAGTGATGTTTGTTGGTAAATTAGCGACAATTAGGCAGTTCAGCTCTTCTAGTGATTGAATTTCCGCTCAACTTTCTTGGTTTTGTTATTTATAAATATTCTGGAGGTAAATAAACCAAATGGCGCTCACATTCCTAACGGAATAATTTGGTTAATTTCTTGATAACCCCGACCCGTCTCCACAGAGCTAGAGAGGCACTCAATTACCTCCAAATATTCGCGCGGAATCTTTAACCTGGGATCAATAGCGAGAGCTTTTGTTTATTGTTGCTTCGTAAACGTCACGTTAAAAATGTCGAAATCAATCGGTATACACTTTTCAGTACCATCACAATAAAGAAGCTGGAACGTTAATACTCCACCAATTATTACTACATTTGTGCTGTTTAGCATAATTAATTATTGGCTGCTAATTAGGGATAGCACCAACTTTACGTTGTGCAACACATGGTCAGAAATTCAATATTTATTGTGCCTATATTTAGTGCTTAATTTGTGCTTTAGCTATTAGCTAGCTATTAAAGACTGTTCTAACGTCACGCTGTGCAACCCATGTACAAAATTTGATATTTTTTTATGAAAATAATTAGTGCTAATTTATGCTGTTGGTTTAGAATTTTCTTTTAATGTGGACATAAAACAGATGATTGGATATCAGCATCAAGATTACGCTAGCAATGCGCAGTTTTTTTATTAGTATTTTTTAGTTAGATGGGTTACTATCACACATTTCTTTAGGGTTTCGTTTAGAATTCATATGCGTATGGCATATTGTTGAACTGTCTCGCGATACAAACGTTTAAAATTGACGTTTTGAGGTCATCTCAAAGTTACCACAATTTCCACAACTTCACGCAATTGTTCACAATTGCATAGAATGTCTTACGGACTTTGAAGAAATACAAAGAGCGAGTGTACACCAGCTAGTTCTAAATAAATGGTATCGATGGTGACTTACCCACTCGTATTAGCATTTAGAGTACGACATTTGAAAAAAAAGCATGTTTGCAGAGGACTCAGCGGACCTTCATTTCCCCGTAAGGGGCTTTAAACGTCCAGTCTGCGGATGCTGGCTGCATCGGCCATAAAATGACAGGTTTCATGAGAAGGCGCTTGCAGTGACCATGTCCACCGGACCAATGCAAATTAACGGCTGCAATAACGATATACGATAACGGCACGTTCAGTCGCGCGTTTCATTACCGTGAGCCCAGTCTGGTTTTATATTATGTTGACAGCAAACGCAGGCGATTACCACGAATGCTAATACGAAGGAGTATAAAATAAACCGATGGGGCGAAACGGCCGATTTCACCTAAATATGGCGTCCCTCTGGGTTCAGCCCGGTGGTCATCGTCGAACGTCGACTTTTTTGGATAAAGATGGTGGTAGCTGGAGAAAAAGCTGGACCATAATGAACTGGTTTCATGAACCATATATATACACGTACATTATGTACCATATGGTTTCATATTGTGGATTGCGGTAGGTTATTATTATTGTAATAGTTGTCCTTCTAAATAAACAATTTTAAGCAGATATAAAACTTTAACAGAATTAATTAAACACATATGTCTGTCGGACTTACGAATCCAACCTTCGAATGGGGCTCTCCGGTGCACTCCAATAACGTTGTGTGCACTATGGTGATCATTTTACAGTAAGGATATCGATTATTTCAAAGGGATTTCTTCGTACAGTTAAAAAAAAACAAAGCGGATAGATATTCTTCGAGGAGGGGTTATGCATTCGTCCCCCGGCGACGTCAGCAGCTTGACACAGAACTATCGGAAGCAGACGGGGCAAATATTTGTGCAAGTTGGAAACATTAACGTGCCAAAAAACATCAAGTGTACTACTGCCGCCTAAACGTTGAATTCATCGTGTACTTTACGTTTCTAGACATGTATAAGCAAACACTCGTACCGTGAACCCAGTGTTTACCCAGACAGATTGTATGCGGCGACCTCAGAGCTTTTCCACCTTTTTACTGCACCGGGTAAATGTGGAAAGTTTACATTAAAAATTACACGATATTTCCGCACGAACTTGCCGCTTTCAGTAATGGCAAGGCAAAGTTTGCCGTTGCCACGCTCGATGGTTTTAATTTTACTAAATGCAAAACTTAACTAAGCGCAGCATCAAGCTCTGCGCCATGCATCCATCCTGACTTGTTTCATTATTCAAATTGCTGTCTGCAGCTTTGGAACTTAACGGCAACTTCTAAATTTATTATCGTTAAACAAGAGTACCGTAATTTATTCTAATTCGAACACAGAGCGGATTTATAGGACTTAATAATGCGTGTTATGGTTTTAATTGTGTTTCCGCCCGAGACCTGGCTCCTAATTAATAAATACGTTATGAATCCGGATCCCGATACAAATAAACCTTGTTATGCTACCGGCCATTTACACTGAAATAAAATGAATTCAACTGTGCAAAGTAGATTACAACAATATTAGGTGATTACCATACAAAGGCGAAAAATTGACCTCCATTCGGTCGACTATTTGCTAACCAAACAGACGATATTTTTGCTATAAACTGGTTAAAATGGCGACATCACAAAATAAATTCTAAAACACTATAAGGAAGCACTAAACATTGCCGGGTATAGAATATTAGTGTTTCTAGTGTGATAACTTCGCGAAACCGAAATCAGTAGTATATTAACAGAAAAAATGAATGCACACTAAATACGCTGACAACATGCGACGCCAGATACCTATTTACAGGTGCTCATGCCAGTAAAATTTGAAAAAAGTTTTTTTGCCAAAAAGTAACACTGTGTTTCTTGCTAATGAGGGTTATGTGACAGAGCCATGGCTAATGATTACATTTCGTAATTCTGACGATGATATCCAAATGAGCTAACATAAAGCCTTAACTAAAGAGAGAGTGATTATCGAACAAACTTTTAAATATTTGGAAAGACGGTTTCAAATTTTGCCATATACGAGGCATGTTTTTTAAGTAAGTACCGTTTTGCGATTCCGCCGCCGCAGCGCTACGGTTGGCGTTCCGCGTATGCGCGCTGGTTACCTACATATCTTGTCTACGCACTGACGCCATTACAGTTTGATTCTTCATTGTATACGTTGTTTACTGAGTGTTTAAGATGCCTTCGACAATCGTGAGTCCCGCCGATTGTGAAGTACGGGCTGTTATACGATTTCTTAGTGCTAAAGGCGTAAAACCGATCGATATTCATCGTGAGATCTGTGAAGTTTACAGACAAAACATTATGAGTGATGGAATGGTAAGGAAATGGGTGAGAGCATTTAAAGATGGCCGCACGAATGTGCATGATGAAGAACGGAGTGGGCGTCCTTCGGTCGTTAATGAAGATTTGGTGCAGAAAGTGAACGAAAAGGTGAGAGAAAACAGACGCTTTACAATTTCATCATTGTGCGACTGCTTTCCTCAATATTCTCGTAGTGTTTTGTATCGCATTGTGACCGAGAACTTGAATTACCGGAAATTGTGTTCACGTTGGGTTCCGAAAATGTTGACGGATTTGCACAAAACCCAACGTTTAGGCAGTGCATTGACTTTCCTTGAGCGGTACCACAATGAAGGTGAAGATTTTTTAGACCAAATTATTACTGGTGACGAAACATGGGTGGCCTACGTCACACCAGAATCGAAACAACAATCCATGGAATGGCGACATTCATCATCACCCAAAAAGTGAAGTTTAAGCAAACAATTTCTGCCCAGAAAATCATGTGCACAGTTTTTTGGGACAGAAAAGGAGTATTGCTAGTGGAGTTTCTGCCTCGTAATGAGACAATCAATGCAGCGTCTTATTGTAAGACATTGAACAATCTGCGTCGTGCAATCCAGAACAAAAGACGTGGCAAGTTGAGTAAGGGTATCGTTTTGCTGCATGACAATGCCCGTCCACAAGTGGCTAATCGGACCAAAGATCTCATCAAATCTTTTAAATGGGAAACTCTAGATCATCCTCCATACAGCCCTGATCTGGCGCCCAGCGACTACCATTTGTTCCTGCACTTGAAGAAACACCTGGGTGGTCAGCGTCTTCAAGACGATAACGAAGTCGAAACATTTGTGATACAGTGGTTAACAAGTTAGGCGGCAGAATTTTATGAGGAGGGTATTCAAAAATTGGTGCCACGTTATGACAAGTGCCTCAATATTCACGGAAATTATGTAGAAAAGTAGATTAAGGTACAGGCTTTCATGTAAGATAAAATTATTGCGATATCTTTGCACGTCTTTTTTTAATTCCAAAACGGTACTTACTTAAAAAACGTGCCTCGTACGTACACGTTAAACATGAATGTAGCCAATCTACCACAGTATTTGCACACTATTGCAAAACCTCTAGGACATCCAGATTTTAACAAAGACGTGGTAATGATCTTGATGCTGATTACTGACCTTACGGACGGATTTAGCTACATATACGTTCTAATATATAGCTAAGATCTGTTATCGTCACAATTTATTCTGATATAAGGCACGAACGTTTTACCAAAGATATTCCGATATTGTTAATGTAATGTCATACCACCGCGTTCGAAGCATCCATTCGAATCGTCGATTCGGATCTTCCGCAGCCCCTGAGAGCACCTAACGTCAAAATATTTTCCATCGAGCGCCAGATATGCTCGGGCCATTATATTAAATCATCTCTCTTTTAAACTAGTGGAGATCTGCATTGGAAATAGATATTCATGTAGTGAAAAATGAAAAATAAACTGGAGCGTCCATATTTAATGGTGCTTTTATCTGAAATCGTACGTTCAAACGCGAAATCGAGTAGGCCATTTTTATCTTATCCCCCCACATAATGTATAATTTATCATCAATAAAAGAACACCATTACATCGGAATATTTATCCGAATGCGCTAACGCAGTTTTCGCATCTGAATTCGGTAGTACGTGTAAATCTTCGTTATCAGGCGTTAATATCGAGGCGATATTTTATCGAAACATAAAAGGAAGCCACAATAAACGAAATATTATTCGGGCAAAGCGGCAAGATAAATGACGGCGCGCAAAAATTCTATAGTTGTTCGACCACTTTTCGCCCCCTGAACATTTGTCCTCTTCGCTGCACCGAGATGTTTTATAACGAAAATGTTAACAAAGTTTGGAACTTTTATACTTCAGTTCTCTTTTTTTTCCTGCAACTGCTCTATGTGTGTGTCTAGCGTCTAGACTGCTGTTAATGATTCGGGCATTAAATGGGGCGAAATGTGCACCTACAGTCGTTCGAGGCGCTTTTTATTGCTGCGCGAAAGCCAAATGCCTTCTACTTGTGTGTGCAACAGTTTTGCTTAATGCATTCGCCTTGATTTTTAATGTGCACTTCGCTTTCTATGTATGCAAATGGCTTTAGGCGAGCACTGCAAGCGCATTTCAAATTACAGATCAATATCTTCTTCTTCTATAATTACTATAGTTTCGACATTGAAATTTTGTAAGCCTGCAAAAGGAAAATCTTGTTCCTCTATAAACAATAATACATTACATAAAGGGTAGAGGTTGAGCTATTTCATTTACCACCTTTTCAAGGACACATAGCAGAGTTTCTTCGAGGGGATATCTAAAAATGAATATTTGTTCTTTCTACAAATCCACAACAAACACAGAATTGCCAAGAGATAAGTTATTTTTTAAGTTACTTTACAAGCTTTATCAGACCACCCTGACGATCGTTTTAACATAACGGTCATCTTTAAAGCGCATCAAAGTTATACATCTGAGTTTAATTGACTGATATTCTTTGAGAAGGACTGTTACATCGAAACGATCGTCAGAGTTATCTGATAAATTATGTGAAGCAAGGCACATTAAAAAGAGTCACGTTGTTTCCAAGTTAATTATCTTTGGTTGACATTTGTTTTAAAATAATATAAACAACTTGTGATCACCTTTACTTTTTATAACCTCCTTTAATTGTCACTTTTTATGAAAATTAAGTATACTTATTTTATAACGAACTTTTCAGGATGCAAAATGAAATTATTTTCAACTTAAAATGCTTTTCGGCCGTTCTGGGCTACATATTTAATTTATTTAAGCTATGCTGGCCTGTAATTTAATACAGTTGTCTAAATATGCATTTTTGAACAAAACACATTTGGACACAAGAAAACTAATTTAAAAACCCTTAAACGAAAAAGCAAACATTTAAAAGAAGCATTGTATGTCAATGTACTGTCGAKCTTCTTAAGAATCAATACGCCATGATTTTCTGAGGCCGTGTTATGATTACTAATCGGGTACAAAACCGCAATATATGTGGTCAAATAGAAATTCATTTTGTACCTACTGACAGTCGAACAATCTTTATCCCACTTTCTGGAATCTACATTTAAAACACTTCGTCTTTTCCACGTATACCAATGATACAAAAACAGCAATTTGCCTGTAAAGTGCGAGCACGGAAAGTCGATTCGATAAAAACGCGACTTCTTAGAGATCAAATCGATTAACCTCATGCATTTTAATCTTAACACTCGGGCGTTATTAACGACTCCCACCTCGGCAAAAAGCGCATTACGCGCCGCCGGCGCTGCCGCGCTACATTTCCAATGTTTTCTGGAAAACTACGTTGAAGTTTCCCATCACATCTCCCCGCGACAATAGTCCCAGATATGGCGCTGTATTGTCAACTAAGCCGGGCAAAGTCGTCGCCGAGACCTCGCTTGGCTTTTATTTTTAAGTTTCAAATCCAATCACCACTATTGTGTTAAAATCAGCACCGTTTCTCTAAGGGGTGAAGGCTTTTTACAGACTTTTCAGGCGAGGACTGGTTCCGGATGCCGGAATGCTTTATATTTCGATAATAAAATAACTTTCCGAAGACGGAATTTACTGCCGCGCGGGGAAACTTTATTCATTTGCAACTGGAAACTAGCTGGGTTACGTTCGGATGACAATTGAAAGCGCAAAACCTTGAGTTTCTTCCAAGCGAATATGTCTGACATGTCCGATCCTTACTTCTCTCCATTTCGTGATTTCTACCCTACTTTAGCTTTCTATACCTTGTAGAAAAAAGGCTAATATTCAAAATTTTCGTATCAATATTCAGGTTAACTTAGTAACATGCTTTTTGTGGACGCGGTCCAATGACGCCGCTCCGCCTACCCCGGACGAAAGCACCCAGCAGCGTCCGAAAGGCAATCTGGGTTCGATCGTAGACGATGAAGTCGGCTCTGAAGATGCTCACCACATTAGTGGGCGCAACGTCAGTGACGAGATATCGCCACGATCACGGCCAACTACCCGAAAATATTTACAAGTACGGGCTCCGGCCGTGAAAGCCTTAATCACTATAAAAAATTATATCTGTTCAAATATATAAGATTTCTTTGTTTTTAACATAGTATTTTAGTAAAATTTAACGCCTTTGAAGCCTTTAAAGTCTTTGTAAACTATATCTATTACTCTCTAATCGTGAGAGTACTAATTGGTTTTGATACGACACAGTTTAGTCCCCTGAAAAAAAATTGTAGCCTTTAAGTTAAGTTGGACAGTATTTTTTCAAAAACTTTGTTTTATAATTAGTATGCAAAAATATGATATACTTATTTATTAAATCTAACATCAGGAATAGTAGTATAAGAACTGTTTGTTAGCGACGATCTTTTTTATGAGACTTGTTACGGAAGCGTCTTTGTCTTCTTTCTTCAAGTTTTCAAATACTTGAAATAATTTTTTTCATCGACTGTACAAAATTTATGCACGGTTTTCAACGAAGATGGTTGTTCTTTCGATACTTGAAGAACGACGTCAGCATAAATTTTCTTACAACTCAAAATTCATATTTTCACTGGGAACAGGTACTGAACGAGATAAAAAGTTCCCCTTTTTTCTTTGGTCTGGTACTGACGATCTTTTATTGAATAAAGAGGATTTAATTGTTTAAAAAAGACTTAATTATTATAAAAATCCTCTTTAACAAATGGTCCAGTTTGCATTTTTTATTTAGATGCTTATTTACGATTTTTCCTTTTGCTTTTTTATATGACCTGGAATTAAGAAGCCACCTTCAATCAAGAGGCTGCAAGCGCTTGCCTGTGCATAAATCGGGCACTGTGAATGAAACTTTGGCAGACTTGAAGGATTCATTTAGATCGCTTCCATAGGATCCTGTCTCTAGAACTGTAGTAAAAATTCACCATTAAAAACCATTGGAGTTGAATTTATGCTTCCTATTTCTATTTCAGTTAACCGCATGGAGTTTGTCACATCCCGGAATGGTGCTTTACCATTTCAGCTACAGAATAACAGGATTTATGGCCATTATAACACCGTCGGGGCACGTAAAACTTTTGTACGGCAGAAATCTCACGTTGTCGCAGGTAGGGCACATTTTTCATCGGCCATACCGCGATGCTTAAATCTGGTGCAACACAAGTAACAAATGGGCTCATTACAGTGTACCAACTTATACAACGGTGAACTTGAAGACGCGGAGTATTTACCGGTACGATCGCAGCTGGCTCGTAACTGCATGGCAGCAGTATCATTTATCTATTGTGAGCAGAGCACGTACACCGCTCCGTTGGAGTTCAGGACTTATTACTAAAGACCCCTGACAATGTTGCCGAATGAAGGAAAATGCACCACCACCATATAAAAAATATAAAGCTATAATGACTACTATTGTACAATACAGAGACAGCTGTCTTGGGTTTTATTCTTAGTTTTCCCATTTAACAGGGAAAAGCTCAAAGGAGAGTTCACAAAAGCTTTTGCTATTGCGGATCTAAATGCAAAGCCTCCTGTAGGTGTTCTCTGCACATGAAACGAGTGGGAAAAGAAGGAATTATTTCTCCAGCGCCAATGAATACGCACCGCCATATAAACATCCGTACTTACAAGTGTACAATTTCTAAACTTGTTTTGAAATGTAATGGCCTACAAATAGCTGAGGAAGTGTTATTTTTTAAACGTCTAAATAACATTCTGTTCTGTATACATTTGCTTTTCTTAAATGATATTTTGTATTTGTTTGACATGTTTGACAAGTAATATTGTATATACATTTTATTACTCACTTGCTGTACCAAAATGAAAAAAAAATATTAATTTTTGTTCGTTTTTTGTAATACCTGCACCCTACACCTTCTGAATAGATTCAATTAGTTGTTTGTTCGGAAATCCCTCAAAAGCTATTATCAGAGGAGACAAATTCAAAAAGCAAAAAACTGCTTTCACTTAAAAAAACGTGCGTGGTGGGATTTCCTTGGAATAATCCACTGTGAGTTGAGGCTATCTGATGAAACGATAATGAAAGACCGCATGCAGCACAATCAAGAAGATTTGAAGCAAATGATCTATGTGAAGTGTTGTCTCGTATCATTGAGACATTATTTAGGTATCTAGAGTGGAGGCAGTTCACTCAATAATTGTCAAATCGGGGTAGTTTGATGCCATGGAAGGCGTCACTGTAGCGGATTCATGTGCGTATATCAAAATTCAAACACTGCGCGAAATTCACGGCGCGTTACAAGAAGCTTGCCAGAAGTCGTGTGCGGAGAGTTCCACAGTAACTTGATAAAGTAAGCGTTTCGGAGCTTTGGAGTAGTGTTAAAGACGACCACAGAAATTGGACACCTCATACTTCTACCGACAACATTTTTGTTCCTTTTATGGCTACAATGATGGAAAAAGATCGCATGGACAAACGAGCAATAGACAAATACCAAAAGATAAATGTTATTTGTCTTCTTTGTAGAAAATTTAAATGCATGATCAAAGGAGTTTGCGAGAAGAACTGGTGTGAAATTCGCCCACATCCCCCGTACAGCCCTGACATGAGTCCTCCAGATTTTTTCTGTTCCTCCACTTAAAAGAAGAATTTCGTGAAGTCCCTCGTATTTTAGTCGAACCCTTGGTGAAGATATTTAATAATTGATCCTATGTATCGAAAATAACATAAAACAAACTAGGTAGGAAAGTATTCTTCAAATAAATGAAAAGCCACACTACAAAATCGTTTACCCGACCGTTTCCAACCAGCGACCGTGACATCCACAAATCAAAATCAAATGAAATTTCGCTAAAGCTGGCAACCTGCCACCGTCCTGGGCTCCTGCAGCGGTCGTCGGCTGCACTGTAGCCAATTGCTATATAAATGTTGCTCTTATTGCCGAATGCACGAATTTAATGCCTTCTATTGTGCAGGGAATTGTTCGTCTGCACTAAATGCAATGTCCATTACCGTGCATGCGGTAAACGCGACTCGACCAGACCGAAGAGGATTTCGTAGCCTGTACCGGTAAATGGATTTATATGCATTCACTGACAAGCTGCATTATTAGTGGAACGTGGGCGCCAAGCAAATGCAACTAATTTAAATACAACGAATTGGGTCCGTAGCTAATTTCAAAGTTTCTGGACAGCAACCTATCCTCTCCGCTACGAAAGGTAATCCGTCTGTTCACGGCGTCCTCATCCCTTTCCGAAATTCATTTGCTCGTTCAGAATACATAAATGGAAATGGAGGACCAGAAAATGCACTCCATTTCCATAAAGAAGGGTCTTCTTTGGAAAGTAAAATGCAACTAAACAATCCTTCAGTTTTGGAAAGCACTTTCCATAAGGTACAACGGTCGTGATTAACAAGTTGCAGCAGTATTTGTAAAGAGTTCACGCTAAGAATGTTAATTCAATAAAATGTTTGGAATAAGTGTGTTTTATCTTTAACCAATGCAACAATTATTACTCACGTATAACTTAACACGGTGCGCTCGACAGCTCGAAAACATAACTATCATAATAATTAACATGGACAACTGATAACGTGGATTGCTTTGTCTTTAATTCTGAATGCAATGGTCGTTTTTAGTAGCCTAATATTGTTTGGAACTCCATATTACACATCGCCTACAAATTTTGGGCGGGCTTTATGTGAAAATTTACCCGATAACAATGTTAGTTCTTGCTAAAATTTTGGGGCTGCAACTACGACTGATTTTTACAAACAAATTTCGCTTTTCTAACAGTCTTTTAGTGCCCGCATCCCGTGCCTGGATCTCGTTATTTTACTGTCACAACAACGCAAGCATCAAGCTGATGTGCAGACAGCCGGCTTTTTCGAAGAGGGCTACAGCAACATTGCGGCATCAGAGTGAAAAGGTTTACTAGGCCGCCGTCTGGTATCGACCGCCATCGACAGAACGCATGAATGAAACATGATAACAAAAAAGATCAAGACAGATCTTATATTGCTGGTGGATACGCAGCAAAGCAAGGCGCGGTTTTATTCTCGGATACCTTGGTGAAACGAGCTTCTGCAAACCTCACAAGAGATGCTAATCACTAATACTAATTTTGCATATTTTTGGTGTTGTCTGTTTATAAATTAAAAATTTTCGACACCTAATATATCATCTTCTGCATTAGATGATACTATTAACTAAAATAAGACACACATTACATCGTTTCTTTTTATGTGAAGCAAATTATTATAGTAGATATAAGCAACATGGTTTTACGACAGACCTTTCAAAATTTGCGAATCTCTATTTGCGTGCAGATTTTAATTTTAAATCCTTTAAAAGGCGATAATTAAGCTGACTGCATTTTTTCTGATCTAAAGTGTTTGGCGGTGCAACTATTATCCACCATCTTTTATAGCGAATAAGACATTTTACCACAGGGTTCTCACCTAGGCTCTACATTGTTATTATGGTAGCATTCTTACTCCAATTTGGAAAGCTACGTTGATATACGATCTTCATTTTGTTATGTAATCATGTTTAACAAAAATGAAAACATACCTAAAAAGGAGCTGAAAATCTCACAAGTTAAATAGTTTGTGTATATTAGTATATTACTATCATATTATAGTTATTTATGTATCTATTGCATTACTTGAATGTTTATGTCCTACGAAGGCGACAAATTTACAAAGACCGAGGGTCGCACGAGAATTCATAACACCAGTTGAGCATACAACGCTTTATTTTATGACTACAAGAAATGTATGCGTTTATTTGCGACCAATTTGAAATAAGGGTCCGTTATGGTTGGAATTACTAAWATTACGAGAATATACTTGTKCCGGCTAGAAAGCTCATATCAGTTTTATATCCAAAGCTGAAGAGCCTGTGGGAATTTGCAAGGACAAGTATACGCTGAGCTCTCCAAAAACCTAATCATTATTTTTTTAACGTGCCAAAATGAAGGTCGCTTTACCAATAAATGCACAGGAGGGATGTAATGTCCCAGACAACGGCAAAACCATTTCGTGCATTGCAACAATTCCCGGCATCTTAAATTCGTTTGGCATGAGAAGGCGTCGTAACCCTTGCTCGCTAGGATGCAGTTTCCGTGACACCGGTCGTCGCGAACATATTATTTGCGAGCTGCTTGTAGTTTTGTTGTCGCAGGTGCATTCGAATGCAGGTTCCCTGCTGCACTACTAAGCCTACTTGCTACTCAGATGTTCAGACGGAAAACGTGAGAAGCGACAGCTGAAGCAACAGATTACGACGGCCCTTGCAGTTTTATTCGCACAGAACCAACTTAAAGAAGTGATATCAGTCTTTTGGGGGTAACACGCATTGGATATATCTGCATGTGGTGCCAAAGCAATGATATGCTGATAAAACTGTAACTCTCTGAGGACGCTATACCCTAGAAAGAGCTAGATTTGCAAGTAATCGAGTTTAGTTGCTGGAATGGAGCCGGTGCAATTAAAAAAAGGTATACACTGATTACAAAAACTAAGAAATTCTTCTCGCGAGAAAGAGGAAAACCAGTCTTCTGAACCAAAACTGGTTTTAGTATTGGCGTTGGCTTATTCTAAGGAATTTTGGCCGAGTTTATAATTCTGTACGGGTTATGTTTAGTGATATTATTCAAGATTTTGCTAATGAATTTTGATAAGTTATAGGTAGGTGTTTGGATGTTATTTACTATGGGGCGCATGGGCAGATTTATGTAGTTTTGATTGACCGTAAATTTTTGGCGGTAGATTATTATGTGAGATTAGTTGGTAGGTTTGTTCTTCTGTAATGTATCGTCTGTTTTTCCATCTTTTAATGATTTCATTGTTTTTTCGTTGTATGTGTGATGTCTTTGTTTATTTTTTCGTCGTATGTCTGGTTTTAAGATAGCTATTTGCGGATTCTGTCTTACAAATGTCTTGTTTTTTTGGAAGTTTTGTTGTAACGTATCACTTCACTCCAGTGCTATGTGTATTGGCCTTAAACAAATTATGGATATCACTGTTTTTCCCGCGGAATCGATGAATCTGTTCAGTCTTCTGCGAAGTGCATTAACTAAATAAGTTATGTCCATCGCACAGGTGAACCGAACGGAATCCCGCGTTCCAATAATTAAGATAAAAGCCAGTAATTTTCAAACACAGCGACGGTTCGCTTTAATGCACATTTTAAAAATAAAACGCCGAGCGTATAACGGCATTTCCAGACGACGGGGGAAAAGAGCTGCTTACAAAACTAATAAAAGTGCATGTTTGCTTTTACAAATGCTTTGATTCTCCGACCGGCTGGATGGATAAAATAAAAGAGTTAATTCCTGTGTGTACGCCTTGGATGATTAGATTATTGGCAAGCGGCGGGCTAATAGAAAGTGCACACTTGGGGCGGCCATCGATCACAACTAATTCGTCTGTCTCCGTATAGAGAGCTACGCCACTTTGCTGCACACTTTTTGCACATCGGCTTTTTTTATATTACCGCCGATGTAGGTACTCAATAACGCATCAGCGCGGGGCGACGGAACATCAATTTACAGGCCGTGTGCTGAACTCACACAAACAAGTCCAACTTGGACTACTCGTTTTCGCAAGGAAAACGATGTACGAGAGCAACTTGAAAGAAATCTGTCTGGCTGTGAAGCAAAAAACCAACGGAAGGTTTTCCCTTACTGTTAGAAAACTGAGACAGATTTTTTCACATTTTGTATTTTCGTTTGTTTTTAGGTTGTATGTGAATAGAAATTTCAGGATTACAACACTTGGGAACCGGTATAAACATTGGTTCCCATTACATAGGAATTTGTGGATCTCCGTTAATTTCGCCGAAGGTCCGGCGCATCCACCAATTTTGAAAGAAAATGAGTTGTTGGAAATACATACTACAAAACATTCAACGCTGGTTTCGAATGTTATATAAGCAACTTGGGCAATTCGTTAACTCAACAATGGAATGGGTACAGCTAAGCCAATGTCCCAACTTTAAAATCCTTCCACCTGGTAGTGCAGGAACGCCTTTCTACTTTACAGCCCGGTTTCAACGCAAAACTCGCGAGGGATTTGGGATTTTTGCAGCGAAATATCCTCCTTGATTGCCCGGTTATCTAAGCAGCTTAAGTTTTTAAATGCCGTTAGCGCTGCACTCTTTAGCAACATTATCGTTATCTGTTATCTAGGGGGCGGGGACGGCCGCCAGCCGGTTTCACTTGACGTAGTTTAGTGGCGCGCATGCATGTCTCCCAATCCCGTATGCAGATAAGCTTTGCAGACAGGAAATTACAGCAAAGCGTCTGGAATTAAGCTCGGTGCGGTGTGGCGCAGCGCCACCAGCCAACGGCGCCTCCAAATATAAATGCCGCCGCCGCAATCAGCATCCATAATTCTACAGTTTTCGGTGTCACGGGGGTTTTTACGGCTTTTTGCTAAATGGTGCGAGTCCGTGTCTTTGACGGGCCCGGTGAAACACGCAATTTTAATTTGGGCGCGTTTCAGCCCGCGCCGTTTAATTCATAAATGCACGTTCGCCGTTTGAAAGGTCATTATTAAACTTTCAAGCGCCGTTCGGGGAGCCCATGGGAACATTTTAAAGGCAACTTTGCCATTAGCCCCACGTTAAGTGAAATCTTCCATAAAAAAACAAACACACCAAAGTGAAAATGGGTAAATTTTTTTGATTCGTTTTCCCTGCAAGAGTTGCTCTGCAACTTATGTGAAATCTGACTTATTCAAGTTCCGGTCAGTTAATAAAGAAATTGTAAATGGTGTTGAAATGATCATAACTAAAGTAGGAGACCAACATTTATAAGTCTCCAAATACTGTCTGCCCAGATAACTTCCTTAGATACCATGGACATCCTTGTGTGTATATAGGAGACTTCAATAGCCATCATAATTTATGGGGCAACAGTGATAACAACATGCTGTGATGAACTGGATAGAAGAGCACAACCTGCATCTTGTTTACACTGAAAAAGAGAATAAGAGCTTCCATTCCACAAGATGGAGACAGTACTACAATCCAGACCTCTGCATCTTCTCCTGTGACCATAATTAAATGCCTCTTCGTGTGATATGGCAAGTGTTGAATGACTTTCAACAATTAATCAATTAATCCCAATACAGATTAAAAATTTGCCATTACTTGAGAAACCACGGTGGAACTTTCAAAAAGCGGACTGGTTAGGATTTAGTAGTCAAATTGACATGCATATTCGATGGGTCCCAACAACTACTGACTTCCCTTGGCTTCCAATTCTTTCATACATATAAAGTTCTGGCAAAAGTTAATGGTTTCTACAACTTGGTCTTCGGACAAGCCCCGGAAATATTACAACATCCAGATAACCTCAACAGTGACGATGGATATCACATCAGAATATTTGCTAGAGCGTAAAAGTTCAAACAATACAATGACATAACTATCTAATAAACTTGTAAATCTAATCGTAAACAGTATAAATGTTAGTTACTATTTGTACTCAGCAAAAGAGAAGTAACTGTCACGAAGGGTGCTAAAGCATAATCGCCTGTTCATTTAGTAGAAATCCAGACAAAGTAAAATGGAAATTCTCGCAGTTTAACGTTGTCAGAATAAGACTACAGAAACAATAAACTTGTGCTAGTGTAGATGGCAGTGCAAGCTATTATGTGCAAGTGAATATAAATTTTAGCAATAAATTTCCCGCATATATTGCACCATAACACGTGCACATTGCTCTCAATATACGGGCACCTAGCGAGCATAAAAGCTTATGCATACAAATCGTAAAAGTTGGGACACTTAAAGCTGCCGCTTTAGATAATCTTTAACAAGCTTGCTCTAATGCTGCTGTAATTATACGTTTTATGTGATGTGACTTGTTGAGACCGAAATAATTGAATAGTACCCTCACAAAGTTCTAGGGAATCGTTTCTTCAGTCTGTAGCAATATTACCCTTGCTTCTCTTGTGTATTAAAAACAGCTACAGTTTATCCACTTTATTAATAAACTAAATAAACTTGTAGCTGTCTTTATAATCTTGCATATTCACACTATTGCTAGTCAAAGTAAACAGTGAATCAACAATAAAAGATCAATTCGTTACTGAACAAAACATTTTTAAACATGTAAAGACTACGATTATTTTCTAACCATGTTAACAAGATTAACACTATTAACTAAAAGTGGTAACCACAGAAGACTTTAATTGATCAAAAATAACTCTGCAGTCGGTTTTCTGTGTATGAGTTTATAGACATTAAAACTTGATTTATCGACGCCTTTTCGGCAGGGCGTTCGATCGTAAAAGTCTATGTATGAAACAGGGAGGTATGCATAAAGGTGTAAGTGGAGGCATCCAGCTGTTATATTAATGATTGCATTTAAGATGGAGCAGCGGTAATTTAAAGTAGATTATGGCATACATAAACTTAAGATGAAAAACAACTTAATGGAGCTTGCAGTGCCTTTAAATACTTTGACTAATCCTGCTTGTTTATGTGTAGCGTATGTAAAAGTAATAGAGTCTAAAAGAAATAAGTATGAAACTGTATAGGTCTTCTTTCAATAAAGCATACAAAATACATGATATTTAGTTTGGCGATTAGAAAACTGGCATACTTTCAAGCGGATCTCATCGTTGCTCGATTTTTTTGAATTGATTGGAGATTAAGAACACTTAAAATCTAGTGTTTTCTAAAATTTTCTAAAATGGGATATCAAAAATAAATTTATGCAAATGTTACGAAGATAATTTTTAGTACATTTTCTTAATATTGTATTTCAGGTTTTAACACAACTTGTGAAATAGTTGTCTTTCGTTGAAAGACGAATTTATTTGAAATTCTTGCAGCCTAAAAAATAACAGCTAAAGTTTTGTATTACGAGCGCATCCATCTTGGATAAATTGAAACTGTCACTAGTGGACAAGCCCTCATGGTTCACCAAGTGCCCTCTCTTTAATAACAAGGAGTACCCATCGCGCTTGAGAGAAAAACGGTTCTCCGATAAATTATGAAGTTCATGTAAAAGCTACGCGGCCTTTTCTTGCGCCGCTACTTCCCCAATCATTTACATAATGTATTCGGGTATGTTTTGTATCTTGATCCGCTCTATGGAGTCTTTCCTATTTTATTTGGAGCAATTTATGTGCATGAGTAACAATGCGCGCTTTTGTCAGAATTTTTAGGCGTCATCCGGAACGACACTATTAGGTTAATCCTGAGTGGATTCAACAGCCCTCGACTATTTTGTCTTGTATTGTCCTCGCGCCGGGACTGAATTTATGTCCGCTGCAGGTCTCGCGGGCATCAGACGTTTTTGTCAGTGTCTGGAGGAATTATTCGCCTCATACAGGAATTCCCTCCGCAGAATTTTTCTCTTAGGTCATGCACGTTATAATTGAAACTCCAGACATTCTTCAATGATGCTAGAATGATATAGATCGCCCTCTCGACCGCATGCTACCCCCAGAACGCGACAACCCAGGGCTCTTAATTTTAGCTTTAACGGAGATACCGAAAATAACGAAAGCGGAATATGATCTTTATTAAGGACATTGTGAATTGTTTAAGTTTCATGAATCTAGGTGCGACATGTAGGTTAAACCAATTATAATTAAACCACTGTTGCTTTGTTTGCTCTCTAGATTCACTATTATTGCTTAATTTAACGTTTTTATAATGTCACTTCCTATATTAAACCATAAACGGGGAGGAATTAAGCATAAGCTTACCAATTTTTGGATTTTCCTTAAATTAGTCAAAGACTAGCAGAGACTAAAATGCTGACTTAAAAATTTGGAGTTTGAAAGAGTGCAGGATGAAATAGAAGCTATTTCCAAAGCAGACAAATTGAAAAAATAGTACCAAGAGAGAGATCAATTCACGAATAAGTTTTAGGAGCTATTATTTTCAGCAAAACCACTACCATAAGAAGACACCGACGTGTACTTAAAAACTGACAAAACGTATCAATTACTGCAATCAATTTTCATAAATGCGGATACAAACTGATTAAATTCTTTATTCAAATTTCAAAAATAAATAAAAGCAATAACAAAGGTGATGCGTTCCTTTAATGCATCTAACAAAGATATTTCACAAATAATGTAAGATGTTTTTATGCATGATCTCCTGTCGCTTTTGTTCGCAGCTGTACAATGATAAAACGACCACCATATTCTCTATCTCCTGCTGCGGCAAGAGATGTTCTAGGTCTAGCCTTATTTATGACAAAGGAAATAGAAGGAAATTATTAACCGCCGCCACGTTGCGAAGGAACTCTCTCGTATCATTTCCTGTCGCTATTTTGCAGGCCAATGTTCATCGCATACGTTTTTCGCTATACGTATAAAAGTTAGAAACTCTTGATGAAAATGCGATTATCTCAGACAAGTAATTCCTACTGTTACTTCCAAAAAAGGCAATTCGATTTTGATGTAATTTGAAGAAAAAATCAATTGTTTTGAATTTCTAGTATCGATTAATTTGGTAGGAATAGTATGCATAATAGTAAAAATAATAAACAGTAGGAAAAGTAACGGTCGTATTATGTTTAGCCCAATGATAATTGAGGGTAAGTCGACCTAGAATCTTAAACATAAAGAGTATTCTTTGTTTGCTAAGCTTTCAACTTTATTTCAAAGTCTTCTTGAGAGCATTTACAATAACATATTATTCTGAGTCAATACCCCAGATTATCTTGGACGTCATGGTGTCATTGATTACAACGCAAAAGCAACAAATGTGCAGTAAGTAAAGCACAACACACTTTTTGTATAATCGTATCAAGAAAATGGTCTGTCAATTTATTTTTTTCCTTCGATCAAAATACATTCTAGTAGATTAGTCTTTATTCTGCACTGAACAAATATGCATTAAATTTTGGGTAAGTTATAGTAGTATCGCTTATAACTGAATAATGAATATACCTACCAAATTGTTAATTTGTTATAGATTGAAGATTATACGTCAAAAATAGTAAAGAATAACTAAACTTGCAAGCATTTTATAATATGTAAGTCGAGTATAGAATTTCCACTAAGGAATTACAAAATCGTAACTAATAGTAGAATATTTCGAAAATAAATGACAATAAGTGAGACTCAGAAGACCTTTGCTAGAACTTGCAAAGAGAGAAATTAAAATTATAAAAAAAAATGTATGTAGGCACTTCCGTTAGTTTATTTTGAGGCACTCTTTCAGTTTTAACTATAATCAAGACAAAATAAAGGGATGAAATTATTAAAAATGTATTATTCTGGACTAGATATGTTGATGATTTTTTTGTATTTGGACGGGAACTGACAGGCAATTGGATGTATTCTTAAAATTCTTAAATACCATAAATAAAAAGATTCAATTTACCCTTGAAAAAGAAAAGGATGGAGTTCTTCATTTTCTGGACTTATCAATGTCGGTAAATAATAGTAAAATAGACTTACAGATTAAGCATTCCGTGTTTTATAGTTTAATAAACAGACTAATAAATATACCACTTAGAAAAGAAAGTTTCGAAAAAGAATTGACAAACAGCCTTTAACAATGGATACGACACAAAAATTGTGGATGAAATACTTAAAAATACAAAGAATATTGTACAATGCTAACATCAATGAAAAAGAACATATTTTTGCCGCAGTAAATTATGTCAGAGGAGTTAGTGTTCGTGTTAAAAATAGGCTGAATAGACTCGGAAAAAAGCAATAGAGGTTAATAAGTGCAATTTGGGAGGTCTTCTAGTTAACAATAAGCCAGATTCCAATAAATTGAACAAAAGCGGCATTTACCAAATAAAATGCATGCAATGTGACATGATATACATAGAACAATCAGGTAGAGCTATTAAAAACAGAATTAAAGAACACGTTTCGAATATAAATTCAAACAAAAGCACAACAGGTTTTGCTGACCATTGCATAAGAAATAACCATCACTTAGATGAAAACGACGTTAAGATTTTGCATTGCGAAAGGAAAGGTAAAAAACTGAACCTTTTAGAACTTTTGAAAATTAAAAAAGCTCAGCATGAGAAAAAACATTTGGCAAATACACAAATAGAAATTTCCACGTCCAGTACGCCTTTGATATTGCCGAAATTATAAAGTCGACCTTCAAACCCAGGCGAGAGATTTTACAACTGTCTTTTACAACCCCTGTAAAAAAGGGGATACAAACAAAATTCTGCACATCTGAGTTTAGTATAACGCTGTTATCTCTTTGACAATGACCGTTCTAGATCGAAAATATCGTCAGAGTTATCTGAAAAATCAAGTGAGACAAAGCACATACGTTCAATCAGCTTGTTTCCAAGCTACCTAATTGATTCAGGATGTTTCACAATGAATGCACCTTTGAATGCATTCAACATAAAAATAAAGAGAAACAATATTCAACAACAAACCGCCGAGGTGGATATAACAATAATTTCCACGTTTCAGATATTTCCAACGGTTAGACATATTGCGGTATTATGGTATTTCATAACCTCAACCCTTTACCTTGATATGACTCGCTACCGAGAGAAATGCGGTTACAAATTGCATCGGACTAAGCCGTGCAGTGGAGTAATTCTTTCTTGTCTACAGCAGACCGTCAGTTATTTCATCACAGCACTCACAAGTAAATCCGCCAACTGAAAAACCCTAATTTAATTTTGAATTTCTTCCCTCGCGGCAGTGTAATGTACTCTTTGTGCGAGTATGATCGATACACCGCTATGATATGAATGAAATACAATTCAGAAATGGATAAATTGAATAACACACAGTTTTGGATCGAGAGGTTCTTCAAGTGGTCGTAAGCATCATGCTTGAAAACAAAACAAATTAAAATTAATTAAATTAATTAAACTATAAAATATAATAATATAAAAAAATTCTAGGAATACTAATAATTCTAATAGGGATTGTGGAAATTTTGAGTTGGGTGACATTTGGAAAACTATTTTGCAGTTATCTTTTAACAAATAGCTCGTGTATATCTAGTAGGTAGGTAGTTCTTTCTTGTTGGTAGGTTTAAATTTCTATGACGTCTCGCTTCCTTGATAATTTGTTCGCACACATAAATACAGAAGTCAAATAAATTATGCTTTTTTAGATGAAGACCTAATCACAGCATTGAAAATTCTCTCCCATAACTTGTTTTATCAAGATTTTGCAGACATAATAAAGTTTACACAAAAAATATACAAAGAGCACTTTAAAAAGGTCAAGGAAGAAAATTATTTAAATCTGAGAAATTCATTACTATTAAATACAATAAGTTCAAATCATAAAACATAGTTAAAACCAACAATAACAACACTGTGATAAACCTGTCAAAAGGAGTGTCTCAGACGCTGCCGTAAATATTTTAGCGAAGGGGATGAACTTTGTGGTAACGTCACGCACATTTACAAAAGTGGAGATAATGTCATCTGTGGAATCTTATACAAGACACATTACAAAATAAGATTAAGATAAGATAAGATTTGGACGGATGTATGTCCCGTCATCTGAGATGCAMCTACGCCCAAACCTAATGTGACATCTGAGGAAATGAAGGCTCTTAAGAATTTGATTTTACAAATTATGATTATGCAAACTTTGTAAGCTTTACAGATCTGTATGAGCTAGCTCGAGTTACCTGAAATTAGTTATAAAAATGACTGTTCAGAGTACTTTTTAAGTGTTGCATGGTAAGAAAAGTAAGCTATCATTCGAAATTACTTCCGCAATGCCATATAACGCTGCAGTAAATGCCAATTCCGGCAGCATTGTAGGAAGTAAATAATATAATGCGGGCTTAATACGACAGCAGTTATCACAATACAATCGCGCCGCACTCCTGAGGGACAGCGCGTTCGCAGATGAAAGGACAGCTTTGACTGGCGTTTAATTCAAAGCTTATATATTGTCTGGGCAGGGCGTGCACAGACAGCAACTGCATAACTGTTTGTCTGGCATTCATTAATCAAACTTTAAATTGCCATTTTTGCCAGCCCGTACAAGCGCCGCTTTTGCAAAACTTGTGAAATTTCATTCTACATGACAGTGTTCAGCAGTTCGCTCCAACAATATCATCTTATTCACGCCAGCTAATAGTGACTCAAAACGAATCCGAATCTGCAGCAAAACTTAAATGAGAGATGAGTCGGTTTTATAAGAACTTAATTAGAGTCGAATTAAAACGTCCTGCTTAATCTTGTTTAATTGCAATTCCACTCAAAAGGAACAGGGTATCGTCTAGATGCTCCGAGTCTACGAACTTGGGAAATACTTCTCCGAACTGAAACTTATTAAGACCTCGTGTAAGCATCGATTCTAGTGGATGCAATTCAATGTTTACGGATACGGGAAAAGGATCGATGATTCATTTAGAAAAGCAAAAAAGCTCTTAAAATTTGATTGATTAAGTAGTAACTATTTTTATTTTGGTTGTATTATAATCCTAAATTTTCACACAACGTGTCCCCTTTCCTCAGTTATCTCAGTTTGACCGTGGCAGAATTAGTAGGCTTCATGAATTTGGGATGTCGTCTAGAAGGATATTGCCCAAATTAAAGAAGGAAAAACATACCATATCTAGATATATAAACACCGGGGCTGTTTATTGTAGGTAGAAAGAAAAACTCGGCTACAAGTCAGCTTTATGAAATACAAAAGCTTGAAAAGTTTTAACAGCATGAACAGAATTTATACTGTTTTCAATTCCCTATAATGGCATAAGCCTACTTTTAGTAGACTTGTGTTTCCTACATTCTCGGGAACTATTTGTGGTGTTTAGGATTCATCCAAGTTCCAGAATTACCACCATTCATTTCCTGAAGACGGTGATTTTCTGGATGGATGCTTTAATTTTTATTACGCATTATTCCAAACCATCTAAAACGATCCAGTACATCTCTTTTGTGCAAGACCCGTAGAGAAAACCGTGATTTACTTTTGTCAGCGACTATCTCACGTTTACTAAGTTAACACGTGTTTACACATTGTACGAAGTAGCCGTGCGAGCGCAACTTTATGTAGATACAAGATAGAAGGTTTATTATTTCATAAAAGCGGGCTGTAAAAGTGCTTTCCCATTCTAGTTATCGCCGAAGTTAATAGAAGCAGGCGCACATGTCGCATAGGTAACATTTACACAGTCAACAGCTTTCTTTACGGCTTTCTCGATTATGGCCAACGGTAGCATGCAACAATGTCGCCCCCTCCCGTAGTGCTCTAGTAAATTTTCTTTTGAGCAATACGCCCCTTGGTACGGAGATTTTTCCTATACTTGACGTTTTATTGTAAGATCGCCGTGTCCTTTGTAAATAAATTCAGTGCGACGATTTCGCGTTCGGAGCGTCTGAGACTGTATTTTATGGGGTGTAATTTCAGTTTTATGTTAGATTTCGGTAGACGATACAAACTGGTACTGACATATTCAGGCAAAACGCTTTATTCTCCCATAAGCTCTTTTTATTTTGCTCATTCGAGACGGATTGCGGCAGTAAAACACTCGCATTCAATAAAACTGATACACTTTTATGCCGACGAGCCCTTTCTATACCTTATATCAATCTGTTCAAGGTTCGATTTCCTTCACACCATTGCTTTGATTATGGGAGTTAACAGCACGTGTGGCCCGTGTTAAAAAATCGCATTAACATATACGAGACATGTTTTTTAAGTACGTACCGTTTTGGAATTAAAAAAAGACGTGCAAAGATATCGCAATAATTTTATCTTACATGAAAGCCTGTACCTTAATCTACTTTTATACATAATTTCCGTGAATATTGAGGCACTTGTCATAACGTGGCACCAGTTTTTGAATACCCTCCTCATAAAATTCTGCCGCCTGACCTGTTAACCACTGTATTACAAATGTTTCGACTTCGTTATCGTCTTGAAGACGCTGACCACCCAGGTGTTTCTTCAAGTGCAGGAACAAATGGTAGTCGCTGGGCGCCAGATCAGGGCTGTATGGAGGATGATCTAGAGTTTCCCATTTAAAAGATTTGATGAGATCTTTGGTCCGATTAGCCACATGTGGACGGGCATTGTCATGCAGCAAAACGATACACTTACTCAACTGGCCACGTCTTTTGTTCTGGATTGCACGACGCAGATTGTTCAATGTCTTACAATAAGACGCTGCATTGATTGTCTCATTACGAGGCAAAAACTCCACTAGCAATACTCCTTTTCTATCTCAAAAAACTGTGCACATGATTTTCCGGGCAGAAATTGTTTGCTTAAACTTCACTTTTTTGGGTGATGATGAATGTCGCCATTCCATGGATTGTTGTTTCGATTCTGGTGTGACGTAGGCCACCCATGTTTGGTCACCAGTAACAATTTGGTCTAAAAAATCTTCACCTTAATTGTGGTACCGCTCAAGGAAAGTCAATGCACTGCCTAAACGTTGGGTTTTGTGCAAATCCGTCAACATTTTCAACCCAACGTGAACACAATTTCCGGTAATTCAGGTTCTCGGTCACAATGTGATACAAAACACTACGAGAATATTGAGGAAAGCAGTCGCACAATGATGAAATTGTAAAGCGTCTGTTTTCTCTCACCTTTTCGTTCACTTTCTGCACCAAATCTTCATTAACGACCGAAGGACGCCCACTCCGTTCTTCATCATGCACATTTGTGCGGCCATCTTTAAATGCTCTAACCCATTTCCTTACCATTCCATCACTCATAATGTTTTGTCCGTAAACTTCACAGATCTCACGATGAATATCGATCGGTTTTACGCCTTCAGCACTAATAAATCGTATAACAGCCCGCACTTCACAATCGGCGGGACTCACGATTGTCGGAGGCATCTTAAACACTCAGTAAACAACGTATACAATGAAGAATCAAACTGTAATGGCGTCAGTGCGTAGACAAGAGATGTAGGTAACCAGCGCGCATGCGCGGAACGCCGACCGTAGCGCTGCGGCGGCGGAATCGCAAAACGGTACTTACTTAAAAAACATGCCTCGTATATTGTGTATAGTGCATGTAATAGCGACGAATTGTATATTCGACTGTCACATCTTTTTAAATTTCTATTTTTACTGTTTTGTATGGAACCAAAATAACATCTGGAGACACGTAAAATCTTGACATCCAGAAATAATTAAAAAAAATCGCAAATACCGCCAAAAATTTTTGGATCCTACTAAATAACTAGACGATCACAATTATAAAGGAACTCACTCCTAGCATTGAGGACTGTGTATCAGAAGCCCAAACTCTAAAAATTTTAACGACATTCAGTTTCAAAACAAATGCCTAATTCCATCGCAATACGTACAAAAGACCAAAATCAATAAAAGAATTACTGGCGGAGTAGCCAGAGGAGCAAAAGTTTTCAGAAGCGTCATACCCGGATTAACGTATTATTTTCCGCCGACTCGCCAATGCTCTGTAAAGTTTACCTGACATCGGGATTAGTGGAGCATAAATTTTATGAAATTTCTTCTAATACCTTCGGCGAATTTCCTTTAGAAACTAATACACGAAACGATTAAAGCATTTCCTGCCAGAATGGCTGGATGTCGGAACTTTTGCACTGGGTTACAAACTTTCGGTCCTGTTTTATCCTAAGGAGATTATTTATTTGGCGGAATTTGTGCAAGTCTCGCAAGTTCGGCTCGTAGGTACGAAGTGGATTCATTGCCTCAGGTAATTGAGACTAAGTTTCCAAGTCCAACCCGGTTTTTGTGCTCGATTTGCCGGTGGTTATGCACTCGCAACTGTTTAGTCAGACATTCGCAAACAAGAAAACTTGTCTTAGCGACTACGAGTTACCTTCCAAATTAGATAAGCGTTAAGCATTCGCGTATCGTTTGGTCTGGATCGAAAGGCTTTAAATTTCGATGGCTTTTATAGTATCCGGCGATCTACCAATGTGCAGGGTGAGCAACTGATGGAAATGGCGTCCAAAAGTCCAAAAGCTTTGAAGAAAAAAATCTAACGTCCCTACATTATAGTTTATTATTTTAATGTCTGTCTTACTTTACCACTTATTTTAGGGTGACTACCTGTGAGGCGTTTTTTTTTTTAAACAAGGGAAAAAAATCAAGAAAAACTAAGTGACAATTAATGAAAAATTATAACCCGAAAGATCAATTAATATGTGCACTTAAGCGGGCTGCCAGCTTTAGTGGAGATGGGCGGGGTATTAACCGATAGTAAAAAAAACAAGGGCTCCACGCGATTGAACCGCTAAGCGAATATCCGCCAATCACGAACCGCGGGTGAAAGATGTCAAAAATTCTGTGATCTAACAGGAATATCTCAACAAAAAAAATCCAACGATTGTTCAACAAATTCTATTCAACAAGAATACAACCCAAGTACTTACATCATGCATCCAGCGGTGTCCTCGGTATACGTATATCGAGGTATCCACTGAAATATCTGAAAATTAATTACAAAAAGGCTGTTTCGGGTATCGTGAACCGAAACGAATTGAATTTAAAAATTATAACACTATTGAACAATCAAAGCATAACTCTACCGTTGTAATAGAAACAGAACTATAAAGGCAAAACATTAATGCAAAATACTAACGAAACTAGTCAAAAGATTGAAGTGTTAATGTTAACTAATATTCGATTACTTGACAAAAATGAAAAATAGATTTGAAAGTACAATATAAACTGAATTGATTTATATACAATGAATGAACGTGAATCTCAACGAAATATTAAAATATTAAGTAGTATACATAGCTTAAGTTCAGGGCGATCTCTTCAGATCACAAGGAACTGGTGAACATCAAAAGTAAATAGGTGCGATGACGATAGGCTCCCTTTGGCTAAGGCTAATGGTGAACGGCTGTATATGGAATCCCGTGCCCTGCGATATCACCAGAGATAACAGGCCCTTGAAGAAACTCCTCGACAAAGAACGACAGTACCTCAGCGTTGTAAATACTATTCGGCACTATTATAACCGACAGTAAAACCCTAAAATATCAGGTTCTTTAGCTAGAGAGCATTTAAATGAAACTTACAAGTAACCTCAGCTGGTCGAGGGTCAAATCACAATGCAGAATCGGCGTAGAAAATGTGATTAAACTTCCACACAAACGATCGAGTAGGCTTCCGAATCCCCTAGCTCGGGCAACATTTGCTAACGCACAAAAACCAAACTAACGTGCGAAATTTCAGCAAATATACGTGTAACTAGTCCAAATAATCCCGAAAATCGGTGAGTACACTATAACCACTCAAAATGGAACCTAGCTACGAAACTTTTACTCGATTGTGATTTATTTCTAAGTTAACACGAGAACGTATCGCCGTTTAATGATAGATTTTTCCAGCTGAGAACGCGATTCTTATCAAGATACAAAAAAGAATGGAGCAAGAAATTCTCGAGCAGGACCGGTCGAGGTAAACCATGAAATACGCGAAGCAACGACCTGTTCTATTAAACCAATGCATATACCAATGAATGATTGAATAAATGTAAAAAAGGACTAAATATAACTTTTGCTAAATTATAGCGTTACACCTGGAAAGCGTCTAGCTTCGAGTGCTCTAGACAAAGTATAATATTGCAATGGCTGAATGTTCTTGGCGATGCAACACGTTATTGATCAAACAAATTTCTGGGGCACTGTTTCTATCCAGAAGCTATTTACACCCAAACAAACCGTTTGGAGCGGCGATGGCTAAAGCGAAAATCGAAAAATTCTCCTGTAATGAGGACGGCAAGATGTAAGTGCCCAAATAGATCCGTTAGCAATTACTTCAATCGGCTTGTTTCAGCAAGGAGCAAATATTTATAGAAAACAAGGCGTCCAAAGAGTGGAGGCACAAATGGGGAATCGCGCTAGACTTGGAGAAGGTAAACATTTTACATGCTGTTTGCATTTTTAGAGTGGGCAAACAACGACACAAAGAATAAATTTTACAGTTTTGTCTGGAAGCCGCGGCTGAAAGAGGGATATCTGAAGAGAAATATAGGCGAATGATAAAAAGGTACAAAAAGCCCAGATTGCCAGATGCGCCGGGTTGGGATGTGAAGCCACTCGGATACGTTCCCAGGACTTACTCTGGTGAGCATTCACACACTATTCCGGGGCTCTAGATAAGTTTGCCTGATTTATACAGCGCGTTTTTCAACCGGCAACGACTAATAGCGGCCCGGCCGAAGGGACAAGGATTAAACACGAATAATACATAGATCTCTGTTGATTTTTTTGTCTTTGGTGGGGTCGCGGATATTTATGAGCTTCGTACCAAGCGCTATAAAGTTACACCTGCACATTCTCGGAAAGTATAGCCCAAAATAATTTACTTCTAATCTTTTATTAAAACTAATTTCGTAACATAAAAGTCATTTCACAAACTAGTTGTTTTGTAGGAGCTATCCCCTATATCTATACTTACCTGCCTTCTTTAAAATAATCAAACTCAAAGTTTTGTCAACTTCTTTTGTAGTATGGTAGAGTACTTTCGGCTACTTAAAAGTCATCATCAGCAGTGGCAGATTTAACCTTAAGTATCGAATAAAATGTTTTCGACAGGATCGCTGTCACCATAAAGTATTGACAAAAAATTATCAATCTGACACCTCGAGTGCGCCGATTATGAACAAAAATCAGGCTGTGCAATGGATCGGCAATGCGTTTAAAGTCAAATCAAGGTGATAATGTTTATACAGATACCTATTTATCTATTTGAGAGATTAGTGCATACGATGGTGGGCCAAAATGGGCATTTCGTCAATAAGTTGATTGTGATGGACGACAAAAAATATTTCACATTGTTATTTTTACACAGACGATTACGAGAATGATGATAAATTTAAAAGCAAAAAAGAAAGTTTGAGGACAATGTTTTGGTACAGTGTGCCATTTCTATATCCAAAGATGTCTCTCTAAACTGCTGCAGTTTGTGATGATGAAATAACGTTTTGGTCAGATCTTGATACGTGCCATTATGTTAGAATCACAAGGGACTGGTATGAGGCCAACATCATCAACTTTGTAGCAAACAGAGCCTACCTCAGGCTCGCCCGATTGAAGATTTCTAGGGCAACATTGAGTCAGAAGGTCTACAATAATGGATGGAAAGCAGAAAATGAAGAACAATACGACACAATACAACAGTATTTATAGAATTTTATTACTTTTGTCGAGTTCATGCCATTTTTCGATATTCGAAATCCGTTGATCACCTGCAGCGGTGCAAAGCGACCGACACAAAAACGTTTCGAATCATTGAAACATTAAACCCTCGGATGTTTGTGTTCACAAAACACGTCCGCATCCCCGCTGCTGCGTGTGACAAGCCAAAACAACCGGAAAGTTTAAAATATGTGTATTTCCAGATAAATGAACCTACCTAACGATAAATATCTCAGGCTGTCGACAGCACCTATTCGCACTCTTCTTTAATAACATTAAGCTCGAAAATTAAGTGCAAAAAGTAAAGCACAGATACAGAGAACTGTCGGTTAAACAGGATTTATCGCGGTCTCGTCGCGTACAATGTGCCGCGACTGCAATTTATGTAATCATATACAGTTTCCATTCAGCCGCAAAAGTGCATCACTTATTTTAATTAGCGCTCGGTGCGCGGACGGGAGACGGCATTGCAAATGAATACGAATTTCGAGCACGATTTACAGCGCCGTAAAGTGCAGAAAGAATAATGCACTTCCGAAACACTAGCGCAGTCCGCATAAAAATTGCACAAGATCGCCGACCAGCGATATAGGAAAGCTCCCGCGGTCCCGTCGCTGCAAAATCCATGCACTTGCGTTCGTAACACCTTACCAAAGATACTAAAAGCCAGATACGTATTTCGACAACTAAGCTGACATCCTCAGAGGCAACCTATGTTAAAACATGTAAAACATGTCGGTTGGATTTACTTTAGGATTTATGTCAATTTGAGTAGTAAATCCTGATCAGTTTGAAAGTTCCATAGTGGTCTCTCAAGTTATGGCACATTTTTAATCTGTATCCCAACTACTACTAATTGTGGGCGTTGTAGGCTTCGTGGAAAGTCGTTCTACACTTGCCGTATCACACGAGCAGGCATTAAATTAACATTACAGGAGGAGATGCAGAGATCTGGATTGTAGTCACGTCAACATCTTGTGGAATGGAAGCTCTTCTTCTCTTTTTCAGTGTAAACAAGATGCAGGTGGTGCTCTGCCATTAGGAAATCAAGAAAATTCCAATAAAATCGAAATCAGGACTGTCGCACTTTGACAAACTTTATTAGTATTCTCGTACGAAGAGAAGCTACTCTTTCGCATAGCATCCAAAAGCACCTAATCTCATCTCTAAAGCGAACCGATATGAAATGAAGAAACTTCCGATAACTAGACACTTGTGGGAATCCCTCCATATACCACCGGTGCACGTTGGTTGCATCCAGAATTTGGAATTTCGCAGCCGGGTCGCGTGCGAACGGGTTTCACCTGTCGCGAATCGCCAGCTTCTAATTACGCTTGCACCGAACACTTGCCTAATTAATATACACCACAGATGTAATTGCAGAACGGACTAGTTTATTTATGGCCGCCGACGACGACTAGCGAACGTTGTTACGCCGCTAATGTCTCTTGAAGTATATTGTACCGGAGAACAGCAGTAACTACACATGTAATTTCGTGAAAACGGCCCGTGCGGTGCACTCGCTGAAATTAATTAAGGAATTTCTGGGTCGCTGAAAAGGTTCTTAACGCACTTAAGGTATTAGCTTAGGGCGTAACGGCGCCGTGTTTCGTGAATCGTTATAAGGCCTGAAGAATGAGTAACATTCTCTATAAACTTCTGATTGTTAATGTTGTTTTAAAATTACTCATTTATTTTGAATCAAGTTTAAAAACTTGATACATTATTGCCATTTTTGAGTTATACATCTATTTTATCATTAGAAATATCTCTATAGTTACGAGTGAGCATCTACACATCTACTATACTATATAAATAACGTTGTAAATACGGTCCTGCAAAATCAAAATGAATTTGTTGCATTTGGATACAAACAATTTTGTAATATTTGGACTCTATTCGTTATTGAAATTTATATCTTCCTACCAAACGTATTGATTTTGCTAGGCTTTTCATTTTAACAGTAACTATTTAAGAAAAATTTGTAGGAAAATCTTTATTATTAGTAAAATAATTTAGGTAATCTACATCTTCGTCTTCCGATTCAACTAGGATCATGTAATTAATTTGGGAAGGTTTCATATTCATTAATAACGCACCCTTACACCCTTAGGGGTAGAAAGGGTTATGATTATATATATATATATATATATATATATATATATATATATATATATATATATATATATATATAATAACGCAATCATATTAG
Organism: Rhyzopertha dominica; assembly: GCA_025024175.1. Lineage (NCBI taxonomy): Eukaryota > Metazoa > Arthropoda > Insecta > Coleoptera > Bostrichidae > Rhyzopertha > Rhyzopertha dominica. Next base: position 69,342,573 of record QCXZ01000003.1, on the reverse strand, counting down.
TAGTGTTCAGGGTTCACTTCGATTCTATTCTGAGGAATACATATACTATAAACATACCATATTTACATTATCACTTACTCATTACGAACGTTACTGTGTTTGGTGTGAATACTACAAATGGTTCAATTCTAATTACTACTCTGAATTTGTTTAACGCTTGGGACTTTTACAATTAACCGAAATGGATATAATAGGAATTTAGCTTGAAGACACAGTTTAGATGTTTGCGTATAGTATATCAAACAAATGAGCATAAAATGCAACTCCAGTATCTAGAGCTAACTTCATTTTTATTACAGGTTTTGTTGGTTGGAGAAGCAGCAGACCAGATTGCGCGCTGGAAATATTTGGACCAATGTACATAAGTCCAAAAAGCACTTTACTACCAGATGGGCCCTATTACACAATATTCCTTGGGTGACAACAATCAACAACTAAATTTAATCATCATTAGATTATATTGTTGGAAAAATAACACATTAATATACACTTTTTAATAAAAATTCTGCATAAATATACAAAACTGTTGATGGATTAATACAGCATTAAATCTGAATTACTTGTAACTACATATTGTTTAATTTGGATGCAATGTGATTAGGATTAGTGGAAAAAATATTACAAGTCTTTCAGTATAGATGATTGCTGGTAGTGTGTAAGATCATAACATGTTACAAGTAAGTAACAACTTGTAGATGCTCTTTTTTAATGCAAGTTTACATATCTCTATATGTACTATTTGTGTTTTTATTGTTTTATTTATTCGGCCAATACCCCATAAAACAACTGTCTCGATGCAGAAACTGAAACGAAACGAGACCTAATGGACGAACAAAAAAAAGACAAAATGTACTCTAGGATCTAGTCATGCATCGCGTACCGAGCCGCAGCGGGAACCGAATAAATCCCCGTGGATTTGGGGGAAACCCGCAGATACGTGTAATAATCCGTCCGCCGTAAGGATTAAAAATATGTGTGTAGATATTTTTCATCCACCTGGACAAAATCTATTACATAATGAAACACCTCACGCTCGCACGGACCGCCACATCGTTATTCGAATTTAAATCTACCGTAATCCCKTTGGCGGGGCGCGCTGCAAATGTTGTTTTAATAAATTTGACAGGCAAACTCCGTACACATGGGAGAAGCCCGACGGGGCAAGTGTCTTGGTCAAAATAAAATAAAACGGACTATAAATTCCAGTTTGCGCAGTAATAATTGAGAAATACCGTTCAATTTCCGACGAGTAAGTACACGGGAACAAGAAGTTATGTTTACCTTTAACAGCTGGCGGAATGAAAGTTTGTGCACGCCGCCTGATAATTCAGACTTAACAAAGTTAAAGACAACGCTGGAATTGCAGAGGGCATGGTAACGGGTGCATAAAGTTGGTTTAAAGAAAACGCAGCTAGAAGAACAAACAACTCGGATCACGACAGATTCGCCAACTTGAGCTGAATTTAAAGATAAACATTTTTCGGTACAATCAAAAGTAATGCAGTTTAAAACCAAACTCTAAGCTTATTCCTTCAAAATTGAATCCACTACAGCTTTTTACTTTACTTTCCTGTATATAACTATGAAACTAACATCTTCAAAAATTACTAAGTTCTAAGAACGACAAAGGGCAGGCTTCGGGTCACAGGTTGCTCCTAGGTCAAGGCATTCAGCTTCTGTAGTTACTACTAAAAACATGGCAACGGTTGAAAATATGATTGAGACCTACAGACATATTACTAATAAACAAATACTTCTAGAAAAGATTTGCAGATATCTGAATCACCAGTTCATGCCATTCTGGATGACGATCTTCAATTAAGGTTTGTTCTGTACTACTTTCTTTGGTAGATATACGGTTGAGATTTTCTATAGACGGCAGACCGTATTGAATGTAGTTGAGTTAGTATTATAATTAATTTTTTCTAGAGTATTTAACAATTCAGGAAAATTTTTGAAATAGAAATTACAACAATAAAATATTTAATGTGGTATGGAATAAAAGAGCTGTAAATGAAGGGTGGGAAATGGAGATAATCGTACGTTTCTGAAAACACCGTATTGGCAGTTTTTAAACCGATTAGAACAGAGATTCATTTTCTCTTCCAATAAGAATTACATTACACCAACATTAATCTTTATCAAAATCCATTCAGTTACATAGGTATATTTCACTCCTGTCGCCAGTTTTTGCCCATTAATTAAAAATTTTAATTTATATGCAAAATGTCCGCGTCCATCAGGCGCAACCTTTTCCCCGTCTGATCGCAAAATCCCGTGAAAGCGCCCATTCGGCTTTTGTAGCGTTGGCTTTTTTAATAACATTTTCGAGGGCGGGCAGGTAAGCGGGCGAAAAACAAAACTATTTTAATGTGCATAAACCGCTTTGGCGCTTTTTCCCCACGTACAAACTACCAAAATTAAATTCCCGGTAAGGTAAATATATGGAACGACGACGGAGCGTATTCCATGAATGTACACCAGCAATAAATCTCGCAACGGGCGCGTTCGTCCGGCAGATGCAAATGCGGAGGCTGCGGTCCCGCAACGGATGAACTCGCTTCGGCGTTGCCTTGTGGTCGGATTAATCCGTTATTTAGGACGTCCACGAAGAACGTCGGATTTTCCCTTGGTTTGTGCATATTTGAAGTCGGAGAGGTTTACAAATCATAAGCCCTATCACTTCCTCCTGATCCTGATATGTATTCGATCCTTTTTGTGTTTAAGAAAATAAAAGATTGTAAAAGCGTAAGCTTTCGAGGCCAGAGTTAGATTAAAATATTGGTATTTTTGGATTAGTCTGATTTTGGAATAAAGTCGACGATTCGCCCCCACTTGTAAGGGGTATTCAAAGTATGCATAAGTTTTTTCTTAAAATTTTTTTGCCAATTCTGTCTGTGACACCTTGAACATCGGGAWGTTATTAGAKCTTAGATCACCTTAATTCCCAACATTCTGATATAAAATTCACGATGGAAATCKAAATCAATAATTTTCTCCCATTTCTAGATATCCTTGTCACTCATCTATCGAATGGTCGTTTGGGCCACTCGGTCTATCGCAAACCCATCCACACAGMTCGGTACTTGCATGCGTCTTCTCACCACCATACATCAACAAAAGCCTTGTGTCCTAAATTCTCTTGTTAACCGTGATATATCAATTTGCAACACTTACCCCCAAATCCAAACTAACTTTCGAACCCCCAAATTATAGAAAAAAGAAAATATTCTTTTCTTTTGGTGAAGATATCACATTATTTCTACCTTCTTTTGTTGCTGTCGTGTGAGTGGTTAAAATTGCACCATGACTTTGTGGATACTGAGTATATACTCTGGAATAATAATACTAATAATAATAATAATAATAATACTGGAATATTCCAGTTAAAATAAGTACTCCTTTGGTAATGTACCGCTTTTATATGAAGAAAAAGCTAACCACGTTTCTCATGTACAGAAAAGAAGCAAGTGAGAAACATGTATAAATATTAATTTAATCACGAAGTTCATATATAAGAACAAACAAAACACTTGTAAAAAGTTGCTGGTGATTTTGTCAGGTCAGGTCAGGACCCTGCAAGTAGACTAAAGTGCGAATTTTCTAAGGGTTTTAAGCTTATACAGGTCTGGCATCACAGCCTGAGCTCAGTCTACGAAAGCCTCGTCTCCATTAAACATGAGTTGCTTCGAAGCTGCACTCGTAAATCGGCCGTACCAAGGGCTATTGATTGAACACACAATCACAATACGAAATAAAACCTCTCTCATGGACAGCCCGTACAATTAAATTTTCTTGCGAGATCCTCTAAATATAAAAAAGAGCGAAAGTGACAGGCCTTAGAAAACAGTAATAGTAACTGATATTTACTGCGTATATTAAACATCCGTCACTTCATTAACTGAGTTCATAATAACGTTGTCTGAATAATATGTCTGAATAATATTCAGACAACGATAATAAGTACAAAATACAATACGATTTTTTGGCAACGATCAATCATAAATATATTTTATTGCATCATAGCATGGAATATTTATGAGCTTTTTGGCAATATAAGGTTTGTGAAGTATACTTTGTAAAATTTGTGAGATTTTTGCAAAATAAAGGTGTCGATGTATACCCCTATAGTTAAATTTGACACACCCATGCAATTCAGAAAAGAATGTGTTTCGACAAAATGAAATTATAATAGAAACAGGACTACACTGCAAAGAAGGCACACTAAAGTGATTTTTTTGAGAAAGGGCTACTTGTAAAAAAACGTGTTGCACACAAGATGTTAGTTTTCTAGCGAGCATTGCTCCGTAAGTTGTTTTTCACATCATCTGCAGTTGTTAAACGATCTCTGAAAACCTTTTTCTCCACATATGGTAGCTTTATGCTCAAAAAAATAAAACAAAGCCCTTGGGGCGGTACTTACCTATCAAAGTTCGTAATTCCATTTCGATCAAGGATACCTCCAGCAAGAATACCGATGAAAGCTGAAACTAATGAATCAAGAAAAACTTCGTAACGCCACAAATCTTTTATTAAAAAAATCAACAATATTCTCATCAAATTACTTAGTTCCAAACAAGTCCTGTTTGAGACAAGGAGGCAGTTGGTTCAACAGCTTCAGGGGGCTGACCTCCACGGCAACCATTTCACTGTCGGACAGCCATTCAAAGTGCACCAGGTGCTGCAACACAACTGCCATTAGATACCCTTAATTACCATCCATTATTCATTTACTATGCGCGATGCGCTAATACACGAGTTTAAACTAGCGTGCACGATGTACGAACCTTGTACTTCTTTATGGCATGTATGGCGTGCTTGGTGAACCTAGTCTGCAAGTCGTCTTCGCGGCTATCTGAAGGCAGCTGCTCTATTTTCGGTATTTTCGGATCTGGGGATTGCACTTTCTGAAACAATAACAAAAGGTGCATTAAAGAACTGGTAAGGAATTACGAGCTATGAAATACGTGATGGCTGCTATCGTTTTTCAAGTCGCAATAATCAATGGCGTCAATGTTATTTATTAAATTAAATGTTTTATACTTTTCTGAAGTAGTAACAGAACATCGATCAATAGAAACACGCTTACATGCTATATATACCTCATACCTGACACGAAATCATGCACTTTTAACCGAGGAAACTGATTTATCTAAATACGTCAGCTTTAGGACAAAACTTCAACAGGGCAACGAACATCCATCCACTGTAAGCTCAGCAGTAAACATCAACTAACACTATCTGGAGACGAAAATACAACGCTAATTAATCACTGCTTGCGACTACCATAAATGGCGGGCTGCACAATAGAATGAATAGTGCACCGACAGTGATATATCGCAGCCTTGATGCTACGGCAATTTGGTCAACTGCGTTTGCACGTCGGATTACACAACCGCCACGGTTCTCTTCGCGTTTTCAACTGTCTCGGGGCCTCGCGCAAAAAATACACGTCGGAAAATGGATCTGAACTTGCTATTAACTTCCCATTGTCTGTGGCCACATGCAGTAAAGTCCATACCAAAACAATAAATGTACTTTTTAAAACTGAAATCATACGAATTTGGACACTTTCTGGTCTTACAACTCGTGGAAAGAGCGATGGATCTAGAATATCACTCAAGTTTTCATCGTTTTGCTGGAAATGCTTTCACACTAATTTTTTAGTTTTCTTAATCTATTTGGAAACTTGTCAACTCTAAAACCGTTCTTTCAGTTAAAAACTACCCACCTTCAAGTTTTGAAAACACACATTATCATAATTGGTTGATTTAGATCTGTAGATTTGTTTCATTCTTTTCTATTTTTTTTTATAAACATTTAAAAGTGATGTGTTGTTAATATGCACTTTTCTCCTCAAATGAACTGCTTCCAGAAATGATTCAAGTGGTTTTTTTTTAGCAAGCAGATTTTATAGAACCATTTTTACCTATATTTATCTTTCTTTTTACAAGACCCGTGTTCAGTAAACCATTCTTCCTTATTAATTTGTTTCTTTATCTTTTCCTTTTTCCATCATCATAGAATTATTTTGGGAATAACGGTAATTGATCAACAATAATAGCATGTGGCGCTTCCATAATTTCATCATTAACAAGGGTAAAGTCTTCTCTAATTTAAGCAGAATAGGAAAGGGGTATATACTGATGATCCCGTCAGCGAGAGATCGATGGTGTCTGACTCTTGAGCAGAATTGTGCTCCACGTTGTCATCGTTACCTAGATCGATACGACGGGTGCAACAATGCTCCTGGTTTCTGTTTTTATAAATCTCCAGGTTCTTTCTTGAACTTCACGCGTTTCCAGGGTTGTTTCGTCGTGTTCCAAGCATATTAATTCATACGTAGTCATACTGTCGATAATTTTTACCATTTCAGGTATCAATCATCCATCAAAATTCCCTAATATCCAACATATTACGCCCCTCAAACCTTTATTCGGCTTGTGTATTCGCAAGCATCGCAAGACATCATCATATAAGTCACGTTTCGCACAAAAATAATCGTACGTGAACCCACTTAGCGTAGTGTTTGTGGATGAGATTTGCTTTGGTATTCAATCCACGCGTACGCCACTTTATTTTTCATGCAAGTAAAAGCTCGTTCGGTGTGGTGTACGTATAAATCGCTTAGCTTATTAGAAAACATTGGGCGGAGACTCGATTATGTGCTCAACGTATTATTCGTGGCGAAGTTGAAATTCAGCTAGCGGCATGGTTGCACTGATTAATACAAGGATGATATGCAAGTCGCTGCATCCCTCTCGCGGCATACAGTTTTCATTTGATGAGTACACGGGAAAATCGATAACAGCCCATCTTTAAGGACATCGAGAATGTTATGGTACTCAAAGAGCTGTATCATTCAGTACTTTGAGATTATACGCATCGCATTGCTAACGATATAAAATGTAGTAAAATGATAGGGATAAATTTTGTTAATTCTACAGTAGTGCATTGTTAAAAGTTCGGTTATTGTAGTTAGTCGAGAGGTTCTCTTTTGTGATTGGGAATACGACCTAAAAATTATGATGGTTAGCGCACGAAACCTCTAAGTTTATACGAGGGTGAATGCTTTCGGCGTCCATAATATAATAAGATAATATTTTGTCGGATAGATCGCTGTCTCTTGAAAACACTGACAAAAAGTTAATAGTCTGACGTTTCGATTACACCTGTAATCTTTGTCAAAGACGAAGAACCTCAAAATTTGCCTGACAAGTTCAAACAAAATTTTGAAAGTAAATAAACAAATCACCAAGGATGCGAGACGTCATAGAAACAACGTGCCAACCTGATAAAAAGGAACTACCTACCTACTAGATATACACGAACTACTTGATAAAAGATAACTACAAAATAGCCTTCCAAATGTCACCTAACTCATAATTTCCACAATCCCTATTAAAATTATTAGTATTCCTACAAATTTCTATAGCTTCTTCTATTAGACGTTTGTGATAATATTTTTCTCTATGTAAAATTTTTATTTTATCAAAATCAATCATGTGTCTAGTCAAATATGAGTGTTCAGCTACGGAAGATTTATCTATCTGTTGCCACCTAGTAGCACGTATGTGTTCTTTCAAACGCGTACCTACTTTTCTTTTAGTTTGACCTATGTAACACTTTCCGCAAGAACAAGTAATTTTGTAAACACCTTCACTCTCTAAATGTACTTTATCTTTAGTAGAACTTAAAATTTTATCTAAATTATTATATCTACTATCAACAACTAAAATATCGTGTTTTCTAAGCATCCTCTTTAATTTTTCCGAAAGGCTTTGTACATAAGACAAACTCAACTTCAATTTACTTTGTCGTGGCTGAGAATTTACTTGATTTGGATGAGCATTTTTATTAAAAACTGACCAAATATTCTTACTACTATAACCATTTCTCACTAGCGCTGATTTAAGATGATATATTTCTTTTTGTACAGAACTTTCATCTCATATCCTTTGTGCTCTAACAAATAAAGTCCTAATAAGACTATTCTTTTGAGAAGGAGGGTGGTGAGATGTGGCATGTAAATATATGTCTGTGTGTGTTGGTTTTCTGTAAACCTTGTGTCCTAACTGTCCAGTGTTATGTTAGATTCGGCCATAGTTGGTTAAAAGTAGTTGAATCAATTGATCAATCTTCTCAGGATACGAAATACGGATTTATTTAGGATTTGGCTAGGTAATCCCTCTAAGTGAAGCCATTGAATGCCCTCCTCGTTCCCCGGATTTGAGTCCATGCGACTATTTTTTATGGGGATACCTCAAGACAGAGATTTTTTAACATCACTCTTACAAGAACTCAAGGAGGCGATTTATAATGAAAGCGGGAGAATTTTTCCAAATATACTAGTGAAAGTTGCAGACAACTGCACTGAAGACCAACATCTTGACATCATTTTTAAAACCCAACAAAAAACCTTATTACATAATATATGTACTTCGAATAAATAAACAGATTTCTGCATACTATTTAAATTTCATCTCTCCATTATGCCCCACCCTGTATAAAAATTGAGACACCAGCAGCAACCGTAAATAGCACTAACAAGGAAAGAGTGATGTAGTCAACGAATCGTCTAGCCGCCGATAAATCGGTTTAGCATGCAAATCATGACTGGATCGTTTTTGTTAGCTTCGTTGTTTCCCCGTTTTTATTTTAAACAAGATAAATAAACACAGCTAATTCGTCGCCAGACAGAAGAACTGTAGTCTAGCAAATAAGGGCGAAGAAACTAAAGCAGAGTTTCTATTTGTTCGCCAACAAAATAATTGTACCGGGCGTCGGGCGAGGGAGTGTGAGGGATGATCTGAAATTACGGAAGGCGCGTTTTTTTTCCCTCCTCTGTCGTTTTGCTTGTCCGCGCGACGCCAGAACTATTTCTATACGAGAATTTACGACCGAACTGTTCATCTGATGCCTTCAAAACGCTGAAACCAATTAAAAGTTTGGTCGGTGTTAAACATTTCATCACCAGTTACACGAGATAAATTGCTAATAAAGAAATATAACTGTTACGAGTTGGGATACGTGTAGACGAAATTGATCGTTGCTGGGAAACGCGAAGAAAAAAATTGCGCTACCAACATTGTTCGAAATTAATTCAGGATGATTAATGATGATAGGAAGGCGAGCTCCCATAAATATACGGCATTTACAATTAATGTACACCCAGGGGCGCCGACTCCATGGGTGCTCGGGTGCTCCAGCACCCACGAGAAGTAAATTGTGGGTGCGGAGCACCCACGACCAAACAGGCTTCAACACATGTACCATAAATTCAAACTGACTTATCACAGATATAAAAACGAATTCTTTGTCAAATTTATCAAATTAGAACGTCTACAGTGCTGTCAGATCACTCAAGCTCATCCAGCCTTGTTTTAGAATTTCTTGTGAAAGCAAGTACGTGGAAATGTTGCTCAGTTTTTTAATATCTGATTTTTTTATTTATTATATTGGAATTTTGATTTATGTGAACCATTTCAAGTATTAATCTCTTGTTTGCATTGCTTTCTTTATCCTTAATACTTAATATGACGTCCATGTGTTTAGTAAGTGAGCGTCTATCCCTTTGTTTAGTTTATATCACTTTTGTAGACGGCCAATCTATTAACCATCCATTGTGATACCTGTCCTATGTKTACTTGCCTTCACAATCCTCACATTCCAAACATATATTATAGAMCATTTGCATGATATTTTGCAGGTATTTTTGATTTTAGTGTTGCGAGTAGGGTTGAGCCATGCTTTTTGTTCTCAATTGTAATTTTTATGTTTTCACTTTTTAAACGTTCTGATTAATTTTGTTGTCAATCCAGTAATGTTTAGCAGAGATACATACATTCTATGATTACTGTTTGTAGGTTTTTGTCAACCATAGGATCATGATTTACCCTCTGCCCCACGTCACCCTGCATACTACCGTTAGCTGTGTTCGCGTTACATGAAGTGTTGATAAATCAGTAGTAGAATACAAGATTTTATTTATCAACGCTCTCGGGTATGAATTGTGTATTAGTAATATTCTAAATTTTTTAATTTTTCTCAATAAATTGTGCATATGTTATTTTAATAATTCTATGTTTCATCTGATTTACATAGTTTATTTTAACTTGCGTCGAATGATTTGAGACGTAGTTTATATACCTCCCCGATAAGGTTGGTTTCCATTACCAATACAGTATTATTTTATAATTTTTTCGTATATCTTTGGTTTCAAAAAAGAGTACTCCACATTCTACCTCTCGTTCTGTAGTGAATTGAACACATTTTCTTTCATAAAAAAATTTGTTGATAACTTGATAATGCTGGTACCAACAAAGGCACTAGAACAAATCTAGCATTTTTGTACTTATTTTTTTGCCTCTTATGTATCTTTCTGTTTATATCATACATATTTCTGTTATATTGCATGTGTACCTATTGAGCTCTATTGGACGGATTCATAGATACGATTTTCACCATTATGTTAGCATGAGCACCCACGAGGTTTTCTAAAAGCTGGCGCTCCTGTGTACACCTATGGTATGACCCATCTACACAGTACCAGTAAAAAGCACTTGAAATATACAGGGTGATTTTTTGAAAACTTCACACCTTAAATAACTTTAAATAGAGAAAAAATTTAAAATTTTGCAAAAACAGGTAAACTTTTGTTTGCAGGGGGACAACTTTTGAGATAAGTTTTTAATGGATAGCGCTTATCCTCTTAGCGGGGTAGATACCCCTTCAAAAATTTTAAATGGAACTACCCATCTTACGATACATCATTTAAAAGCTTATTACACAAGGAGTCTTGCCATGTAATTAGTTTTACTATTTTTTACCCATTGACGGGGTAGTGGGTCAAAAAGTGCATTGTAGCAAGTGGCTTATAAAATGGAATATTTTGGACTTTTTTTAACAAAATTTATTGTCTTGCAGTTACAATAAAAATTGTCCTTACTTAAGCCTAAAAAAACTTGTTAAAAAATAATTGTTACACCTAAGCAAAATGCCAAAAATACTTAAAATTTTCTTTCGACATTACTTGATATTGCAACTCGACAGTTTATACTGAATTGGGCTAAATAATTATCTACTTTGTGTTTCCAATTTTTTGTTTCAACTTTTTGGCTACTTCTTTGGCACGACCATCTTTTTGTTCACATTCCTTTTTATAAATCGCGTGAAATTTTAAAGTGAGAGTCCAAATGATAATGGTTTATTCAACTGCCGAAAGGGTAGAAATAATTTTTATTTTATTAACTCTCCAGGAACTCGGCGAAGATGACTTCGGTAGAAGACTGCAATTTTGCGAAATTATGACAGAAAAGATTATAGTAAACCCAAATCTAATAAAAAATATCTGCTTCAGTGATGAATGCACATTTTTTTGAACGGCTCTGTAAATAAACATAACGTCAGGTACTGGAGTGACGAAAATCCTTATATTTTTCGAGAAGGTCATACACAAGTTCCTCAGAAGCTGAACGTCTGGGCTGGAATACTTGGCAACGCAATTGTAGGTCCAATTTTCATTGATGGGACGCTAAATCGGGGAATGTATTTAAAATTACTTGATAACGTTATTGATCCTTTAATCACAGAGCAATTAGAAAACCAACGTGACCCTGAAGGAAATCCAATGTTGGATGAATACGAATTGTTTTACCAACATGATGGAGCCCCACTGCATTACGCCATTAATGTGCGAAATTGGTTAAATCATAGATTTCCTCTTCACTGGATTGGTAGGCGTGGAACAATTGAATGCCCGCCACGATCACCCGATTTGACTGCTTTAGATTTCTTTCTATGGGGTCATTTAAAATCTGTGGTTTACAAAACACAACCTACTAGCCTGGACGATCTGCGAGAAAGAATTATTAACGAGTGCAGGAGGATTCCACCTGAAACTTTCCGAAAAGTGCAGCAGAAGTTCGAGAACCGTCTGTATTATTGTATGGAAAGAGGTGGTGCACATTTTGAGAATCTATTGTAAGGTTTGAATTTCTATGGTTTTGTTCACACTGTTTTTGGAGTAACAAATAAATAAGTTTTCTTTTTCGTGGACATGGACTTTCTAAAAAATTACATGATAAATACTTTAATGTTAATAATAATGTTAAAAGAAAATTTTCAGTATTCTGGGAGTTTTTTTAAGTGTCATATTTTTTTACAAGTTGTTTGTTTAAATTTTGGGTTCTCGTAAGGACAAATTTTATTTCCGCTCTAAAATAAAATACATTTTGTTGAAGAGTCCAAAATATTCAATTTAATAAGCAACCTGTTTCGTAGGCACTATTAATCTATTACCCCGTCAATAAGTTAAACGTGGTAAAACTAATTACATGGCCAGACTCTTTGTGAAATAAGCTTTCAAATGATGTATCACAAGATGGATAGTTCCATTTAAAATTTTTAAAGGGGTATCTACCCCGCTAAGAGGGTAAGCGCTATCCATTAAAAACTTATCTCAAAAGTTGTCCCCCTGCAAACAAAAGTTTACCTGTTTTTGCAAAATTTTAAATTTTTCCTCTATTTAAAGTTATTTAAGGTGTGAAGTTTTCAAAATTATAATTAGGTAGGTAGATTAATTATGTACTAAAACCATATTACATTTTTGTAATTGCTACATCCCGACACATGTATTGGAGAAAGCCAATAAATCATCTCTGGCTTTTTTATTTACCCGAATATCCAGAAAGATACGAAAAGGAATATTCCGTTTTTAAACAATGGATGGTCTAGAATTAAGGAGAACGCCATTGCACGGCGTAGTACGTCCATCACTCAACTGCACAGGTACAGTAATATTATGTAGAAACAGTACGTACTTTAAATGCTGTTTTCTCTTGAATGATGCGTTTTTGAGAAATACCAACAGAGGGTTTTTTCTATTTCATATGAATCATAGATTTAAAAAAGGTGATTTCTGTTTTGAATTAATGTGTTATTTATGTAGTAATCGCTCAAATCAAGAGGAAATAATGAAGGGTTCTATTTACGCCATCTAAATGTATTAGGTAGCTTTCCGCACTTGTCAGCAAGTTACGATTAAAATTTACACGTTATTAACTCAATTTCCCGTCTTCCCATCCAGACGACGTTGTGCAACACAGAGAAGTCATTTGCCTTCATCCAAGCCCTGTCATTCATGCAGGCCAACGCTGCATCAAATTACTGGTCCGTCCCGTATCAGCAGCTTACCACAGAATGTGCAATTAGATGTGATGGTACACAATATCGCATAAAACCGTCGTCTGTTGCATGTGCAGTACATCAACTGCTGATGGGCAGATAAATAATAGATGAATAGTGTTCGAGTGCAAGGAGGGTAGTATGCAGTGCATGCCGCAGACGCAACCGCCCCCATGCATCCTATCTGGTGCAATTTTCGCGGTTTCAGTTGATTAATTTAGTTACGAAGCTCGGATGTTAACACTTTTGCCTAGTGGAGTAATTGATATTTGCAAGTACTTAAGAAGATCGAAAATATCTTCAAAGACGAATAAGATAGAACGCTAGGATTTTTACCATTTTTCCCTTTCATGAGACAAGGTTGTTGCTATGTGATATTTACGTTTTTGTTTAATCAAATTACTATAGGGTTTGACAGTTGGTGGCCGTTATTAAGAACCACATTTCCATGACAAGTTAGATTGCGACTTGTGCTCGTTTTGTTGACTTTTGAGCATATCTTTTACAAAAGACGAATTGATAGACATTATTTTTGTTCTTGGTAAAAAAGAAATTTAAAATATAACAAAGTTGTTGTGCATTTGTTACAGTTTATATTTATTGAAATAACCGTCAATTCCATACTTTTAATCTGTCGTAAACAATAATTTAAAACCGTTGATCATTACATTAATTCTGACTGCACCCGTCTCCTTTAGGTGAAATTTTATTCGTAAAATAAACAACAATCTCACTTACCTTTTCCTTGCTGATAACTATGATATTCGAATCGTCGTGCAGAATAATAACCTCAGGCTTCTTAGGATCGAACGTAACGTTCTTAATAATAGCAAGCTTGTGCAGATACTTATTAAGATTCATACTATCTAAGTTCTTCGAGAATTTGGTGACCTCCCGTGATTCCAAACTGTACTCGATTATCTGCAAATAGGATCGAGTTTCAGAACAAGCTGTAATAGTGATGAAGTATGTATTTTTTTTTTACCTTTTGGTCGGCGTATGCCACAACTAAAGCAGCCGTCTTAGGGTGAATAGCCATGGCGGTCGGTGCGCTATGATATTTCGGCAATTTGCAATGCTTTTCCCACTTATACGTTTTCTTAATCCAAACCGCTACGTTGCTTCTAGAATCGCCAGCCACGAGATACCTGTTACAGGTGGAAACGCATAAAAACGTTACGGTGTCTTGAAATACTGAAAGGAATTGCGATTATAAGTGGCAAAAATAAAATAAAAAAAAACGTCGCTAATACCTGAATGGCCGTCTATGTTTTGTGTAAGCATGACAGAATTGGTTCCCAACTCCAAAACTTGCAAACCACCTGAACGTGGCGCTAAAATCACTTGAGTCGAATTGGGTGTAAACAGTATGTGAACAGATGGACCCACTTCTTCAGGTAAATCCTCGATGGGTATTAGGGTAGGGGTATTTGACTCATTCTAAAATAAGCGTTACTTCATAATTACGACAAAAATGAACCATATAATAAGAAAAACGAAAACGAATGAGTGCAATACAACGATTTCACATTTTATAAGCATCATTTTGGTGTAATATCATTTGGTCCTTTTGAGAAATGATATTCTTTGTTTAATTAGTGACGGGGTTTTCAAAAAACGATAATATATTAGATGAAGAGTGCAGACATAACATAAATATTCTCTCCCATAAACTTATTTATCAAGATTTTCAAGGCACAATAAAGTTCGCACAAAATATATAACAGTTTAAAGCGGTCAATGATTAAAACATACTTAAAAGGTAAAGGTTTAGCCTCAGTAAATTTAGATAGACCAGATTATTGACTAAAGTTGGTGTATTACTAGATGAGGAAATGTACAAAAAATTAAAGTCTTTCGCACTAGAGTATGTCGAAAATCCATAAAACTAATATCTCTTGTGACTGACAATCCTTGTTAAAAATAATCCAAATTTTGTGCTAATTGTTTATAGAAAAAAAAACAGTTTTATAAGAAAAAATAATCACGTTTTATTGATTTAACGAAAGGATTGCGTATTTTAGAAAAAATATTTAATTTCGACGATTCAGTTATCGACTGATATTATCAAATATTGTAGCAGGATTAACGGAAATTATGAGCTAGGTAGGTGATAGTTTGTAGTTTCTTTTATCAAGTAGTTCGCAGGTTCTGCTATGTTAGAATTGGTGGAACTGGTATATATCAATACTTTAAAGAAGTGTGAATAAAGAAGGTTGTCAGGAATCCGCATTTATCGAATTAATTCCCTTACAACATCGCCAGCTCGCAACATGAGGCGATTTTATGGACAAACAAAACCCGCTGCACATTTTCGGATAACATAGCTGGTGCATGGCGCGTATCTGTCGCCGACATCAATGCACCATTAATATTTCAATACGATCCCATTCATGAACATTAATTAGCAGCTTACATTGTCTACACCGTAGACAAATTCATCAATCACCCCCTAAATAATGAACTTTGGCCCGTTACAAAATGTCACTGTTCCTGCTACAAAAGAAACACTGGCGGGCACTATGCAGAGATTGTTGCGTCACGGGAATGCATACCACGAAAAAGTTGCGCTGTGTTGGGATACACAGCACGATTTCAGGGATTTTAACGCCCTTTAAAAATGGTGGAGCAGATAAGTTTATAAGATTTTTTTATTATGTAAAGTAAGGCTTGATAGGATTAATTAACTTTAAAAACGTAATTGATTTAGGTATATACAATATGAATCTGAACAACACGTTAGTTTCAATTCAAATTCAACAAAATTAATTTCTTAAGTCACATCATTTAAAACTTTTACTGCAAGTGATAGTATCCTTTATACTGACAAAGATATTTATACCTCTATGATATGTAATGATTTAATTTTGATTACTAGTCAAACGTGCTATACTATAGTGCACCAGCACCAATAATAAATTAATAAATAACTTTACATAAAATAAATAAAAAAATAAAATGACGTTCTAGTAGATCGTGGCAAATTTTCAACTATAAAATACACATAATAATCTATCTGCTATGCATTAAAATACAAGCTACTTAGATTTTATGCTGTAATGCAGTTCAAAGCAGCAGTATTGGAGCTGAGTGTTTTTTATTGATCTTTTTGAATACCACAATAATTAAATAAAGTAAATAAGTTTTGTTCGTTTTCTTTCAAATTTTTGTACTTTCAATGTCCTGTAATATTAAGCATTTCCAGACCCATATTTATATAAATTTTCATCATAATTTCATTTCAATAACATTGCAAATTCTTTTTAAACACTCTATACAGGGTGTCCCGGATTGTGTGGGCAACCTCCCAGAAAATAACACTATTTTACAGTTTAACGCTCGTCTACAACGATATTGACTCTTAAACATGGGGTAAGAGATTTGAAGTGGAATCCATTAAAAAATGATATATTAATAATTTTCATGAGCCAGCTTTTCCCACCAATGCAATGCCAACACTGAGAACTTTTAGCGTTTTTTTTTTTAAAAAAACATTAACGTATACTTACATTTTCAAATTGGAACAGCCTGAATGCAGTATCTGTAGAAAACGCAATCCACTTTCCATCATTTGACATTGCACTGTACAAAATTCCTTCAACCATCTCAGTACCAACATCATCCCTCACACTCCTGTGTAACTTTAACAATTTCTTCGGACCTCTGACAATCGGCAACAAACCATTGAAACTTGCATTGTGATCGTCACCATGCGTTTCTCCCAAAGCCCATATCTCCATAAAGTTCGAGTACCTCAGCAGCACACAACGTGACTTTCGACTAACGACGATACAAGGATTTTGCAATAAAGGAGGGTATTTCAAAAGAGTTTTCGGCGGGAAGTAACTGCAGGCTAAATAACCATCTACTCCACCCGAAAACACTTTATTATCGAAGAGTATTAAAGATCTGACATCATGATCATGCACTTTACGTTCAATGCTCTTCATCCACTTGTTTTGATCATTTTTGTGACTAACTCTCACGTAACTGACGATGTTAGGATCGATTCCTGCACAGTATAACATGTTTTCATCATCGGAAACGGCCAGCGCCAAAATGTCTGCTTTATGTGTTTGGAAGGTTTCTGTTTGAGCTCCGATTCTTCCATCCCAGAATGTTAGTTTTCCACGGGAGTCTCCCGTTATGACAGTTAAGTCATTCAATATATCTATGCACCATACAATAGTTTCTTGATTGTGAGTGCTGCTTCGACCTGTAGTCATCCTATGCAAGGCATGTCCCGATGTTACATCCCAAATGCGAATGGCATCTGCACTGCCAGAGGCAATGTAACTACCACTTGGGTCAAACTTCAAGCACAGTATTCTCCCCTCTTGCTTGTCCAAGCATTTACTAAACATTACATCGTCGTCATCGGCATTAAATATGTTTACATATCCTTGTTCAGTTCCAACTGCGATGAGACCCATATCATGACTGTCCAAACAGAAAGCTGCTTCTCCAGTCACAGTGAACATACTCTTTTTAGTCAAGGCAAAAAGGTCATATTCAACTAGTAAACCATGCAGTCCCACGCTAAACAACCGTTCCCTGAACCACGCTATATCCTCTATGCTGGGGTTATTTACTGTGTGGGGAAGTGTTTTTTCTATGAAAGGAGCGTCTTTTATGTTCCATACTTCTAGACTGCAGTCTGCCCTGAGAATTATAAGCAGGTGATTATGAAATAGAGGGATTAAAACTTGTTTACCTTGCAAGTGCTAGCCTGCATTTGTATCCATCAAATGCCATGCATCGTATACCTTCTGGCTTTGGCTTGTAAAAGCGAACATTATGAATTTTACACTTAGACATTTCACAAAAAATTTTTAAACCATTCCTTTAAACTTCGGATATTTCAAATGTTTTGGTTATTATAAGTACCACGTGGATATTAGGTGAAAAAACTAAGTCCCTAGTTCGAAAACCACTGCCATCAAACGTGAAAATCCCCACTCCCCAGTAAGTGACACAAAAAAGCCCGCGTTTTAAAGATTCCAATAGGGTTACAATTTTAAAAGAAGTGCTATAAAACATCAAGAGCAAAGGACAATATGCCTATTGTAGTGCAAATGTAAGTATTTTTCTTTGAACAATCAACACAAGTTATTATTGTATTGCTAGAAACTCAACAAGAAATGATTATACCCAATGATTATAGGAATATAAGTAGGTAATATAATTCGCGTAGTATTATACATTTATATTATATATATTCCCTGGTATAAGTGGGAAACACGCCAATAATTAGTGAATTATCACATTTATTTCCATAATAAATAACTAGGGTATTTTTGCATTTGTGTTGTTGACTTGAATTTTGACAACTGATGACTCTCACATAACCTCTAAAACCTTGCGTATGTGTGTGTGATGCGTAGATCTCATCAGCAACGGAAAAAAAATAAATAACTAAACAGTTGTTGGTGCTGCGCTACCACCATGGGGCCGCCAAAACGGACCTCCAGTGGTAAAGTAGAAGGCAAATCAAAGAAACGCAAGAAGGAAGAAGATGACTTGTACGTTTATGAAGAAGACGACACAAACGACGCTGAAGGAGCAGCAGTACCAGGAGCAGCAGCTTGCGATGCTGAAAAAACAGACCAGGCGATAGAGGATGAATTCGGAGCTAAAGATTACCGTTCAAAGATGGAACTGAAGCCAGACAATGTTTCTCGACCCTTGTGGGTTGCACCGAACGGTCACATATTTTTGGAATCGTTTTCGCCAGTTTATAAGCATGCTCATGACTTCTTGATAGCAATATCGGAGCCTGTATGTCGGCCTGAGCACATCCACGAATATAAATTGACAGCTTACTCGTTGTATGCTGCAGTGAGTGTTGGGCTGCAAACCCATGATATTATCGAATACTTGAAACGCCTGAGCAAATGTACTATACCTGATGGGATTGTTGAGTTTATTAAGCTATGTACTTTGTCTTACGGCAAGGTAAAATTGGTGTTGAAACATAACAAATACTTTGTGGAAAGTCCATATCCAGAGGTCTTACAGAAGCTGCTGAAGGACCCCGTGATTCAAGAATGTCGCTTACGAAGAAACGTTGAAGGAGAATCTGATGAATTTATAACGCAGATTCAAGATAAGAAGCAAATACCCAGCTTTAATAGTAATAAACCAGGAGCATCCACTGATGGTGCTGGTGATGGAACTGTTGTACCCGACGACATCACGAATTTCTATGAAAAGATCGATAATGAAGAGGAGGAGGAAGAGAGCTCCTTAAAAACCGTATCGTTCGAAGTTAACCAAGAGAAAATAGAAGTATTGCAGAAACGTTGCATAGAACTGGAACACCCACTTTTGGCTGAATACGATTTTCGAAATGATACGATTAATCCAGATATTAACATCGATCTCAAGCCATCTGCGGTTCTAAGACCGTATCAAGAGAAAAGTTTGCGTAAAATGTTTGGAAATGGTCGTGCAAGATCCGGAGTGATTGTTCTACCTTGTGGTGCTGGAAAATCACTGGTGGGGGTCACAGCCTGCTGCACAGTTCGTAAACGAGCACTAGTCCTTTGCAATTCTGGAGTTTCCGTTGAGCAGTGGAAGCAACAGTTTAAAATGTGGTCAACTGCAGATGATAGCATGATTTGTCGATTTACTTCTGAGGCTAAAGACAAACCCATGGGCTGTGGTATACTAATCACCACATATTCGATGATAACTCACACCCAGAGGCGATCTTGGGAGGCAGAACAGACAATGAAGTGGTTACAAGAACAGGAATGGGGGATAATGGTATTGGATGAAGTGCATACTATACCAGCAAAAATGTTTAGGCGTGTATTAACGATTGTCCAGAGCCACTGTAAACTGGGCTTAACGGCAACATTACTAAGAGAAGATGATAAAATTGCCGATTTAAATTTCCTGATTGGTCCCAAATTATATGAAGCAAACTGGTTAGAATTACAGAAACGTGGTTACATCGCCCGAGTACAGTGTGCCGAAGTTTGGTGCCCGATGACACCGGAATTTTACAGGGAGTACCTGATGTGCAAAACCAGCAAGCGATTATTATTGTTCGTGATGAACCCAAACAAATTCCGAGCTACTCAGTATTTAATCAGATACCACGAACGTCGAGGTGATAAAACCATAGTATTCTCCGATAATGTGTTTGCCTTGAAACACTACGCCATAAAAATGAACAAGCCTTACATTTATGGCCCCACATCTCAGGGTGAACGAATACAAATCTTACAAAATTTCAAGTTCAACCCAAAAGTAAACACAATTTTCGTGAGCAAAGTGGCCGACACATCCTTCGATTTACCTGAAGCGAACGTATTGATTCAAATCTCGTCTCATGGTGGATCAAGGAGGCAAGAAGCCCAACGTTTAGGACGTATTTTGCGAGCAAAAAAGGGGGCAATTGCGGAAGAATACAACGCATTCTTTTACACCCTGGTTTCTCAAGACACGATGGAAATGAATTACTCGCGAAAAAGGCAAAGGTTCTTAGTAAACCAGGGCTACAGCTATAAAGTCATCACCAAGTTGGCAGGGATGGATGAAGAACCTGATTTGATGTATAAAACTCGCGAGGAGCAAGGACAATTACTACAACAGGTACTAGACGAATCAGTCATTGCTGTAACAATTTTTAATTTGATTTTGTTTAGGTCCTGGCTGCGAGTGATATTGATTGTGAAGAAGAAAAAATTCCTGGAGAAGGAGCAGTAAGAAATGCCGCCGGTGGAATAACCAGGAGGACGGGGCAGATGGGGTCCCTCTCTGGGGCCGATGATGCAGTGTACTATGAATATAAGAAGAATGCTGCTTTACAACATAAGCATCCCTTATTTAAGAAGTTCAGATATTAAGTATGTAGTATTTTTGTTTGTAATAAATACTTGAAAATGAATGTTTTTTTTATGTTGAAAGCAAAAATCTAAATACTCATCCCAATTTTTAGAAGTGTCATTTAGTATCAGCAATCTCCATATAATGATAATACAGTTTTTTATCTTTTAATTTTGTAATAAGAAGATATTTGTTGATGAGTTACATAAATGTAATTCTACAATGTTTTTAAACTTAATCAAGAATGGAAAGAACATAAGAACCTAACAAAATATATACAGCAATATATAACTTTTGATTTAATGCATTAAATGGAACAAAAGAAATTGTTGAAAATCATATCATATTCAATTTTGTAAAATAATTACGAAATGGTTGTACAGTTTATATTGGAATTAATTCATTCCATACTTAAAAGTTGCTGCTATTTATTATTGTCATTTCTTTCAGACCTTCACAAACCTTGTCACAGGAATGGGCTATTATCGAGCTACAAGGAGACCTAGTATCACAAACTAACTCTAGTTTCGAAGGAAAATTCATAGGAGATCTCCATTACACGAAATCTGGACAACCCCTGCTGATCATAGGGCACCATTTATTACGTGGGAAAGAAGTGTCACTAGAAAAACCATTGGCTTTACTGAAGAGGCAAGCCGTTGACACATCAGGTATTGAATTCAACGTGCAATGCATCATTACAAAAAAACTGCTTTTTAAAACTCGACCCACACCAATTGTAGGCAGCGATTAGGTTTTTAAAATTTATTCTATACAAACTTACAAAATGGCAATATATAAATTACAATTTCAACAATTTTCAACAACACATTTATATTAACAAATATTTTACATCGAGACTTGCAACTCTAATCCAGCCGGAATTGTAATACCTCCTGTATCAATTGTGTCATCAATAAAATCAGTATTTAGAAAACAGTTCTGCGTTTCGTCATCCTCCAACTCAATCCTGCTGTTTGGGAGTTGAACTGGTATTTCACAGTTTTTCGGCTCTTTTTCGTTAATTGTAAGGCAACTGACACTGCAAATAGCTACAACAGAAAGTTACTTTAGCATGACATACACATAATCCTTACATTTTGTTTTTAAACACTCTTATTCTACAAATCAACTTTTTAGACTATACTTGTTAAACAGAAGAATTATTTGCCTATATATTAAATAACCCGATAGGTAAAAGTTGAGTAGAATAAAATTCAAAGACACTGGTGGCTTCTTACCATTATTTTCGGTCCTGGCAGATTTCAAAGGATTACCTTCGTGCTCCAGCTTATGAATATAATAAGCTGTTTCACTCACGGTGTGATAGGAACATACGGAACAATAAAATGAGCCCCCCAAACCTGGATGTTTAGTTGCTATGTGGTTTTTGTACGAGGTGCTTTGTATCGATTGGTAATCACAGTGTGGGCAAGAATATTTAGTAACCTAAAAAAGATCGAGTGAAACAAGATTCAGTGAGAACTTTTAAAATACTAACGCCTTCATGTCTCATTATGTGCCTTCTCAGGCAATTCGGGTCACCAGTTTTGTACACACATAGTGGACACTTATGGGGTTTCTCTCCAGTGTGTTGTCGTAAATGCAGCTAAAAAATCAATCCTTTATTTAAATACCCAAGGCAATGTTTTACACTTCGTTTCAATATTTCTGGAGTTACTTAAATTTTCAGATAAAAAAATGCAAAGAAAGTGACTCACGTCCATCATAGCCTTCCTACCAGCTTTGTGCCCACAAATATTGCAAATGAAAGGTTTGAACTTATTATGCACTATTTGTATGTGCTTCTTTAAATTTTTTGAATTCGCAAAATACTTCTTGCACACATCACACTGTTTTTGGCTAGCCCATTCCGGCAACTGAAATTCAAAAATGCCAAACACAAATATTACAAAATGCTACACTGTACCGTGTCAATTTCTGGATTCTTGTGAATGACTTGATGATTCTTCAATTGAGACAGCTGCTTAAACCCTTTGCCGCAATAGTGACACATGAACGGGAATTCCTCGTTGTGGACAGCCATGTGAGCTTTCATACGACCTTGACAAAATTAATGAGAAATAACACTCACATGTCTTCTTAAACTTACCAAAACTAACAGATTTGAACTTATTACACATGGGACATGCCAACAAACCCATGTCGATGTTGTGACATTTCCACAAGTGTGAACTGCAAATCCTCCACGCTGAAAACTTTTCCAAACATTCGGGGCACTTGAACTGCTTCTTGAGCCCTTCATCGTGGCACTCCTCGTGCCTAATTCTCAAGTCATCGAATGCAAATCTCAATTCACAACCTTTGAATGAACACCTGCGGGTAATTGGCAACCTAACAAGTGGAAACTATTATGAGGTGTATAAGTACATACTTTACACGTTTCGATGCCTTATGCTGTTTTATTAATAGAGTTGTTAAGAGGTCATTTGGTACTTTTTGTTTAGACTCTTCCCGCACTACTTCAGTCGATTCTTTTGTTTTGGTATTCTGGGAGGTATCGTTAACTGGTTGTGTTTGGGACAGGTTTATCAGATTGTGCTTCTGTAAAATAAACCATCATGTTATCAAGTACAAGTGCGTCAAGATGATATAAGCCAACAAACTATCATCAGCAATTTTTAATTTAAATATAGAATAAAAAAAATCAAAAATACAAGTAAGCAGTACACCATAAATTTGCTACACTTACATTCGCCAAATTAAGAGTAAAAAGTTATGAAACAATAAGCCTATAAATATTAATCAAATTAAAGAATTAAATTATTAATTACCAAGATCATGTGCTCCTTAAGGTCGTCCTTGTTGGAATATCCCATGTTACACTGGCTGCAAAGATACACAGTTTTTTTAACTTCTTTCTTGTGTTTGTTGCTGTTCAAGATTGAACGCATCTCAACAGCCCTGACAGCAAGTGGTGGAACTGTTTCTTYTATGGCTGTAGCTTTAGGAACATCTACAGGCACCGGTTTGTTCTACAAAAGAAAAACAAAATATTAAGTCTTTATGTTCACAAATAAACCCATGACTTTCCTCACCTGAGCGATGTGATTAGTCTTTAAGTGGGTCATCATATTCAGTTGCTGCTCACACACGTGCGAGCACAACTTACACTTGTACGCTGTAATAGTTTCAAACATATCCGTGTAGCATTCGTCTGCTGTAGTCGATGTCTCTGTCACAGACGGCAACTGTTCAGCATTCAGTATAGACTTGCTGAATGTTAAAACCGTTCCATCATCATTCAACAACTGAATAACGTTTTGTGCCGGCGACATACTTTCCCCACCCAACAGTTCACTCGTTCCCTCATTTAAATCAGCAATTTCATCATTCACTTCATTCATAATTTCGTTTTCGAAAGGTCCACAATTGCTAGTATTCACTTCCTCTTCGTCGTTGTTATTTGTTAAAATGCCTGCTTGATCGTTTAAATTTGTGCTGGTTTCTTCCTCGTTTAGTTGTGTGAACAGATCATTGGGAAGGAACAGTCCATCAGCTGTCACAAAACCTTTCCCATAAATTTCATTGACTATAGGATAAACAGGACTGCACTCGTTTGAATTTTCAAATGAAGTAGCACCCATATGTTCAGGTTCTTCATACAATTCTGGTAGAGTACTACGGTCTGTATCTAACGCTACTGGAGATTCAAGAGTACGATCTACAAAAAATGATTAACACTACAACCAATATGTACATAAATACCACTACCTTCTGATATAAATGAGCCATTCAGCAGAATCGGGCAAGTTTCGGTAGCCCAATCTGAACTACCGTCTATTTCAGCAAATATTGGTTCGGAATCAATATGCATACTTGTGTCACAGGAACGCTGTAGGAGGTAACTTTGTGTTTTATCGTTGAGGAATTTTAAGTAAGAGATGTTTTCGTTGCGCTCGTCCATCTTTATATCGTCCACTTAAACAAAGAGCATTTAAATTTCGTTATTATAGTGAAATCACTTACCTTAACACTGTCAGTATGCTAGCACATATTATATCCTGGTAACCATAATGCTGTGGTACTTCCTGCGCCAATTTTGCATAGGTATATTTGTTTAAAGTAATGCATTTTGTAATGGTGAATAGGTAATCACAAATACGCCAGAAAACTCCAGAAAAGCAACATTTTCACTTCTTAACCTCACTTTATAACAACGGCTTGACATTTGATAGGTTGACATATGACAGAAATCTGTAGCTGTCGATCGGTTATTTTACCACGTTGCCACACTTCCACCAACAACATAAAGCAAATTACCTTTTCCAGCGCCTTCTTAATATGTTGAGAAGGCGTTGCCTTTTCTCACATTCTATGCTGGCACAAAAATATAAATACAGCTCTAAATGGGTAATAGTTTAATATGGAACATTAACAGGACAATATAAACACAATTTTCAGTAATTCTGTTTTGCCAATTCAGGATTGAACTGAGAATTATATTTTTGTTTCACAAATCTTTGTTCCTTTGATTCAGTCTCTGGTTTCTTACTTGTTTCACCATACACTTTTGATAAAAGTAGCTCGGCTTTCCTTCTTTCTGCCTGTTCCCGTTTCAAGCGTTCCAATCTGAGGATCTCCAGTCTTCTTTTCTTTTGCAGTTCTTCTTCATGACCTTCACTGTCAGATGAATTATTGGATTCTGATGACTCGTGCTTCCCTTTCTTGTGTTTCTTTTTCCTTTTATATTTCTTCCTTTCCTTTCTTTCACGTTCTGGTGATGGAAACGTATTACTTTTAGCTCTCGCTGGACTTTTGTGAATTGGACTAGGATCTATGATAGGGAATATGTGTCCTTTAACTTGTGCCCTTTGATTTTCACTTGGTAACTTTTCAGTATTTTTCTTTATTACAAATAGTGGATCTTCTCTTAATTTACTCTTCAAGTTTACTTCACTTCCTATACTAGCTCGATCCGGTGCAATTTCGTACCAACTTTTCTTCCCCAGAGCTTCATTTGTGTCTTGACCTAGGTATGTTAAGTATCCAATTTGTTTTTCATATTTTTCTTTCTCTTCCTTCTTCTCTTTGTCATGTTCTTTATTTGCCTTTTTGTACTCTGCAGTACCTTCTTCAACCTCTTGGAAAAAGTTAACATGACCATCAGACCCTTCGACTTGTACATCTGATTGTAAAGGTACAAATCCACCTTCCGTTAATCGTTTTTTAGCTTTTTGTCGTAATAAATCTGTCCTAGCCTCGCTTTCCTGAAAAGTACAGCCATTATTTGCTAGTTCTTAAAGATAAACTAAAAGATAGTACATACTGCTAATTTAMTACGCTCTTGTTTAGCTCTTTCCTCCTCTGCTGCCTTTGCTTCATCCCTACGAACCCTTGCAATATTTTCTTTCGTACGGACATGCCACCTCTTCTTCGGAAGAATATTCATTGCTTATGGCTAGTGTTGATTTATGAATGCAGAGGAAGGAAAACCGTTTAATTCGTGGATTTTCTCAGATTTCTTTAACTAGAGGCCTTCAAAACAAAAACAATACTGCACAAATTACATATAAATGAGCAGAGTTGCCAGTATTTTGCAGCTGTTCGCCAAATTTGTTTGAGTTAGGTTAAATATTAAACCAACGCCTGGCGCTGGTTAAATGCAAATGGGAAGTAATGGCGTCGTTTTGGCAACCATGGTTGAGCGGACATCAGATTAGAGTGATGTCACAACTGTCATTAACTGTGTTGACAGCAACGTCAGGCGAAGTTGCCGATTACAAATTTCAAATCTAAACTGCAAAGTGGGTATGAAAAGTAATATAAAATAAATACTACCCATTTTCAAGAGCCAAGACACAGTGTTCAATTTTATTGACTGAAAGTTTTCGATTCTGCCTGACACAGCCATTTAACTAATGTTAGGTTATATTTTATGWGTGAAACAAAACATTCCAATTTTACTGTCAGATTGACACGTGAGTTTCCTGCGACCTGCGGTGTTCCCTCGTTTTAATAAATTTTTGGTGCACATTTTGTTGATGTCCGTACGTGACCAAGCATTAGGCAATGAAAAGTGCAGGCAATGTACCAGTTTCAACGAATACTTTAAAGAGAGCAGGAAAAAATTTAAGAAAGAAGCTGAAAAGGGGGAAGTATGTCTTACTGTACACAGTTAAGTGTGTGTAGTTAACAAAATTGCATTAAGACAGGTGATAACGATCCAGAAGTAATGAAGCCACGCAGAGAAGATTGTCCGTTGGACAAAGATGAACTTGGTAACAAAACTTGGGGATTTTTACACACCATGGCGGGAAAATATCCAGAGAAACCCACGCCACAGCAAAAGCGAGACATGTGTGAGTTTTTCAGAATATTTTCGAATTTCTACCCCTGCGATCATTGTGCCAAAGACCTTAGACAAGAGTAAGTGCAACAGACAATGTGAAACATTGCGCAATTACACACAACATTTCAGCCTCAAAACAGATCCGCCGAAACTTCAATCACAAGATGAATTAAGCCAGTGGCTGTGTCGTTTACACAACAAAGTAAACTTAAAAATAGGTAAACCCGAATTTGACTGTTCTAAGGTGAATGAACGATGGCGTGACGGCTGGTTAGATGGCTCATGTGATTAGTTAATGTTATTAGTGTTTAATAATTTTAATACACATAATAAAATCAGAGTTTATTTGCAAATATTACTGATAGCGTTCGTTTTTGAGATGTTTCGATGGTGACACGAGAGTAAAAACCTCGTAGTCTGCAACTGTAAAGTTGTAGTCACCCATTAATACCGCTGGAGAGGCCCCATCTCCATCATAAGTGTGTGGCAGGTTCGAATAACTTTCCATGTTGCTGTTGCAATTGTTGGAAATCAGCAAATCTGCGCCTGCACCAAATATTGGGCCTGAGCTGAAAAACATATTGAATACTAATAGTTTTATTTGATGCCATATCAGACCAAGAAAAAGGACTGAGTCCAGATGCTGATTTTAAACAGAAATAAACGAAAACATACTCAGGATGGTAGCAAATGGCAAACGGCTTCTTGATTATGTGAAACTGGGTTGGCGGTAGGTCCTGATGGTTATGAAGCGTAAACAGGAATGCTCGTTCTGATGCAACGTAATGGCTTTTTCCAGAAGGTGGTCTGCCCCAAGCTGCATCACTGAATCCACCACAAATTTCTCCTCTTGCTCCCTAAAATTCAGAACTATATCATCTCGACCTTAAACAGCTTCCTTTTTTACCAAGATAACAACGTAAGTTGGGGCAACACCATCACAGTGTCTGTGGAAGGCCGCTGCGGAATATCCATGACTGCTGGCCCTGTAAATCAACCTCCACGATTGTTTCGGATTCCCATACCAAGCGTTTAAGATCCTCTGATAGTGACTCTTCTCTTGACCGAGGATGAGGGAACCTGGAAACAGATGAGGAGAGACTCGAGGCCGCAGCCTTTGATCTTCTGATCCCTCAGGGAATTTACTGGGAAGAGCGGCATGCCTGTATCTTTCCAAACTCAATTCCATCGGTACTGCACCAGTTGGTTCTACTTCTTCAGCAAATACTTGGCTGTCTAAAGCGTTAGTTATATGACATCAAAATGCTTTAATAGTGTCAGTTGTTTTACCTATTAGTAACAATCTCACATGGTTTATAACTGTTGAAAGATGCTGGCATACTCTCACTCTTTCTTCCTCTGTCCAGTGAGCTGTTGGTTGAGTGACACCTGCTTGGTATTTCGCCCAATTAAGGACCGCTCTCCACACATCCTCCTCCTCTAAGCATAGCTAAAATGTTTTTGGTTCAGCCGAAGTTTACTTTTGTGGTTTGCCTCTTACATAATCCGACGAAATCAGTTTGATTACAGCATCTTTAGGAAGAGATAGAAAGGAATTTGTACGAACACACTCTGCTGCATTTTCTCCAATAAAACTGACACACCTCTCAACAAATCCAGAAGCTGCTTTCCCACCTGTTGAAACAAAACGTCTTTGCAATATAAAATTACCAAAAATCTACCGAAAAGGATCCCCTGTATTTAAAAAAAAAGATCTATTATTAACAATTATTATGCCGCAAAAATAAATATTACTTTTGTTGCTCGTGTAGACTTTGGTTCGCATTCATTTTCCATAAACCACTTAAGAAACAAACATAAATGTTGTGGTTTGAAAGTGAAAAGAATATCATTTAAAACCTTTGATGCTTGCTATCATAAAGCATATTTTATTTATAATGAATAACTTAGCCGTGTATTTTTGAAAGTACTAACAATGATTATTACAAAATCCTTTATTGAGTGTATTATACATTTTAGTTTCGAATCTTCATTCTTAMATCAAGATAAGATTAAATAAGGAATTATAATATAACGTTCTATCTTAATTCTTCTCTGGCGGATTCACATTCTGTATCAACGTAATGTTATCGCCTTTCAACATGATCCTTCCAAGTTGTCTTCTCTTCTTCGTTTTGGTGTAGTATTCTTCTGCATCGTCCAAGACTAAGTTCATGTACTCGTCAAATCCCACGATGTGCCCCTCTATCCTCAAATTGATGTTTTCGTAAAGCCACACTTGCACACGGGACCGGTTTTGCAAATACCGAAATATTAGGTTTATGGGTTGTACCATTACCTTCTGGACTTTCGGTGGTTTAAAAGCCATGGTTGTTGTTCAAAACAAGTCTTTTAACAATGATAAATTATTGGTTTCGCCGGTTAACCTTTTTGTTATTCGTCAACAAAGCTAAAGCACGCTTGCCACAAGAAAGATGACAGATAGATGATTGACAAACTGACATTGACAGTTACCAAAATGACGTTTTGCACTTGGCAGGCAGGGTTGCCATTGAGCAAATATTCACTAAATTCACGTATTTTTCTTGAATGCAGGTAATCGTCAATGAATACGTGAATTAAATTCACAAAATCGTAAAACTTATATTAATTTGACGTCAATTTATGTCGCAATATTAAAATAATTTGCAAGACAAGAAAATGATTAGAGGTAAATTTATCACAGACAAAAAACTTGCGAGTGCGATGGCCGGGAATCGAACCCGGATCAACTGCTTGGAAGGCAACTATGCTGACCATTACACCACCATCGCACATATTAAATATGTTTCTTTCACAAACTTTTACACTAGCTTATGGAATAATACCTTATTTAATTTACCTTCGGATTCAAAATCGTGTACAAAACCCACTAATTTATACGTAAAATCAATTATATTTATGCTCACTTAACTTTTTTTTAGTTTTAGAAAAGTTTTTGTGTTACTATTGATCATTGTAACATCCCATTTTCGACAAATAAATTTAACTGTACCTATTATAGGTACCTACGAAAAGAACTAGCTAACGTAAGTACAAAGAATTCTTTTTTAGCAAAGAATAGGTATTTTTCTTTTTATTGTTACATTACTAGACTATAATACCTATAGGTATCCAGGTAGGTAAGTATATTTTACGAGAAGGATGCACAAAAGATACCATTTAAGTCTGCAAACCATGGCCTGATCAGAAAATTATTACCAGGCCATGGTCTTCTTAAGACTCGATAGAACCTTCGATGTAGTGGAACCATTGCTGAAATCCTGATTTGGTTTTCGATAACAAGAAATCTAAACTAAACTATGCTTTATCGTCGACTTGGCTTGCCCAATATCAAAAGAAGAACTAAATTGGTGAATACAGAAATAAAAAGTTAGGATGGATTAAATTGCCAATAATCTCAGCATTGAATCGCAACAACGATATACTGAATAGAAAAAACTCGGAATAGTTTTAGAGATGGATTAAGATAGTTGAAGCAGCCTCCGTGGCACAAGTTATTTAATGATCACTTGGTATCTATGTTTAACTATGTCAAGAATACAATTTCAAACACGAAATCGTTCAAATCAAGTGCAATAAGTAATGAAAGAAACTTGATATTCATGTATACTTTTACTGTAAAGCAGTTAGGTTTACTTATAGCTATGCTATTTGAATCATTTTCTTTATGCGAATCGTTTTTAATTTTTCATATAAATCTAGTGAGTATACATCACTCTCGCACTTGTAGTTTGATCATTTTTATATCATGTGTTCACAAGGTTCATGGTAGTGATTGTAAATGTATACAAAAGCGAGTATAAAAGTAGCTAATTTGTAGGTAGATTCCTTATGGTATAGGTAGACAAAATGAGTTGTATTTATCTTCACTAATATAACTACTAAATGTTGTCGCACTAGCCACTAACGACATTTGTTGTTAGAGTATTTGTGCATGAAGCAATAGTACCCACCTACCTAATTATTTCGGCACTTACCAGGTGACCTATCTTGAATGTCCATTGCAGCCATCAAGAAAGTACAAGCAGATGCAACCGACAATGTTGAAGTTACGTGATCTTCACATGCATTTCTGAGTTCGTCCACACCTAATTCTTGAGCCAATGCTAACATTTCAAAAACTCCGCTATCTTGTAAAAGAATCTATAAAAACCAGTTCAAGTCACATCGTATTAAAACAGTCTTCAAACAAATTCGGTACGTACGTACCAAGTTCGCCAAGTGTAGAGACAACATGAATACACATTCATTTGATTAGTAAATCAACTGTTTTTATTTTAAGAGAACGATTCTAGGAATGACACTATCCACTATGGGTATTCCATCAGTAACATATTACCAAGTGTAGGCTAGGAGATTCTACATAGGTACGAAAGGTGTTAATTTGTTCCTCTTCCGAATGCACTGTATAAGATGAATAGTTGGATGTAACTGTTAATAGGAGATTCTAGTCGAAACTAGTCTTGTTTACATAAAACCAAGATAAATTGGCGGAGCAATACTACCTACTCTGAAACTACTCTTTGATACAGAGCACAGAATACAAAATATTCTGTATTCTGTGGTATAGAGCCAACAACTATCATGAGGATGTAACAAAAGCAATAATCATCCCAAGGTGTAGATACTTGGAGGAGAACATAAATTAAACAAAAACCAAGAGTAAGACGAGAAAATACCTACCAATATATGTATAACTCCAAACTACTACATATTTTTGAGTAATAAGCTAAGAAAATATGCCGAATTTGGATGGCCATCGTTCTCAAGTTTCTATAAAAACAAATACAGATTTTGGACGGCCTATTTTGTATTGCGATAGCTATCATTCCTGAAAAACTATCAAATACTTAATAAGTTGATTTTCTGATTAAAAATACGTTTGCTAATTATTTGGATACTAAATTTCGTAATATTAAGGTATAAAGAGATAAAAGAATCTGATACAAAACCTGGATCTCTGTTAGTGCCAACATTTGAACAATGAGGAAGTACATTGAATTTTAGTTTTTCCGCGGAGGAAACAACACTACCCACCTTTCCTGTGTAGACATAGAGCAAAAACTGCTTGAACGTTTCGGGTGGTGCTTGTGGCAGCCTTATGGGTGTAGGTGTGCCCGGAGCCGCTGGTGACACGGAACAGCCTGGAATGCGGCACACTTCACCCCTTTTCGCGGTTTGAAAGCTTTTGCATCTGGAACAAAGTTGCCTTTGAAAGGAACCGTATGCATGCATTCCTGCGTGCGTGCTTGCACTTGTGAAGTTGCGTTTTGTGGATTTGATTAAAAAAGTCCTTTCCTCAAAGGCCGAAGCGCTTTTCAAGATGCCCAATTACGACTACGCCGCTAACGAGCAGCAGCAATCTTATGATTAGCATCATTCTGCGAGTGGAAAAACTAAAGGAGGAATAAACAGCGCAATGGGTACAGAACAAAGCGGCAGGAAACTTTTGAAGTTTTAATTGAGGCTACGTGCTGCTTTGGCTTTATTAAGGCTCTTTCTGGGTCGTGGATGCTTTGGGGGATGACGGCAACTTGCAAAGCTAGGCTTATTTTGTGTATCTTCCAATAAAAACTGATTATCTCTCTTCGAAGATTACAATTGCATCAACCACATTTCACGAATCCAGCGGTCTGTTAGCACAACAGTTAAATCCTGTCATTGTCAATGTCCGCCTAAATTAAATGTCAACTTCGCATGCCACTGAATTCAAACGATCCATTAAACCAGCACCTAAATTAATTGTAGGACTGCTTTTATCGCGTTTAATTAAAACTGCGTCTGCCAAAGTGKTTTTCCAAGAGGAAATTAATTAGAAACGGATCTAACAGGCGTCGGTATCGGTTGCCGATATTGGCTTGTAGCACACTTGGATATCCGATTCGTCTGGAAATCAATTTAGAGAACGTAGAGACTATTGCTCCGGGCTGCTGATATTGCGCCCCTGTAGCCCTAGATGTAAACACTAATAAGGGATCTAGCTTATGCAAATAACGGCGGACAACATTTAAGATAAACATATTTCACGCATAGTGCTTTTTTATAACGGATTTGGTAAGGCAACAGCGAAAGAAAACATACCACGATGAAGAGGCAGAAAGATCGAGCAGAAATATTCTGCGAATATGGTTTTGATTGTTTAAACGCATTTTAGTTTATTTTTTAGGTGCAAGAAGATCAACATATGACATCTGCAAAGCTTCAATTGAAGCAGTACTTGCAGAAAAACGAAAGTGGGTGGATAATCCAAACTTTATAGGATTAATATACCAACCAGCTGACTGAATCGACAGGAAGCAGTCCATTGTATCCAACATCATCCACTGCCAACGAAGTATTCAGAACGACATATTGTTTTGACTTCATTTTGGTGGTAGTCTAGAATCAAATCTATATTCCTCCTAACGAAAAGTACAACCAGTCCGAAATAAACAACTTGAAGAACAATTATGCAGAAGTATATCTACGACAAGGAATCGAAAATAATGAAGAACTGCTGTAATAACAAAAGCAGAAAGCAGTTAAGAGATGAATTTACTTGGAACAGAAACATTAAAAACACACAATTGATTCACGGCATTTGAGAGACATCTTAGAATTATTGCAATGAAAATAAGGCGGTTAAAGTGCCAGTAGTTTTTGTATAAGTCACTCTTAGAGATTCTGTAAAAAGATATTAAAATTACGAACATTAATACGGCTGCAATACTGAAGGAAATATTCTCTGGTTTAGGATATCCAATGCCCATAAAACTATCCATAATGATCGCCAATTCGCAAGTGTTGAAGTTAAAGGATTATGTAAAAGCCTTAGGTTCGTTACACTCTTCTAATGTGATAGTCAAGTGAGAAGGTTGAAACGAGACAATATTCTCTCAATAATTATATGGTCTAATGATTAAAATAGAGAGTCTTCTTTTACCTGGCCATCAAGATCACCCTGTGGGCAAAGACTCGTTCCTCTTCCCGGCCAAGGATGAAAACAATGTCTGCAGAATCCGTATCTTCAGACAAACGCTGGAGATCATCTAGCAAGCGTGGTACGCCTGCTAGAGCTTTGTCTGCAGACAATCCAGTAGCCCCAAGACCGCCAACGCGAGACCCCATTGCGGATTTTTTTCTGGGGTTCCTATTCACAAGGATAGATTGATTTAGATTATAAAAGTGATATGAGTAATAATGTTAGGATTTGTGTAGCAGTTACTGAGGAAAGCAGATTCAAATTTAATTTCGGTTCTACTGCGCATGACATATTCTACATAAGAAAGCTTATAAACAAACTCCCTCTACAAACATTTATATAACGTACCACTCCAATTTTCTTCCACTAATTTTACCGGATGTTGTTATACACACTATAAACACATTTGAATAATTTGAATATATGTTATATATGCCTTTAAGATGTGATTGAAAGTCAAACCGGGACAAAGGAGGACCGTTCTTAACAACACATCTCAGGTAAATCAAGGTAAAGGTAGGCCTGGTCCTTTTGTGCTGGACTGTGGGGACAGTGCCCTCTTGAAGATGCTGCGTTGCCAAAAATACCGTTCTGGTTTAGTTTATGTTGATTACAAGAGCTGTTTCATATTTGTGTGTAGTTTGAAATAATTTCTTAGCAAAAAAACTGTACACTTGCGTTATTGTCTAGGTACCTACATAAGGTATTGATCATTGCCTGCAAGCAATTTTTTAGAGATTACTTAATTGTCATAGTGACAATATGATATTATTGATATGTAATGTATTTAATAAAAGTACAAATAAATATAGATAATAACCAKTACCAAGTTGTTTTRATAAATACTCAACAAATGGAGATAACGTGTGTGCGCTCCTTTAAATCTTTCCATAACGCAAAACTTCCATGGCCTCCGTGGCGCAATCGGCTAGCGCGTTCGGCTGTTAACCGAAAGGTTGGTGGTTCGAGCCCACCCGGGGGCGAAGTTTTTTGATTTTGTACTAGATCTTTTTTTATGTAATGTGCGTACAAGTTGAGGGCAAGTTTCGGATGTGTGGGCAACGTTCAATCTTCAGTACGTGCGAGCGAATGTGTCAAAACTTCACCACAGCTTTCCTCTAGGATTTGAGGCTTTTTCAAATCTGACTGATAAACTGAATAGAGCTGAAGGATGGTCAGACCTCACTTATAAACTGACTGGACCTGAGGAATAGTCAGACCTGACCTATAAACTGACTAGACTTGAGAGATGACCAGAATCTCTCACACGTACCGAAGATCGAGCATTAGCCCAAAATACGAAACCGTACTTGTGTGTTATAAAACTTAAGAAGACAAAAATGCTAATTTTTCCTAGTGAATTGATTCATATTATCACTTACATAATATGCTAATCACATACAATATATTTATGCCATCATGATGCTCTTATATTCTGTCTATGAAATAATAAACTGTTATTAACTTCTGTAAATTCTGAGCTATAATATTTAGGTACTTATAGTTTTGAGGAGCGCCAGTAAAAAGTTTGATATTTTGCGTGAATTCATCAGCCATTAGTTTTTAAAAGTGTTACCTAACAATCGATCCAATTATACACGTTTTTGACTAAATTTTAGACTAGTTTCGTAATAATCGATAACATTCATTTTCAAATATATATAAAAAATTGTTCTCACCGTGACAATGTTTTCACATTGCCGTGACCAGGATTCGAACCTGGGTTACTACGGCCACAACGTAGGGTCCTAACCACTAGACGATCACGGCTATCGAGAACGCTGCTGAATGTAGTCTGGTGTAGCTATATACGAGAAAAAGTATGAAAGCTATTTTTTAAATTTTGTTTTACATAAATATGTTTTGTAGTTCGTAATTTTTATGAATTCCAAACCTAAATCGATTTATTCTAAATACACAACATTCAACCATCATTAAATGGTATAATTTTTGCGGCATTGGATTGGTTGCATAAGTATCTGCTTAAACTGAAAATAAGTTATTTTATGTTTTTTTCTGCTTTTCTACACAGATGTGTTTATCTATCTTTCTTTAATAGTGAAAACTAGTTGTACTTGAAAACTTTGAAATTAGAAAACGAATATTTTTCACTCAAAAAAAAAAAGTATTTCTCAAATATTATATACTCGCATTGTGTTTAAAATTACAAAAAACGTACTCCATTTTGTTATAACATTTACCCCCGAGTCCTTACCGTTATTAATAATGTTTTCACCATCCCTACATAGAATACCAAACAATTATTTTGCTAGTTACACTATCAGTGTAAATAGTCACTGTAAGATAATTACTTTGCACATTTAACAATATAGTATTGGTATGAATACAATGCTAATGGCTAAAATAACGCAATTTTAATGGTTAAAATAACAAAATTTGTGTACTAGTGCCTAATTTTATGTGATTAACAACATTTTCTTTCTTGTCATGTATACGTATACTCGTAAGGTTGCTACTCTAACAATATAGACGTAACTATTTTATCTTTGTCGAAGTAACATTGTAGTATGTTGGTCACAAAATTAATCACACGTAGTTAGTTACAATGACTGAATTTTCTGATGATCTTAACAAAAAAGGTTTTTGTGCATACGAAACCTATTACTGAAATCAAACGACTGCTATTTTAATGGCGCCTGACAAAGATGTGTCAACCACAGCAGATTTTGCCCGATATTCTGCAACATTAAAAGGTTTTTCCCAAACAAAAGCAGTTATGCAACAAGTTGAAATGAAAAAGTCAGCGTCCATAGTTCATAGGAAATAACAGAATTCAGTGTTCCTTATTTTGCCAGCTAGATACCCTAGAGATATATGCTAGTACGCAACTGGTTATTAATTGCAGTTGGTCTTTCTTGATTATTGGGTTCGGTGTTCATCTTTTTTCTTTGTCTATTCATTGCACTATTTAATACCTAGAAATTATTATGTCATATTATGATGCAGGTCCTTTCACTCATTGATGATCCCTTCTTTGATTT
Organism: Rhyzopertha dominica; assembly: GCA_025024175.1. Taxonomy (NCBI): domain Eukaryota; kingdom Metazoa; phylum Arthropoda; class Insecta; order Coleoptera; family Bostrichidae; genus Rhyzopertha; species Rhyzopertha dominica. Next base: position 69,305,273 of record QCXZ01000003.1, on the reverse strand, counting down.
TCTGTATCCGTTAATGGTATGAGAGATGAGAATATGAACTTGTCAAGTTTGTCGCTTGTCATCTTACCAATCTTGGAGCTGTCTGCACCACTTTTCGATTAAATCAACACAAAACGTTCCATTATCTGCTTTTTGTGAGAGGTGGCAACTCGATATTAGAAATCTGTCACGCCGTCCCTTCTATTTGCTCTTGCCCGTTACAGTGTTGATACTTTTTTGCTTCAATTTCGGTGGACCGCTGTCAATATCGTATTTCCTCCGCACTTACATGGCACATTCAAAGGAGTGTCTCCTTAATCATTGTGTCGCAAGACGCGATTCAACGCTTTGGATGGCCTGCAAGCGACATGAAAGAAACGTACAAACACCACTCGTATAGAATTTCATTTCGCGCGGTTGACGTGTGAACTGAAGATGACGGGAAATGGGAAGTCTTTGTGGAAACAGATAATAAAAGAAGTGCTGCGAAATCAAGTGACACAAAGGCCTTTAATGGGGGGTGGAACATGGCCATATTGTTGGTGTAATCGCAGACTTGTTACACAATGCAGCGTTCAACTACCACCATTTAATATAAGATACGAATTTTACTTCATAAATGGTTAAATTATTGTTAGAATTCTTTTAGGTTGGAAGGGTTTAGGTTTGGTTTCTTATAGTTCAGTTATTTATAGTGTATCAAACGAAATAACGTTGCATTGTTCTGCTATTGTTTAAAAACTTAAGTACTTCTACAATGAGCAGTTATTGTTAGTTCAATTCATCTGGAGCAACCTGAAAAAGGCAGAAAAAAAGAGAATAATAATAAGACTTCACTTGGCCACGTCCATGAGAAAAGAGGTCCAATTCCGATGGAGTGTGAGTTTCCTTCCAAGTTCCTTTGATTAGTGTCAAATTTTGATCAATTACAAAAAATTTAGCAGAACCAGAAAATATGATAACCGAGAGGATCTTAAAGATCGGGTTCGGTCGTCCAGGTGTCGGTAATTTCCGGGTGGTAAAAAAACTGCCCATAACGGGCCAAAATCGTAAAGATTTGGCTACCGATAACCGTCAACGTTGCTTGACACATAGTTAGAAAACTACGTGAAACACGATCAACAAGTGGAAGAATCAGTGAAGACATTGAAGGAGAAACTGCGATAGAAATATACCCATTGTGTTAGTTACGCACTTTATATATACAAATATTAATATAAGTAAATTTTGTAATTTCAGATTCGCTGGAAATTTGTCTAGCTTTTGTCCTTGTGTTTCATAATGAGATATTAATGAATAACATGAAAATTATTGGAGTGCAAAACAATGCTTATAAACTATTTGAATCCTTTTTGACCGACAGGAGATATATTACTATGTCTAATAGGCATAAAACCAGCAATAAAATTGTCCCACGGGGATCTGTGTTCGGACCTTTGTTATTTTTAATACATATAAATGAGATTTCATGTTTTAATATTGTTATCGGCATATCTATATGTCGATATGTTGAAGTATCGATATCGGTATCTAAAAATATCGATATTTAATACCAAATTTTCAATTTATCGCAGGCGTACCTACAACTCAAGCGGAATTCCATGACAGATGAGCAAATTGCTTCACTTTTAGCCCAATGGGGGTCGTTTAATTAACTCCAAAATGCACAAGCCTCTGATTCAATTAGGGTAGGTTTCTAGGTCAATGTATTTATTCTGAAGTTCTTCCGTTCCTACTAATGGCACTCCGTATTTGTGGTTGTCGCCTTCGTGGTGCAAAGGAAACCATTTACCACTATACTACGCCTTCAAGCATGTTTAGCTTTGTAGAGACATGGCTCTTTGTAAACGTTTAGGAATCTCGTTTATAAGTGGTTCAATTTCAGGTTTCGTGCTGAAAATCAAAGCACGTGTCAGAAATCGTTACAAAATATTAACAGACCGAAAATACAGAATTAATTTAGGCATGCCAACTTTAGCAGAATATTAGAAAAAAGGAAATATTGCGACCGCATCGTCAATTATTGCACACAATTTCATTAGGAATCCTTTTATGTACCTTTTTCTGCACCTAGAAGGCTTTATTGGTCTATTAAGTAGCTGCTTTGCGGTTGGTAACCAAAAGTGAGGCTTTCATTGCCTCTAAGTGAAAGTGCGTGGTCTTAAAAGCACAGGCAAATTCAATATTAAGGTAAAAAGCGCTTTCTTAAGATGGTCTTTCTTTAAAACGAAATTATTTTCGCAAGGGTATTTTAACAAAAAAGGGTATACGATGTTGCAATTGTTACTAACACAGAGATAAATTTCATTAATCTGTCACAAACCAAATAATATTATGTTATAATGAATTTCCTTCAAATGGGCATACTTTTTATATATATTAATTCTCTTAAATTAATTTCAGTATTCCATCATGCTTTGTTAGAGTGAACAATTATTATTACGAATGGAAGCATTCTTTGTGCCACACTATTCAATTCAGTGACGTAGTAAACTTTTGGGGCCTAACAAAAACAATTAGCGCCTGTCTGGTGGTATTCTCAGTTCATAAAACCATGCGTCCGCACTATAAACTCAATCTGTCATTTGATTTGGATCTGAACTACACATATTGTTATTTAATCTACCCCGAATGCCCCTCAATCTGGAAGCATTAGTCATAGTAGTCGGCCAAAGTAATGTTTGGCTGGTTGGTCACGTGCGGGGGTGGCAATAAGACCTGACATGCCATCCCAAGGGTTGCACGCCCCCAGCCATGGTATCACGAACACCGTCTCCTCGCATACATATTAACTAATAACAAGATTTTCCAGCAGCCGAGGAGGAAAGTACTCGTGACTTCCGGAGTGGACTCCTCTGGAAAAAATTGATAAAGGGGAGCACTGCCGCAATTTCTGCCAAATTAAGATAAACATTAGGAGTAATTTTCTCTATTGAAGCAGAGGAATGATGGAGTATATCTTTGGGGGAGTTATAAAAGCCATTCCTGGTCTTTGATTACAGAGGAAATTGCTAAGGAATTTTGTGTGTGCCGTGGAAAGTTTTCACCTTGATAGAGAATAAAACACGTAGTAATGATAATTCAAGGCACATTATGACGTTATATTACATAATTCTATTTGCTTTTAGTAAATTGCCTGGTCGTGTCCATAGATTGTTCTGGCGCAGGTGACATGATATCAACGTAATCTTGTTGTAATGCTTAAGAATTGCATCCTTTCCAAAAATGGTTCTTAGGGACCTCTGTTGGTTTTTAAATGCCCACAACAAAGTAAACTACTGTTCAGGTTATAGGTTAGCCACACAGACGAGTGGATAATACCGTTAAATTGTTACTAGATCTAATGGTGTTATTCACATTATAATTCTCGATGTATAATGTTATTTATGACTCTTGTACAGGTACTATAGTAGCCTTGTGCTACAATATAACGTTGCCTGTATCTTTGATTTTGTAATTGAGAAAACTGAAATTTTTTAAACTGTAATGGCATAAATATCGCTGTACTGTAGTACAGTAGAACATTGCATAACAAACAGCTTTTAGTCACGATCTATATACACTAAATTTAAATTGTAACAGAACTAAATATCCTTTATTAATTACTGTGCATATGTGTATAATTTATGTCATTCCTAATTTAATTTATAGTCCAAAAACAAGTCTAAGAATTTGTCATTTTTTATTGACATAAAGTTTGCTGCAATGTCCATTTTTATTTCATAAGATAAAGGCATTGCACAACGAATGCTGCAAAATGAGTTGTGGTTATGAAAATTCAAAGAATATAGTTTTAGGTAAACTTTATGCCTAAGCTATACAAAGCCATTTCATCAGAAACAACTTTTTATTTTTTCTATAACCTGATTTTAAAATCAACCAAGATTATTAATTCTTTTTGTATCTAACATTTCTTTTCTGAGCTTTTTTCTTACAGGCAGCTTGCTAGCTTGGCGAATTTTTGAACCTATTTTATTTATTATGTTGCTACATTTCATTAAATGAGATTTGACGCAGACGTACACATTTCATGACTAAAGACGTAATGTATTTTTGTACATTTATTAACTTTTGTTTTATTTAACTTCTTAAGTTATATCAAGTATTCAATTAACATTAACACATTCTTCAGTTAGATTTTGATCTTGCTCGGATACAACATCTCAGCCTAAATAATTATAAAGATACGTGAAACGTCGGTGGAGAAAACATACTCTAATGTCACGCTGATAGCGCATCCGGGCTCTCGTTCCGTTAAGAGATATTTGTGGGACATCACACGCTGTTCCATTAACAGCTAGTATTGATTTCGTTTAACATATGGTAGTTTTCTTAAAATGGACGATCTGATGTCTATAGCACTTCGAGCCTCATATAATGGTAATGGCAACGTGTAGTTTAACAAATTTATTGACATCGTAGAGTTTACAATTTAGTGTTAGATAGACACTCGTGCGTGTGTCTCAATGAAATACGTGGAGATAATATTTCTAGTTTTTAAAATAAGCAAAAAAGTGTGCAGTTTTTTCATATTTTCGTTCGAAAATAAATCACAATTTGTATAATTTAGAATACCTATACATTTCGTGTGTCTGAGACAATAGGGGACACATCAGAGGTAGATTTTWAATGAATTTAAACGGCCTTTTTAACATCCTAAATAGAGGGTAGCGCAGAAGTTAGCAATTAATACTTTCAATTGGTATATTATGTAAGTTCTAGGAAGAAAGACGATGTCAAGACAGTTTCCATTTCCTCTTTTTCATTATTATATGGGGAAACGGGGCTGGAAGGAATATGTTGCACTCAGTATTCAAATTAATTTTTTGTTAATAATAACCTGAAGCCTAGATTGAAGAGTTTGCAACTTAACATCAATATCGTCATATTTAATTAAATCAATAGACCCCTATAGAGGTAAGGCAATGCCTTCCTAAATTTAAAAAAAGTTGCAACTTCTTGCTGGATCCGCGAACTCACAGCTCAAATGGACCTACTACAACTTACTGTTGTGCATTTTTCGGGGTTCCATGCTACTGACTATCATCATATTATGAAAGACAGACGTTTGTCTTCATCTTTATCGAGCAGACTGGGTGGTCTAGTGGGTGGCAACCCGTTCGCCTACTGTTTCGGGAGGAATACGCGAGCCGTACCGGAAGCATTCGTTTCCAGTTATAATTTACAACTTTAATTTCCAGCTGGCGTTGGCCAACCTTTGCCCAAATTGGCCCTTTGACAAATTCAGCCTTTTAATTAGCCGGCGGTGCACTGTTCCGCTTGCCCTGAATTTTCGGGTTCATCCATTTCCACTGTTAATTTGAAGCCCGTGTGAACTAGAGCATAATAACAGGGTATCGATCTCGTGATCATTAATTACACGCGAATTTAATAACGTATTTTTTAATTCATTTTTGAAGTATAGAATAAAACAAGCGTAAAAACGGTTCGAGTAGCGCTGCGTCGCGCGGAAGAACAATCCATGGTTGGTATTTTTTTGTCTCGGTTCTGACCGAAAACCACAAGTGCATCGAGTTCGTATTTCGTGAGTCAGGTAAAGTCTAGCACTGGTATATTGATCTAGAGTTGAGGGGTAGGCAACCCCTGTGACACCTCGCGAGTACAGTTTACCCAAATGTTAAGCTGTTACGTACAGGGCGATTTAAGGCTGGGATCCTGGAGAGAGAGGAATGATCCAACCGAGATAACGATAGAAGGAGAACCACATTTTTTTTTTCAAAACAGGACCACTCCATAATTACTGCATTGATATTTATGAAAATGGTTTTATACGAAAGCTCGTAATCGACATTTTCACGTAAGCTATTTTTAATGTGCAAACTAAGCGATGCACCCTTAATCTCCTACAATAATTCATACATCGAATGGAAAATGGAGGCGACCACTAAGGAATTCAGCATTACCCCCGCTGGTCCAAAGGAAATTTATTCACCCGTTGCTTCAACTCCTAAAATTGGGCAAATCTACAATACGAGGGTGCATAATGCGTAGAGCGCTTTTGAAGTTGCGTCTCGCTACGCGTTGTCTTTTGTATGCTGTTCGGCCTGAATCCAAATTGACGACTTTTGAATCGTAATTGAAAGTCGCTTTGAAGAGTTGCATCGTAGGTGGTGCCACACATATAGGCCGAACGTGTTTATTTCATTCGTATAATACCTATTCGKTTGGTTTTAACTGGTGATTAGGTATAGCTCAATAGGCCAAAGATACCCAGCTTACGACGAGTTAGAAAAAGCAGGTTTTAATTAATAGAAAAGTCTAAGAACTTCCTTCTATCTTAATGTGAAACGATGGAGACGCTTTCGGTTAATGATCCGGTACGAAGGACCAACGTATAATAAAGTGTACTGCAAACTAGTTAAGCTACATTTTGTTTTAGTGTTTGAAGTATTATTGTATACTACATAACTATCATTTTATCGTCGTATTTAACTATCAGAGCATATTATAGCAATGAACGTTTCTTTGAAATATAACAACGTGGACAGTCATCTCCATTCTCCGGTATGGTCTAGTGGCTAGGATACCTGGCTTTCACCCAGGAGGCTCGGGTTCGATTCCCGGTACCGGAAACTTTTTTTTTTCTTTTTCCGTGTATGTGTACCTATACAGTATATATCTGAATGAGGATGTAACTCATAATAACCAAATACTATTTAAAAAAGCAAGGGAGTGCAGAAACGAAAAAAAAATAAATTAAGGATAAATTAGAAGATCTGATTTATGGAGTAGGTTGATTTGAATAAAAATTGCATATTTTTGAGGACTATGTATCTACTGATGTTCAGATATTTGGATAAAAATGCTCGGTCTACTAGACATTCAAGTAAAACTTGATAACGTTTTTTAGATATATCACATTAGGTATTGACATTATTGACATGTTCAGGCCTCCGATGGGTATAGACGTCTTTGAAAGGTCTTAATCACAGCTTGATTGCAATTGTTAGGGTAGAAACTCTTTAGGATGCATCAGTATCCTTCTAGTGATGAAATTTTTTTGTTGCTATGCATAATTTTCACCCATGTCCATTAGATACAACATAATCAAACAATTACAGCAGATGGCTGTAATAAATAAAGCTAAAAAACTTCATATACGACAGCTTAGAAAGTTAATGTATCATGTATAATATCTCAACTAATTATATGTTATATAGCCTTTGTTATACTTAACCCATTAAATAAATCTCAACAGCGTTAATCATTAATATCTGCAATAACTTTATTTCTTTAGCAAATCTGCTAACACAGTAGCCAGCCAGCAAGCAAAACAAGCAAAATGTTAATCCAACACTATTTCTGGGACGCAAATTTATAGCATTTTAAATTGCAGCAAACATAAGCCATTCGAATTTACTGGGATTATTGTTTGGTCACATAATAAAGCACTCCTTGCCCTCATAAAGAAAACGAAGCAAACACGGCGAACAGAATTACGACCAACGAACTCGAACTGTTTTATTTCCATCCGTGATTAATCGTCCGACTATTTACGTTCCAGAGATTTAAAATTTCTAAAATAATATGTGAATAAGTGGACTCATACTTTGTTAATAAGTTAATCCGGCATTTGCTTAAATTTAGACTGAAGAAAGTTATACCACAACGGTGATGGAGTAACACCTATTCGGATTAACACACTATCAAGCAGTGTAGGTATGCGATGAAAACAAAATTTATTGATGTGAACACGTGTACAGTGGAGTTTTAATTTAAATTTTAACGAGATCAAAAGAATCCCCTCTGGTTTAGAGTGGCAGGTATAAATTTATAACCCAAATGAGGTTATTTTGAACGAAATTGCTTCAAATTTACGCGGTGTATGATCAAACCTCACGTAAGAGACACATGTAATCGTGTTAGCGAGCAATTTACACATGATTCATGTTGCTCTGGGCATATACGGGCTTTAATTGAATCATCTCATGGCTCTGAGTGAAGTGCTGGTAGCGTTTTATTAGCACTGACAGCATGTAAGCTGTGTAGATGTCACACAGAATTTGCAACTATTTACAGCACAGTCGAGCCGAATAAAATTGAGTTCGCAAGCTTTTACACATTATTATACCTATTAAATGTAAGCATCTCTACCATATACATATGTGAAAAGCCCACGCAGATGCATTCAAATAAGCGTATGAAATTTCGCGGCTACAAACAAAGAACTTGAACGAACGATTATATCTAACTTCAAATTTTCTCCATTTCGGACGTTTCGAGAAGCTAGTGTAAAATGCAACGTAGGAAACGTTTATTACAGTTCTCACGCAAATTTACGACTTACTCTGTAATGATTCAATCGTTAAGTCATCACATATTCTGATCAGGAGATTCATCTAACTGTGCTAGAAGAAAATGTTCAAGATACACCTCTTAACATAGACGATATAGATCGTGAAAAGTGAAATACCATTTCTAGCAATGCTGAATGAAGCATTACGTATCTGACCCACAAAAGACAATAAAGTGGCGAATAGACTTCAAACCATTATTGGTTGGTGTAGCTTCAATTATACATGGTAGTCCATCGGGTCCATTTGCAAGATCAGTGGGCTATATTAATAATAATATAAATTTATTTGTGGTAGCGGTCAACATAATACTTTACATTCAGATGGATTATATATTACATTAAGACAAATAGTTGGCGCTACTACAAAAAAGACTAAGAAGGCAGGCAACCTGATTTCTAATCTTAGTCCAGAAAAAAAAACAATCTAATTACAAAATACCCAAAGTACTGGTCTCTCCGACCGCGCTATTAGAAAAGAAATAAACAGTTTATAGACGGGACATAATTACAGGGAAAACGCAATGCAAAAAAGCAATGGGTTCAATGCAAAGCTGACAAATAAGAGGATGCTGGATTCACGAGAACTGGCGAGACATCAAAAGACGACGATACTCTGATCTAAATTTAAAAAATTGCACTCTTTTATCTGAAATTAAATATTTTGTAGATGTTGTAGGTAAAAGACCGAGTGAATAAAGCAGTGTAGTGTCTAGGGTCACCCCCTAGACACTACACGAAACCTAGTGTTCAAAGAGTGCACATCAGTACGAAAAGTGATTTTGTTGCATAGGTAGGGTGGACATTTGAAAAACATAATTGAAAAGTATAGGCACGCCGCGTGTAACTCACGTCTATGGGCCTGGAGAAATCAACTTTGTATGAAATCCGAGAAAATTTTCGAATTCCGTAAATAAATCTCAAACAAGACTTTTGCAAACGTTCAATGCGATTTACATCTACCCTGGTTAAGCATGGGCCATACAAGACATCGCAATAGTTAATATGACATAAGACCGTTCCATCCGTTAGCTTTATTTTTAAGTTAATGGGTAAGATATGGCGATAAGGATATAACTTTTTCAAGCTAATGTATGCAACATTCAATTTTTTTAGTAATGAAATTACTAAAACGTAGTTCCGTGTCTGCACCAATTCCTATTTAAGCTATTAAAAATCATTCTTCAAGGCGGGAAGAATGTTAAAGATAACATTAAACTATAATCGTTTATAACCCCACGACACAATGTAGTTTTATCACAGTGCATTTTTTAGCCTGAAAATGTCACTTTTGAACATTGCCTTGGAAGTTAATCGGAAACACTGCAGGACCCATCGCTTGATACAATTGAGCTTTTGACAGCTTAAAGCGTCCTGGCGTGAAGCTGATAGCAGCAGCATTTCCCGTTACATATAGCGTTTCCGTTTGCAGCAAATTCAATCATGCGCCATTGTTTGCGAGTTGCTATGTTTCGCAACTTTGTATTACGCCATGCAAAGATTAGAAATAATGAAGTTGTGCAGGTACCCGTCCAGAGATATGGTAGGAAGCACAATGTGCTTATTGTGGCCTAACTAACTGAATTCGATTGTAGTTTAGCAAGTGACGTGCTATGTTACGTGGCGGGTCATTGTTGCTGTTTAATTCTGAAGTTTGTCACCGCGAAATCCGATTGAGATTACAGAATTAACTTTTAATTGCCGCTATTTCATAACAGCGAAAACTGTGTAGACAATTGAGATCGAGGAAGCAGAAGCAGAACAATTCGCTAAAACCGAAAATACAACAAGAAGTTAATGTATGAATGCGGGATACAATTTTGTAATTAGTTATTCATAAAAACGAAAAGAAACAAAGTTTTTAAAACTTCATATGGACTGCTAAGACAAAATTTTCAAATAACGAAACTGTGCTGATGTAAAGAAATTAACTGATTGATCTGAGCAAATACATGTTTGTGAAGGATAGACTCAAAGACCTTTGCAAAACAGCACAGTAGTGTTATTAGACGATAATTGGCTACTTAAAAAGTTAGTTATATTTTCTCGAAAATAAATTTTTCCGACGAAAAAGATACTCACCAAAAGTTGCTGCAGCGTCTGTACACAGCACATATCTGCTTTATTTATAATGAATCATGTTATGAACCTAAACATGTAATTTGCTTGGTTTGCTTCGTTATCACCCACACACCATTTTCTTGCATCCGCTGGCGTCGGGACGAAACATTATAGCTTTTTGCTGCATCGCCGCAATTAAAATCGTGCAGGGGTTATTCTCAGCCGGAAAATTACGCGCTGGGAAAAGCCATTACTCCCGAAGATTCTGTAACAAGTGAAGTACTACAGAAAAGGTTGGAATCAAACGCCTGCTGGGTAAATAAATTGCCAATCAACATCTCTCAGGGCTCCCTTTACCTCGGGCGTTTGAACCCTCTTTCCCTTTGACTGGGGGCGTCCGGCGTACAATAAAGGAAGCTCGATATTGCCGTTCGGGAAATTGATGAAATGTGCAGTTTTCTAGCGAAAATATGAAAGAAATCGTCGGTTATTGGTGTCGAGCTGCGCTTCATGCAGACTGGTGAACATTAAAAATCGGGCAGCTGGTGGGAAATTGAATATTTGCAATCCTTTGTTGCAATAATAAAATCATAAAGATGAAAATAAGCGGTGCGTACAAATCATACAAAAAATAGTATAAATAATATTACAGTGGTAACCAATATTTAGCAGTAACAAACTATGGCAATATCTCATGTTGTAAATAGGATAAAAATCTTTCTTAGAGTGTTCATTTTCCGAAATGGACATTTGAAAAAAAAGAGATGAGTCTGCATGTTTACGATCCATTATAGGTAAATTTAGTGATGTTTACAGCGGCTGTAGCCGTGTATTGTATCCTAAACGTCATTTTTCTCTATCTTCGTAATCTTTTTGGTGTAATCCCCTTTCTGTATTTTTTGGTAATTCATTTATACCATCTTTCTTGCCATCATTTTAGTCGTTTTGATACTAGTTTTTCAATGACATGACCTGACTGAAACCTCATCCCCTTCTGCTCAGCTAAAAAAATTAAGCTGAAACATATATTGGAAATATACGAGTATTCACTAACATCATCTGATATTCTACTTGACAAATAATTACTGAAACTTTTTCTTCTTCTTTTTCCTATTTTTGCCGTGTAGCAGATGTTGACAGTTAGCCAGTTCATTATTCTTTGTTTTGCATAAAAGTTATTTTATTCTAGTATACATTGTGCTAAAACGATTAGTGAGGACAGACGGCACGAACACAGGAGTAAACTGTTCTTGTTCTGTGGCGATAGCAGAATATTCACACTCATAAAAGTTATGTCAGATTGAAGCAGAGCTTTCGTTTGATTCTTTTAAGATAGCTGCAAATCAGAATGATTCTGTCTATATTAATTGACTGTGAAACTGTTTTCATACCAACCGAACTTATTATAGATATAATGTGTTTGTATTTGGTTAATTGGATATTGCAAGAAGATGTGATCTATATCTTCATATCGTCCACACCTACGATATCAGTTTTTTCCACTCTCATTTTGTGTAAATATGCTATGGTAATGCAATGGTTTGTCCTCATTATAATAATCATGGTTATGTCTGGGATCTCAAACCGGAAATGGTTTGTACCATGGGGCAACATATGACAGACATTTACATCTTTTCTGATTACAGTGAAGATGGAATAGTAATGGACTCATTGGCGATCCTTGTGGTAGCCCACATGATATCTTTTGAGGACTATTAACATTTCCATATTGATCTTTAATTAGTATCTCTCTTTGATAGCTTTCAACTCTTTTTCTACCCAAGAGTTGCAGAAAATTAAGGAATACTCTGCATAGGTTACGCTTGTATGTAATGGAACAGAGTGAGTGAGCAAAAGGTGGCAACGCATTGGAAATAAAACCAAGATAAGAGGATTATGTCCCATAAAACCACGGAATACAAGAGAAACATTAGGAGGGGTGACACGATTTACGTTTTCGGTGGTTACTTATTGGAATAAGGATTACAGTATCGCAGGTGGAACTCTTTTAACGGTCGTATAACAACGTGGAAGATTAAATGATCGTGTTGAATTAAAAAGCGCGTCTACCAACACACGTAATATAAACTCCTACACCATAATTGGTAAATAAGGGTTTATAACGCGTCGTAAATCAATAAAAACAGTAATCGCCCCCTTTATGAGCACTAAAACGACCGAACACTTAACTAAGTGACCATCGTCGCATGCCAAGGAGCTCACAATTTATTAAAAACCAAGGTCCGGTCCCACGGGAAAATTACCGAAGCGAAGAGGGAAAATCTCCATTATCGTCGGACGAACGTCGGAAAACCGCTTTAATTTGCATTTCCCCATGGACGTAACAAGTACCAGAAAAGTAAAACTTTGCCAGTAAAATTCTTGCAAAATCAACATCAACCTGACGGGGCGGTCTGTACGCATGTGTCCCCCTCAGCGGCCCAGCTGGACACTGGTCGCGTCTCTTTCATTTTCTACGTGAAAACCGCCAGGAAAAGCCTGGTCGAATAGGGCGTACGTCTGCGTATCGATCCGTCGGCGTCGCGGTGTGCGATGAGACGCTCCAGTGCTGCCAATTGAGGGTATTTCACTTGGACGCCAGGAAAGTTTTCCTTGATTTTCAGGCTCAAGGTTGCAAAGTAGCAATAAATTAAGCATGGACTAAATGCAGAAAAAAATTGCAAAACGTGATTCTTGGTGTTGTCTTGTTGAAAGATAATATTTTGTGCAATTATTACCAATAAAGCCTTACCATAAACAGAAAGAAGAAGGCGAAAAAAATATGCTAATTTATTTTTCCATATCTATTTACCTAATAAAATTAATACTTATTACAGATTTCAAGGAACTATGTGCTTGTTTGGACTTCTCAAGGAAGACTAAATAGTTTCTTGATTCTTAAGCGTAGACATTTGGAGAGATTCTTTCATGAATTTTTTGACATGATTTCAAAAATTGCGTCAAAATGAAACAGTGAGTCTAATACAAAAAAGTAAGAAGAAACATCTTTCAAAATCTCCTGCTTCTTAAAGTCAGCGCTTAATTTTTCTGCAACCTTTAAATCCTTATCCTCTTCCAGGATAAATTCAATTTAGGCCGCGCAACGTTGCCTAACCATTTCTGTCCTACTCATTTGACATCACCGGCTATCGGCGATTCCGCCATTTGCTTTGTTTACGGTAACTAGTGTGATATATTTGTGCAAAATTAAAGTTAAAATGCCGCATTTACAAAAACAGTGTGTACAGTTCGCGATCCCGTGTGCATAACTTAGGATATTACCCCGTTCAGGTAGGTAAACATTCTTTTAGATTCCTTCTTGTTCCGGCTTGTTGAGGTTATGTAGAGTCCGATAAGGTGACGTCAAGATATTTATAAAAGGATACCAACGTCTTGAAATTTTGATTGCTTGATACCGAAAACAAGGACTAGTATTGTTTTATACAAAACAATATTACGAATTAAGGGTGGTATAACACTATGTGTGTGGCATTGCTTTCGCAATTATCAGGATTTTTCAGTTTTACTGGTGGTACACAGTCATGACATGAGTATATGCTTTTAATTTGTGAAAGACCTAGGCATACTGTTTGACATGAAATTAACGTTTTTCCGGATATTGAACTTATAGCCTGTTAAACTGGCGGAGCTTTAGGCTGTGGATGGAGGTATTCCAAGGATTTTCTAGTATTTGAGATATCACTATTCGGTATGGTAATCTTTGAGTATGGGGTTTTATGCAGAACAGCCTCCTTGAATATATTTCTTAAAAATTCTTTCTAATATACCTAAATGTATCGGATTGTGGAAGACTGGTATGGTTTGTATGGATAATCTAAATAAACGTATACCTACATTACTTCAAAGTCTATTTTGTTTATGTACAAAGCCTTCAATATGTGTGATACTCCACAAATACTTGAATATATTAGTTTTAACGTACCTCCATATAAAATTATTAATGTTTCATTATTTTACATGCGATACGACTCATTACAAAACTTGAATGTGTAGTGGCGAGCTGAAACCTTTAGCTAAGAGTAAAGTAAAGTAATGTGCATTGTGCAGGCATTTTTTATATTATATATATTGTGATATTCATGTCATTTAGTAACCTTTTTTATTCAGGCTGCGAGTGTCATCTTTAATTTACTGTCAGTTTCACCGCCTGTTACAAACGATACGACACGAATATCATAAAGCTACAAAGGAATGTCAAAGCGTGAGATTTTTTATACGCCCGAAAATAAATTGTGTATGTGGACTGACGAGGTCCCAGCAGTTTCGTGACGTTAATTTCACTGGTAATTTACCTGAGAACGAAAGTTTGGGGTTCACGGCAGTTTTTGACGTGCGTGCACTAAAAAGTACAAGTCATTATGTTATTAAAAATGCATAAAATACCTAATGCATTACACGATAGCATCATCCGACATTTTTTCGGGGGTTCGTATTTTCATGTAGTGTCAGTGTAGCTCTCGAGAGGTGTAGAAAAAATTATATCCTGCATGCTTTCGCATCTTTTCTCTCAAAAATTAACCTGAAATCACACACTCAAAGAGCAGCTAACCTTTATTGTACATGGACTTTTGTCATTGCTGGTACGTTTTTTTTTTCATTTTAGGTCCAATATGAAAGCATAATATACTGAATTAGGTAATAAGGAAATCAAGAACACTTGGTTTATTTGAATAAATTTTGGTAGGCGTTTGTCTTCACACAAAATTAATCAGCTTTTGTTTCTTAACTATGCATTAGTTTTTTGTAATATAATAATGAACGGTAAGGGTAATTTATTTATGAGAATGGTACAACCTTTAAAGTTCGTGAAGCTTACGTACAATATTTTTGCTCGATCACAATAAAGCAAGACTTCCCTAATTTGATTTGATGTCATGTCAAAAATAACGTTTTTGAATTTTGCAGTACATATTTAGAAAAAGCGTGAAATGAACAAAATAAGCTTGATCGTGCAAAAGTTCAAAAGTGTTCTATTAGAACGAGCCGAAGTAGTAATTAATAAATCTTTAGACGGGCGCATCCACCAAAATGGCTACTGCTATGATCTAAAAAGTGTATTTATTTCCATTGCCTCCGGTTCAGCTTTTGATTTTTAATAATGTTTTCCTCTCGACTTGTAAGGTTTTGTTGCGCCATTATATCGTATATATTAAACTTCAGGCATCCCGCCCCGCGGAAAATTTAATCGCAAGAGCATCGCAAGTCTCCAGGAAACTCCAGCAGGAAATTAGTTTCCTCTAGACACGTCACGTCGCTGAAAATGTCTCTTGTAATTAATATTGTTCGTGGATATAATTAATACCCCGTTAGGGGTACATGGTATTATAGTGAGGGTACACGCGCGGCCCCCAGAACGAGGTCAGAGTTCGTGGTGATTGATAACGTTCGGCAATGATAAGGAAACCGGATGACTGGACAAATTCCTAAACGGCTGCGGTGGGCCTTTACACGTGACGTAGGTTTTATGCCCAAACTTCCGGTATAATAAATAGGCAGAAAGTGCAAGAGGGGAAAATGGGTCCGCGGTTTTCAGGGCAATCTACTAAGTGTTGGGAGCAAGCAGGACGGGCTTCTTTTTTTTGTAAAGTGTCCTTTTCGCTTCGGTGCGCGAGTGCGATGCCGGAAAAACGGAAATATTTGTGAATGCGAGAACTTGGAATATCCGTTGAGGGAATACCGCGTGAAATATAACAGCGGGCAAGTCGTGTCATGGGGTTAGGCACGGAATACAACGGAAATGTATATTTTTTCGGATTTAATTATTTGTCGTAAAACTGGTATAATTACTTCTTATTTGTATCTATTTTTAATCTTTATAAAATGGTGTCTATGAAATTACATTAAGTTTCAACTGATTAAGTTTTCAAAATGATGCCCATCAACCTTCAACGCTTGACATTCCTGATGGTTTCTGGAGTTAACTGCTGGCACTCAAACACAATTTGTTGACGTAATTACCCAAGGATGCTGGTGTTTCAAGAATGTTCGACTTCAAATTTCTCCAAAGAAAAAATGTGAGGATACGAGATCTACAGATCTTGATTTGTTGTTTTCCAGGTTGCTTCCCACATTACTTGTTTGGTCTTGACGTTTAGACACTTATGTCGGCGTCTTCCTCAGAAGTAGTTCTCTGTACAAAGAAATCTGCAAATGAAGACCTATTACGAGTTCTCATTTTAAAAAAAATAGAGAAGTCGATCCTCTTGTCCAGAGGATGACAGGACAAGTCAAACTTCAGTTTTTACAACTGCAGCTTAAAAAACGTCAGTTGTGCAGTTTCTCTCTTGAAAAAATACCAAAGTAGTACTCCATGCAAAGAGGGATAGGCATAACAAACAAGAATCACCGAAACGTAAATATTCTCCGCGCCGCATATCTCAGCGTATGCATTGATGCAGAAATCGCACAGTATGCTAAACGCGACACCATCTGACGCTTCCGATCGTGTTGTCAGATACCCTAAGCCCTCGTTTTCAGCTTCAGCATTTAGGGTATTTAAAAAATGAGATGGGGAGCGCGTTGCATCATAAAGAAATATAATGCGGCGACGCCTCAGTTATGATTAAGACGGCGCCTATAAAATGCAAATCTGCCATGTCTGGGCGCATCATAATTAAAATGCAAATGGAGGTTTGTACGTAATGTGATTGGAAATTGAACAGCCACTGGGGAATCAACCCCACAGCTTGATTTGCTGTGATAAGGAAAGTATTCACGTCGCATTTTATATAAATTTTCATGCTTCAACAAAAATTTCATCCATGGAATAACAATTTTTGTGGCAAAAAATAATGGAGCACTTTGAGTTGACAAGCATACTAAAATTAGCAATGCGCGATATGATTTAGCTTAATTTTTGTACATCACTGGATGATCGCAACTATTTTGCAGAAGGAAACGGGAAGTATCCTTACCATGATTTATAGGTTTATAGACTCGCAGTGTCGATAACGGTGGTAGTTCAAATAAAAAAATCGTTTTATCTTTATAATTCTGTCTATCATTCAAACAGGACCACCATAAACTCGGTACACATCTTCCTGCTTGGAAAAATAAACCGCTCTTCAAATATAATAAACTTATTGACTGTTTACACATGTTATACTTTATCACCTACTACTGTGTATTTAAATATAATCCAGGTGTTGTGCTCTCTGTGTACAATCTTTTATTTATGTGATACGCAGCTACCGGTTAACAATGGCTGGTTCAGGAATCGTTATTGTGAATTTATGACCAGAAACAAGCATCGATGAACCCTGAGGTTAAGGTGTGGGGGAGTGCCGGCTAATAGATTATCAACATTTTCTTCCGTATGGGGTTGTCGCTGAAGGGGGGTTTTACCAACGGTATCGGCAATCTGATACCCGACAGGATGTATTTACACATTTTTAGTTGACACAAGTTTATATTTCGCAAGCTTTATTTCCAACGGTAGTGGCAATCCTTTTCCACTTTAAAATGAAATCTTGTAAAACCGTGAGGCTGGGAAAATATGGTACCAGTTAATTATATTCGTGAAGTTAGACACAAAATTCCGAATTAATCATGTAATATTTTTGCAATGAAATGATCAAACACTCAATTGTTATCTTTAAATCACCATCCATTAACAAAAATTTTATTGATGATATCGTCCATAATAATATTAATAAAAATAATAAAAGATATTTTGAAAAAATTACAATCTACACTCAAATTAGCATAATCTCAACAATGCATTTAGTATCCGCACACACAGGGGAAACATAATGGCATCATTCCAGAAAATTTTATAACAATATTCATAGGTATGATATTCAGTTGTATCGGGCTCGAGATAAAAAATTCATTTACGCGCAACGAGTATTAAACATTAAAAAATATAGGGTCACCCTGTACAAATAATGCAGGACACTGTATTATAAACACAAAAACCATTTTATAGTTGAATAGTTTGTAAATAAGAACGTATTATATATCCGAGTGTCAGACTTTGAAAGACACATGTTTACTTTCATACATATGTTATGAAATACATCTCCCGACAGGCGTGTATTTTGATACGTATTGCAAAGAAATGCCCACCCCAAAAACCAAATGCTTCCGCCGGCGTTTCAGGCACATCTCAATGTTGTCAGTAGGGGATCTACACAAATGTCGTATGGGGGCACCTCCTGAGGTATGTCAAAAGCAGCATGTTAACCGTCGCTGACAGATATATGGAGTGGTAAACATGTTACATATGACTAACTCAAACAAATTTAATGGATCTGGCTCCACCCACGACATTAAAAATAAAATTAACCGCAGAAAAACCTCCTATTACAAACGGGGCTTTCAGGCAATTAAGTAATTATATTGATTTAAGCAGACAAGAATGGAGTTTTCTTATAGAATGACTGAATAAAGGTGATCTGTTTACTTTTTTACTTTCCTTAAAGTAATAGCGTAAAGTAGGCTAGTTCAACCAATCAGGTTTATAGACTATACTTTAAATAATATCGTAGTTTTCAATTATGAAAGCTGTATGTGAAGTGTTGTGGTTAGTTTTAAGCCGACGAAAATAACTAAATGCGAGTTTGTTTGTATCATGCATGCCTTCTGTAGAACTGACCAACGAAACACGAATTTGGTATCAGTTTTCAGCTTCCTTCGTGCAGTTTCTCATGCCCATCCCATGAGCAATTAAGCTGTCGTCGCAGCTTTGGTGGCTGTATCCTTGATAGTGTCGACACATAAAGATGCAAGCAACGAGCCGGTGCAGAGGTCCCCGTTGAAAAATTTAGGTTTTGTTTGCGTCTACTTGCTATTACACATGCTTCTGCTGAAAACAGCCGTGCGTTCTTTCCCTGGCTGTAGGGAAACGCGTGTGGGTTACGTCAAATGCAAATTTCGCCTAGTTCGATTTACAAGTCGTCAGAAGGAGCCCGGTGTTTGCTTTTCTCTTACAGACGATAATTGGTAAGGGAATTGAGTTTCGCTTTGGAGCAGCTATCTGGCAAGTTCAAAATTTGGGTAGAACGCGTGCTTGGGGCGAATTATTTGTTTTTATAAGTACCGTTTCCAATCAAAATAAAAATTGTTTTAATCGACACATAAACTTATGTAGAAGTATTCCATGTTATTGATTTATTTAATCTCTTCGTTTCTTTTTCTACATAAGGTGTTGTCGCTTAAGCAACATTGAAGTCTTCAAATTATTCGTCAATTTGTTTTGAGAGTTCATGTGGTCCTAATCAATTTATTCATATGACCATCACATTTTATTCTAATTAATTAGTGTTATCTACTACGTATCAAGGATAATTATCGCCTGAATGTAATTATAATGAATATATATAAGAGACTGGGATAACATGCCAATATATGTTTGACCGGGAATAGAAACCAGGGATCTTTTGATTGCTAGTCAAATGTAATGGGTATTGGACCGCCATCCCAATAACTGTCCCTTATATTTACGAGTATTACTACTTCTTATTATCTAACTATGTATTTGCATAGCTTCTCCTTCTTCGGGTATACTTGATAAGATACAATCGTTCACTTCTTTTAGATCGTGGTTAGTTTTACTGTATTTTACTATTACCATTTGTGTTGTTCTGTAATAATTTTGACTAAGATTCTACATAGTTCAATAGCCGAGCTTAGCTCTAGTTCCTTCAGAAGCAACTATAAGACTAATCAAAGGAAATATTATTTGAAAACAAACATGATTCTTATGCTTTTATATTTGTTCTACTTTAAAGTTTTCAAAATCACAAAAAAGTTCCAAAGAATGCAAACATATTTCTTTCTTCAGGTTATTAGCAATCCCTTAAGAAAGAGCTTATGATAGAAACAGCTGATGTCCGTTTTAAAACAACTTTATTACCGTTTGTGGTGACCAAGACTTTTCAGAAGAAACTGTTGTAACGACTGTAATTCTTACCATATCATTTATATAGCAGAAATGTGCTATGCAGTTCCGTAGCTCGTTACACAAACTGGCACTATGTAGTCCATTGTAATTCAGTTTGGTGCGTATTTTTCCTTGTTGCATTGCAAATTTCATATTTGAATTTGCAAAGCAATTTAAACTTCCAGAACCATAACTGTTTGGATAGTTGCTCGCGTTATTCAAGCAAGCGATGCGTTAAACACAGTTGCCCCGTGTTTGTGTAACAATTACTCGCTTTGAAAATTAATTTGAAACTCACGCCAATGTAAACATCTTATGGAAAATTTTCTGAACAAACAATTAAATTCTGATCGAAATTAAATTAAGGGGAACGGGAACGAAGTTTCTCTCGGCTTTCGCATTATTGGAAAAAAAAGTTTGCGCCGATCTCGCAGAACAGGTTCATTTGCCCGTAAAAGATGAAAATTAATTCGACGGCGGAAAGGAAATGTAATTTATAGCGTTTCTTTGTTGAGGAACTTCGAGGCATGCGGCCCGAGGATGCCTTTTTGTTTAATTATTCATGCTTCATGAATTGTCGGAGACAGATTCCAACAAAATATGAAATTATTAGAATCCATAGCAGAGTCAAAAGGGCTCTGCCCTTTTTATATGTATGTTTTCTTCTTAATAGAAATATAAACATCAAGTACAGCCCGGTTTCTAGTTTTATTCATTTGCTTAACATTCCAAGCATTTGTAACAAGAATTCCAAAACGTTTCTCGTAAGTTTTTTTTTATGTCGCTGCCCTCTATCTTTAAAGGGATTGTTAACTTTTATTCCTATTTTTGCCGTAGGTGCAAAACAACATTCATTTTAGTTACACAAACAGTCGCCTCGTTGCTTGACGGCTGTACGTCGCAACACAATAAATTAAGAGAGTGCATTGAATCTACAGGAGAATTAATTTTGTGGGCTTGGTTTTATAAAATGAATTTACCTGCACCCTGCCCGACAGGCGGTCCTTTTGTCATGGAGAKGTCATTTGTGTGTGATGCACGTTACACGCTGAACAGTGTGTACCGCGAAATAGAGATTATTATCCAAAACTCGAGGGGTTGGCTGTAATTCGTAGGCGACCGGTAGTTGAGTGGTAAATTTTAGATTTGCTCGTAACCAGCGGCTTCAAACAGTTCAAGGGGTGAAGCTACAACAGTTTTGCGAGGCACAATTTGACTTTGTGATCTGAAAACACGTACGCAGTCCAAAAACGATCAAAGTAAGGACAAACATTTAGAAAATCTAGCAAACAGAGTAACGAAATATACAATAGTCACGCAATTAATGTTAGATGCCTTACACAGAAAACAATTACCATTTCAGCTTTGTACGGCGCTTTGTACAAGGAAACTATTATAACATTTTGCAGTGTTTCATCTGAAGGGTCATTCATAAATGTGGCTTTCGTTAGCCCTAGATTTCAAAGTACTGTTTTGGAATTAAAAAAAGACGTGCAAAGATATCGTAATAATTTTATCTTACATGAAAGCCTGTTACCTTAATCTACTTTTCTACATAATTTCCGTGAATATTGAGGCACTTGTCATAACGTGGCACCAGTTTTTGAATACCCTCCTCATAAAATTCTGCCGCCTGACTTGTTAACCACTGTATCACAAATGYTTCGACTTCGTTATCGTCTTGAAGACGCTGACCACCCAGGTGTTTCTTCAAGTGCAGGAACAAATGGTAGTCGCTGGGCGCCAGATCAGGGCTGTATGGAGGATGATCTAGAGTTTCCCATTTAAAAGATTTGATGAGATCTTTGGTCCGATTAGCCACATGTGGACGGGCATTGTCATGCAGCAATACGATACCCTTACTCAACTTGCCACGTCTTTTGTTCTAGATTGCACGACGCAGATTGTTCAATGTCTTACGATAAGACGCTGCATTGATTGTCTCATTACGAGGCAGAAACTCCACTAGCAATACTCCTTTTCTGTCTCAAAAAACTGTGCACATGATTTTCCGGGCAGAAATTGTTTGCTTAAACTTCACTTTTTTGGGTGATGATGAATGTCGCCATTCCATGGATTGTTGTTTCGATTCTGGTGTGACGTAGGCCACCCATGTTTCGTCACCAGTAACAATTTAGTCTAAAAAATCTTCATCTTCATTGTGGTACCGCTCAAGGAAAGTCAATGCACTGCCTAAACGTTGGGTTTTGTGCAAATCCGTCAACATTTTCGGAACCCAACGTGAACACAATTTGCGGTAATTCAATTTCTCGGTCACAATGCGATACAAAACACTACGAGAATATTGAGGAAAGCAGTCGCACAATGAGGAAATTGTAAAGCGTCTCTTTTCTGTCACCTTTTCGTTCACTTTCTGCACTAAATCTTCATTAACGACCGAAGGACGCCCACTCCGTTCTTCATCATGCACATTTGTGCGGCCATCTTTAAATGCTCTCACCCATTTCCTTACCATTCCATCACTCATAATGTTTTGTCCGTAAACTTCACAGATCTCACGATGAATATCGATCGGTTTTACGTCTTTAGCACTAAGAAATTGTATAACAGCCCGTACTTCACAATCGGCGGGACTCACGATTGTCGGAGGCATCTTAAACACTCAGTAAACAACGTATACAATGAAGAATCAAACTGCAATGGCGTCAGTGCGTAGACAAGAGATGTAGGTAAACAGCGCGCATGCGCGGAACGCCGACCGTAGCGCTGCGGCGGCGGAATCGCAAAACGGTACTTACTTAAAAAACATGCCTCGTAGTATATAAAATAATAAATTACCTGCCACCATTGCAATTTCCTCTGAAATCAGACTCATTATCGGGCAAGATTTTGAAAATGCGTAGTGCTTTAGCAAAAGCAAGCACTGTACTAATAAGTCCTGTGTCACTTAAAAAAAATCCAAGAATTTCGCATTAAAAAAAATAAAAACGATCGACTAAGATTTTTTGAATTGGAAAACTTGGGATATGAGGTCTCTCGCTTTCAAACTAACGAAGTCGTTACAGTTGCATTTTACGCTTTCTCCGACAATCGCTAACTTTCTTCAATGTTTATTCAAGGAACAAACGACTTCCACAGCAATAAACAAATAAACTTGCGATTTGAATGACATCTGTACCGCCTCGTCCTTCTGCTACTGGTCTTCCTCCAACAGTGACGCACTAGGCAACATGTTTAGAACCGCTGCCCTCTCCATAAATCCATACAATTGCAGGGCCTGCGACAATTTGTCCCCTACAAAAATATATGGGAATATAATTGAGTGAACATCTATATAGTTGACGGGGCATGAGTCCCCGTTACGCAAGTGTTCATCCCTCGAACGCTTCAGATCGTAAAACACATCATAAACTCGTGCCAACAATCGAATAATTAAACGATAAAACAAACCAGTAAACCGCGAATGTCTTTATTTTTAAATCAACTACGCCACGTGTTCGCGGGCCGGTTAGTGACAGTAAGCAGTAAAAGATATTACATTGTGGTGTAATGAAGCTAAATGGGGTTGGCATTAAAGGCACTAAATGACCAAATTGTTGCTTGAAGGGTTTTTATTGTTTCAACAGATGTTCACTGCTTATAAATTACACGAGAAGTTATTTAATTGTAGTTTCCCTCTCTTTTCTGTGTTTACAAAAGTRACTGCTACGAGGTGAAATTTAAGCCATGCTGACAAGGTATGAGGACCCCAAAACAATACCGTTCAAGGTGTGACCAATCMATTTACATTTATGTAAATATGAATTTTACATCAAAATGTAATTATTTTTTATTTCATGRTCTACTTTTTGTAGAAATATGAATGCACAAAAACGGTGGCTACAAATTAGKCGAGAAATAAAAATAATTAGCAAGAAGCCTTTTTTTTACAGAAATAAACCTTTTATTTCATATTTTTTGACTAACCCAGTATAAATCCACTAATATTAACTTTGAAAATCGAGTTTTGGTATATAATATTCCTTGAATGAGAGCTGATTTAAAGTGACCTACTCAGCATAACATATATTTTCCAAAAGTTAGGAACTTGTGGCAAGACCTAGAATCCATGTATTCTACTGCCATTATCTACGTAAATCTAGGACATCTCCCTTGTGGAACGTTAAAATAAACGACATTGAGCACAGATAATAAAAGAGAAGGCTTAAGATAAGAATATTGAATAACGCAATCTCGGCCCGCAATCAGCTTGTTTTAATATCACTTTAATTAAAGTAACGCTCGCTATCATAAGGTTAATATTTGCGTGTTTTTATAGTAGTATTTAAATTTTATGCGCGCATAAACATTTATCTGATGTATTCTGTTTACATTATGTGCGCTAGCAGTGTGCATTTAATTTTTGACCATAAATTGCCCCGTAATTATCCCGAGGGTTTAGCACGGCTTCCTCAAATACTAATTGTCCTGGTTTACAAGCGAGCTCGCATGTTGACACTGCTGCCAACAGCAGCAGCTTCTAACGGTTGTTGGCAATGCAGGCAGACATGTTGTGTCTGATCGGTGTAATCGATGTCTGGGTTCATAAGATGAGTGGACTGAATTTCCAGCTTCCACTGAAGCTAGGAGTCAGGACAGCCATAAATATACTTGTTTACAGTCGATATTGCGATAGCTTTTTTTAGTAATTCGGAATCTTGTTCATCCAGATCCATGCTATTTCAAGAGCGATAGATGTATTTGTATTCTTCGGGAAAACAGCCAATAACTCCTCCAGCTTGCTTGGAAACCATATTACCTAGATGTTGCATTATATTCAGAATACTTACAATAAATCAATTCCTCTTCAATACTGAATGTTCAGAGCAGTAGCCGTAAAGCAGCGTAGCTTCAACGTGAGCATTGAACATATTCGTTACCTCTAAACAAATTATTAATGTACATTCGCATTAAATTATGCATGCTACATTGCCACTAGCGTAAAAAGACCAACCTATTTTACGGTTGACCAAATCATACTTGCATTTGTAAGCATAAACAAGAGCAAGGCATCATGTGCTGCTCCGCTGCTGTTATTAAACTCACAATTTCCACGGGACCAGAAGCAAAAACAGTTTGTAATGGCATTCTGAATAGCAATTTTCTCAGCTAGCGTCGGGGATTCAACTGAAAAAGTTTCTGCTGGCTGGGAAAGCGGTCGCTGGTCGGAAAACCGGTCTGGAAATGACAAAAAAGCAGATTTTATTATAATTCTCAATAACGAAACGCTGCACGTACACAATCGACATTTAATTTGGCAAGGCAAATAGGGAAGGGAAGATTGTTGGAAAAAGCGGATACTTAATATAAAATTTTTGACCATTTCCTATATAGGTCGTTTTAAACAATCAGAAAACAAAAGTTTCCGGGAAACAAAATATAAAAAATTAAGATAAATACCTATATATCACAGCTTGTTATAGAAACAATCTTCCTGATGAAATTAGTGATCTTAAGTATAACAGACTGCCTATTAATTTGAAAGAGTTGTCGTCGGTAAATTAAAAAAAAAATTACTGAATGTTAAGCTTTTGATTGAGGGCTTGCTTCATTGCTTCATTCTATAATTTCTTTTCTTTGATGCTTTCTTTGCGGTATGGATTATATCTGTACTCTTTTGTTATTATTTTGTAGGTTCAGTATAGCCTAACTTTTTGTTAATAAAAAAGGAATCCGCAGGGATCCCACCTGACTGTGACCTCTTCGTATCACTCGTTAATAATTTTAGCTACACAAATTGCTAATGAAGACTAATATTTCATTGTTTGCTTTAACCTCATAATTTTTTATATCAATTATGGAGCACAGTTAATGAGAAAATAGGCTGTCAGAATCAACCTTTCTTTACGCACTTACAGGAAGTCCATCGCCATTTGATGGACACCTTGGCGGAACCTCCGATACAACCTTCCCAAAATTCATCTGGCAGCGCCGGAGCAGGCGTCGCGAACCGACGCCGAAACGCGTCGCGCACAGTGGCGAGAAGGGACGTTATCGGTTGATAAAACTCGGCGAACCCTACGGCTCAACGTTCAGTCGACCGTGCTCGCGTCTGCGATAGTCGCAAGTCGTTATCATGTAGACCATTCACGTGGACGAGAAAGCTGTGTCGTCGAGTTTTGAAAATGTTCCCGAAGGGACGCTAATTCCCTCCTGAACAGTTCCTCCAAGCGCTGCAGTGGGTGTCGTTCGAAGGTGCAAAGACTTTCGTGCTTCGAATTTCATCCGGAGACTCTTTACGGAGGATTCCCGTTGGAAATGGTCGGTTATGTTCAGTACGCGGCTCCGTTGATATCTGGCCTGTATCAACGTAAGGATTATCCTTTTTGGTTATCATRTCTTATCGTTGCTACCAGACTGTAAGCAGCTAGGACTGATACGTCAAGTAGGTATGTTGAACTGCGGCATTATAATGAAACGGTTGTGTCATGTCCATGATTCCAATATCTTTGCTTAAGAATATTCTGTAGATGAAACTTGCCTTTGTGTGCAATTACCAACCGCAGTACTCAACAAACAGGAGAAAATGCATTGACTGTAAGAACAATAATTACATCAAGTATGTTCGACATTAATATTATATTATAGTCGGTAATCATTAAATTCGTGTGCCAACGCACTGAATATAAAGGTAAAATAAATGAAAGTAAGCTGTGTTTTTTCTCAACTCTAGTTAAGTATAGCGCAATAGGTTAGGATTGGCAAAAATTCCTGAAATTGTGCACTAGTACATTTTGTGATACACAACAAATGTTAAATTTTTGCTTAGGACGATAAACTGTAAATTTCTAGACCTACTTACCACTCCAGTCTGAGTCTGGTCTCAGGTATGATCCAGCAACAAGGGATTGCGACATACAAATATAAGTTTCTTCAATTACATCCTGTTATTGTTGGATTTAACAACAGCGATAGTTGCAAGGAGAGGATGAAATTCTTTAATATTTGCCACCCTGTATCTTGCTCGCACCATAAGAAAAGTATCGTCTTGTCTTTTGTGTTAAAACTTGAGACTAGATATTTTGGTTTAAAAGCTTCAGTGGTTGTTGTCGATGACATGTTGTTTTCCGGGCTGGTTTGTTCTTGATGTTTCGACGGCGTCTTTCTCAGAAGTAGCTCTGAAACTGAAGTGTCCTAGTCTGCTCTGGTATTTATACCCGTCTGGTTCGCTGAAGCATTTAATTAATCCTTATCAACTTAAATACGTTAGTTACCTTAAGCATTTCATGCCTGGAAGATCCACTTCCATCTTAATTCCTGAAAAAAAATCGATGGAATGAGAAACCATGAACAGGTTGATCTCATTGTTCATGTCGATTTGGGTATGAAAAAGAAATCTGCGAAATGGACTCTTAAAAGGTTGAACGCGGATCAAAAGTAAGCTCGTATTGAAACTTTGCGTTATATTTGACGTGTATGAGGATTGAGGGTTTCTGAGCAGAGTTATCAACATAGATGAAACCTTTTTACATGTTTAGCCTGAGACAAACCAACAGTCAATGTTTAATGGAATGGAAGCAATCTTTCTCTTCGAGATTAAAAGAGTTTCGAGTCCAAAAATCGTTCTTGCTTCAGTTTTTTTGGATAGTCGTGATGTCATCTTTTTTAATTATCTCGAGAAGATGAAATATTATTCAATAAGAAAGTTCTATTTGCAATTTTTAAGCTTTCCTGCATTAGGCTAATAACTTATCGGCACCCCCTTGCATTAGATATTCTGGTTTTGATCTCGTCAAAGCGTAGAAGGATAATCAGACACATGATACATCCTTCATATCCCTAGGATTCCGCACAGTGAACCATAAGGCCCTGTGAGGACTTTACAGTTCTAAATAAAGCCTGTATAACATTATATGACTAGATTTTTGATATACCGCATTGTAAATTTGAGCTTGGGATTGAGTGTATGAGTGTTGCATAAATAACTATTAGAGCTGTATCAGCTGAAAAATTACTTGAGACATATGTAGATGATTCCAATTGCTTCTTCTATCGATTGTGACTACAAACCATGAGCAATGTTCGCACAAAAAATCATTACCTATATTATCTCAAACATGAATCTAAAGAATGACGTTATCTTATCGATTAATTGATACAGTTTTAGCTAGAGCAGCTGTTTTGTTGCGGAAACGTAGCGTGTTGAATTTATTGCTTTTATTGTAGTTGTAAACAGATTCCAGTGCAGAGATTGCGGATTTATTGTCGCCCAATTAATAATAATCGAGTAACAATATGGCAAGCAATATTGCTCTCGTGATTTCAATATTTTCGTTGCTGATGATACAGTTATCTGATGCTCGCTAATTTTCAATATCGCGTGCGCCATATGGTCGTTCGAGTTTTAAACAATTATTGCTGTGCAAAGAGTTACGTCATCGAAGCAACGCCATATAGTTTTTGTGGCTTTGACATCTCATTTATCACCAGGCCTTCTCACTAAAACCGGAAGCCATTAAGAAATTGATTCCGGTGGATTCCATCATTCAAAAGGCGTTTTCAAGAAGAAGTCTGGCTTAAAGGAATATAAAGCGAAAAACTTGCTTTTCCTGCAATATTCGCTGAGATAAATTAGGTGAGTTCCAAATAACCTCTAATTAATTACTAAATAATTACCAAAAGTAATTTACGCTTAAAATAAGGAGAAACTTTGCGAATATTTGGATCTCTTTCTATACAGCTGTGGTTTATTAGTATTTACCCCTGTTTCGATTATTGTCCAAAACGCAGGTTGTAATTAGCCAAAACACTTGTTGCAGGTTTATTTGTCAATTATGCAAATTTGATTATGTTAATTCGAAAACTGCAGAGCTCAAGCTGATGTTCGTTTTTCGCATACTATTTCCTTTCACTGTTGGCGTCGGGAGCTTATTTTCCGACCCGACCAATTTTCATACAATTCGGTTTCTTGGTAAAGCTAACTGACGCATTTAAACCAAACATTTTGCTCGATCTTCGAAAGAGATGGAAAATTAGACAACGATCAGTTAAGAAGATCAGGAGCCGTGGCGTATTAGTGTACTCCCGACGATTTTGCAGTTAACGTCCGCCGATACGGGGCTCCTTATAGATTTTTCACGATAGGGAAACATCCCCTCGGAGCGTCGCGACGGTGGCTCCGTKCCTGTGTACAGTAATAACGGCGGTAATATTGCGTAGTCATGCCGACAAAAACGACGCCTCGTACAAGTGGCGGCGTATAACGGCGAAATGAAAGCAACCGGAGAATCCCCGTCCTCTAAGTGCCTCTACTTTTATGACAGTTCAAAGGATTTTTTGAAATAGCCCCGACCAGCGTCGCAATAACACAAAAGTATTCGGCACGCCTGAAAGGCTGTTGGTGCAACGGATTCTTAAAAACAATGGGGGAGGAAAAGCATTAGGGAGATGACGACGGAACAGTTGAGGCGCATTTTTCTAATTTTCTTATCTCATTTTTGCGTCCCTTTATTGAGACCTTTATGAGCAATTTGACGCTTTTTATAAATAGACTACCCAAATTAAAAATACTTAATTGATCATTATTCTGTTTGGAAATATCGATCCACGGTTTTTTTTTACTTTAGGTGCAAAAAAAGCCGCTGGCTAGGACTGCACCAGGCATTATACATCCGTAATAACATCTATCAGATACAGATAAATTTAAATACGTTACAATATATCTATAAATGACTATTAAGCGTATTCATGGATCTATTGAAAGATTTTGATTTTGATTATGGAATATTTGTAAAATCTCATCTTTCTAGCCTAAAACAAAAGTATCCAGCGATAAGCAGAAGTATACCACAGTGATAGAGGCTTACCCCCATTCTACCATTTACCTATTTTGTTTACTAGTTTTACCTAGAATACCTTGTATGGTATATATACACATTCCTCGTAGACCTAAAATGTGATTAACTACTATTTTTTTTTCTAATTAAATGATCTTTATTTCAGAAGCCCGATGGATTATATAGCTAAACCTAAATAGTCCTTTCTAAACCTAGCTTTATGACCCTTAATGAATTCATATATTCAATTAAATAATATCCCACCAATAAAAGGCTTTCAATAATCAAATTTAATAAACTAGAAGTATAGAAGGATTCGGTAGGTACTACTGCAGTTCGGTACCACACAAGTGTGTATGTATTTTATCATAATCTACCCTTTTGGCGTTTTGCATTTAGCAGATCTCGCGCCGATACCTATCGAATACAGGATTAAAGATATATAATCATAAAAGTTCGATCACCTGTTACGGTTGGCAAGCATTTTGGGCTAGGTTTTACAAATTTGCGTAAAGTTCAACGAATGAACTTCTGCAGGTCCAGTAACGTGTCGATGTTTCTTTATCCCTATTTCCTATGGCTGGGCTAGTTTTAACAACTTCTGATTTGTGTGAAATACTACTGGCTTGTTATGCTTCCTTGAAATGTGCAGCCAATTCTCATTTGTCCCTCTGTGTACTTTACCCTTTCAGTGCTTTCGTCCGTTCACAACATCAACTTGTTCACAGACATAATGCCGAGAAATATTCACTATTTTTATGGATTAGTGGTTTACGTTTCATATAAATAAACCTGACCTGACCTGTACAAATAAATAATACCTCAAAAAGATAGTTAGGTACCTACTGAAAAGGACTCTATTTTTAAAATTGTTTTCTGGAAATTCATTTGTAGAAGTTCCTAAAATACATTAACCACAAAGATCTCCATTTTTCCATAGAGTAATAGTGTTTGTAAACTGGAAATACTCACTGTATTTTAATKTTATTTCTACTGKATATAATGACGTTCCATTCGGCACTGCATTGATTCTTAAAATATGTTTAAATGGAGTGTGAATAAAGAAAGCAGCAAATAATGGGAATTATACTGAAGGCTTGTACAAAAAAAAAAAAACGTATAAGGGCGCATGTGGGCGAAATTTTGTGCCACATAAATAAAGCTGTATCACKTAGTGTMGCCTATGAGATATCCATCCATCACTTTCGGATAAACGAGGGCCATCCTTCATTTTCTAAATAAATTTCGGGTGATAAATTGCTCCTCCGTAATTTGCGGGTGTCTTGTTAACACACTCCTTCTTACAAGGCCCCGCCGGTTATAAAATTGTTCGTGTATTTCGAAAATTCGTACAACCCCTTCTGTAAATTCGTCTGCGGGGAATTAACGCGAATTTCTGCGGGGTTTTGTTGCCGCCCCGAAATTATGTGCGAAGTAGGCTTCTGGCAACAAAAACTTGCCCGAGTCTTATGAAATCAAGTATAAAAGCTCCGGTTTCCCTCGCTCCGAAATGCGTGAACGGGGCTTTGTTAAGCTGTCAGAACTCGTCACTCCTTCGGGGATCAGACCTGCTTTGCATCTCAATATAGCTCCCCGTCCAAACAATGACGGAAATTTATTCCGAGGGATTCCGAATCATGCGCGGGTTTTTGCCGATATCATTTTCTCACTTAAAAATGACGCGCTGGAAGCAAGCTATGCTGGTTCGTTACCGTCGCTTGTTCTCAGCGGACCAAACTGATGACGTCAAATGAAAATGTTACTTTGATCTTTGCAAGGCAGGGTAAGAACGACCACTTGATAAACATGGAAATCGGTAATGAGTCATCTAGTGGGGGCTTAACAAACTATGACGTAGGTTGGTACGGTTCGTAAATACAGAGGCCTACACTGCCGTTTACTCAATGAGCTTTTGAGCCTGTTAGAAAACCGCAGCCAAAAAAAGAGCCCGATAATACAACATTTTATTGGTTCTTCTTATACCTGGCCTAGATAACGTTTATATTCTTGAACGCGGATGCAATCATGGCAATTCTACGGTAGTTTCGGCACACGAAAACAGCAATTTCGCTGCCGGTAACACCTTCTGCCGGCTGAAATTCATATACTCGCCCCCTGCATTTGAAAGTGGCGCTTGGCACCGTGATGGACGTTTGATAGTCACGCAAGTGCGTCATCTTGCAATCGGAAAGCTTCGCCTGCGAATTTAGAATCTGACAATTAGTGCTATCCGTTTCTGAGGTAGTTGATGGGTTTCTGTGAGAAATAATGAAATCTATTTTAATTAAAATTAAACTAATTTAGAAGCCTGACTGTAACTGACTGTTTAACGAATTGTTGTTTGTGAAATTATGTAAATTACTATTTGTTCGCGGCGGGTAACATTTAAACCTTGACCTTTTTGGGTTAGATGGCATCTGTTTTGAAAATAGGATAGAAGGTTCGCCCTATCATCAGGACAGGAATGTTTTTTAATGCTTCTATTTGTAGCTATAATTTCAGCCCTTAAATCTTTAATCCTCTAAATAGATCCTCTCTGAGAACGTTCGTAACTGTCATTCGTGTACTGAAATTTTACGTGCACAAAATGAGCTACTTGTATTTACGACGTCGGAACAAAGCTTTTAAAATTACTTATTCATTATAGCCACATGATTGATCGGCGGTGCAATCGTATCCATGCACGCTATGTAGCTATTACGGTCTGGAAAGACAGGGAAAAGCAACCGGTATCGAATGACAGTGGAGTTTTACTTTTACTTAGGGTAAAGTGTTCATTAAAAATGAACGCAGCGAAACTTTGTGACGTCGAGGTTTGTCTCTAGTGGGCGAGTGGCGAACGTTAATTTATAACTGTTAAAAATAAGCTGGTAAATTGCCACAGCAGTCGAATTTCCTCATGGAAAGGGTGTCGTGTTCGGAAACATGAGTCCACGGACTGGCTTAATTACCTCTGCTAAATGGGGATTGTTTACGTATAGGTGTGAAAAATTACTCGGCAAGGCTTGGCATGACGTTAACATTGTTTCTGTGCTGTTCCTCTACAAATAAGACGTCATGTTTTTGCTTAAATTAATTATTCAAACCGATAAAATATAAAGTGTTTATTGTCGTTGGAGTAGGTCGAGTATGGTAGATTTAACACTAAAGTAAAGTTAGTATTAAAAACGTGGAAAGAATAATGATTTTTATTGGTATAGAAAGAACATCCACATTTCATTTAGAAATTAGAAAAAATACGTCAACCTAAAAGACTCGTTTTTGTCAGCTCTCTCCATCAAATTGGTATCGTTACATATCTGTTCTTAACCAAAGGAAGTAGCAATTTGGTCAGTTCATCAAGATTGACATGACTTACTACAAGACTGCTGAGCATAAATTATATTTAACAAAATTTCACAAGACTGAAGGATTGGAATTGGATTGATCTGTAACGAAGGTAACATAAATACTAAAGACAATTATGTACATAAATAAATATTTTAATGGAAACGAATCAACATTTCTTATAGGAGACAAATTTGAATAAAATCTTTAAATATAATAGGTCGATTTTATTTCTTGCGCTGTAACATTGAGTCGCGACTTGCCTAACATTTTTGAAGATATCTGGGTGCAACTACTGCCACTCAAATACAATTCTTTGGCGTAATTTTAATTACATATCCTACATTTGCCATCTTAGTTAGCAATGCATCTACAAATACCTCCGTTGGAAATGAAAATACACCGACGCCGCATTTGCAATATTGAATATAAACCAAATCGGCCATCTCCAAGAAGCACAGCTATAACACCCGACGGAGTGAATCTTTATGACATAAAGCTAAAGGCGGCGAACGGAACTTGAATAAAAATTGAAGAGAATGGGGTTATTTATCGCAGCCGGGTGTTTTCTCTCTTCCCATCTAGAGGTTATCTCGAATGGGTTATAAATTGTGACACTATCGTCTCTGTAAAAATGTTAATAAATTCTTAAAGGAAGTGTTCATTTATGAACGGGGTCCACTGATAGCGCACGTCCGTTCTGGGAAACCGCCTATTTTTCTTAAGTAGATTTGGGCGAGTGCTATCGTGGTAGCATTCTACTTTTCTTGCCCATGAGATCCTGGTTACCCTTCAACGAGCTCCTTGTATATAAATACGCCCATAATAATTTCATCAGGTACCAAAATAAAAACAAGCATGCTTCAATTTATTTAGTGTTTCCGGCTGATTCACACGATTAGGCGTACACCAAATCCCATTAGGATTTCCACGTACAACTCCCGGCTGATTTGCCTTCTGCGGAGAGACAAAGTACAGGCGTGTATGGCTTGTCGACAGATTTATATGTTTATGGTAACAGACGTCGGGTGCCCCGTATAAACAAATATCCGTATTCCCAAACAGATAACTTAACGTATAAATGCTTCCCATTGATGTTTTCCTCGTTATAAAAAGATTTAGAAAGTGCTTTATTGAGAAGAAGGTATCGCACAAAAAGTGTATAAAATTGCAAATATTTTCCCATTAACAACTGGCCCGTTTAACTCATTGGATGTTTATTGATTACTGTCTTTTTGGTGCACTATTTTCTTTTGCTTAGGCCTATCCTTGCCGACTCTCTGGCTTCATCGCAGTTGAAGTTTCTTAATATTTCTGTCACTTCGTGTCCCTTATTTTCTGTGGTCTTGTACTTTTGCCCCCCATACTAGATTTGCCCTTTCCTCATTCATTCTCACTAGGTGCCCGAACTACCAGTTTATTTTGCTCTAAATTTGTTTAATTGCGTCTATTTATAGTTATCCTCTAACTTTACTTGTTCTATTTATTCTAGTCACCCCTTGCAGTCTATTGATCAGTCTATCGTTTAACACCCGATTTTCACTTCAGTATGTGAATTTTTTATATGGTCTTGTATACCGTCATTTTTGTCTTCTTGTTTATTTTATTTTTATTTGTTAACGTCCTATTTAGTGAACGGTACAATTTATCGTGCTGATGATTCTTTCGTTTATTTCTTCACCTATTCTTTCATCGCTTGTACTATAACTCATTAGTATTTATTCTTTTCAATTTGTTCTATTTGTTTTTCATTTATTTTTATCTTCCTTTCCGAAAACCATCGCTTTGTTTTGCTCGCATTTATTAACATTTTATGTTCTGGTTGCTTTTGTTTTAGCGGATCTCTTGTGCTTTACTGTGTGTATGTTGCATTTTGTGGGAGTTGGTTACACCGGTATTTTGCGACGTTTTATCCTTCCTATTGGGCCTTCTTCAGGATAGTCAATTTTATTTTATATTTATTTGTTTTGATTATTAGTGTTTTCCTGCTTGTATATGGGCATGTGGTTCGACTTAATTAATTAATTAACGATTTGTTACTTTCTTCTATTTATGTCCATTAGGTCGTCTACCAATACACATTTTGCCAGCTTTACTACCATTAATTTGCTGTACCCTTATTTAACATTGCAGTAGTAACAAACCTAATTTCATTAACATGTGCTGTGCAGCCTTAAAGTTAACAATGAAAATAAACTTCCTCTATATAACTTCAGCAAGAAAGAGTTTCTGGAACGTCTTTTCAAGGCACTCTGTATATAACAAGCCAATTGCCAACAACCTCAACAAATATTAGCCAATTATAGGTTTAGACTGTAGCGATCCTGCAAATTGCAGGAAAAACACTCCACCAGACCACATTGTTTTCGCATTTACCGAGTTTACGAAACAAAAAAGCGTGAAGCAATGCTCAAGCGTGTGCCTGACCGCACACCCCATCTCTTTACATGCTAATAATAGCATTTTGGAATTCCAGCTTATTTTTCCCGTAATTCTGTCGGAAATAACCCGGTTAGTTAAGCCCCGGGAATTCTTTGTTAATCCATGGAAGAAATTATGAAACGGTGCCGGGATCGGCCGCTCTTAAAATGGAAATTTGGATAATCTCACCGGCCGAATTAATACCGCACATGATTTATTCAAGGCGGAGATTTTATTTTCGCATTAGGAATCCGCTAGCATCAACAAGACTTAACTAATTCCGAAATTGCGGGCAGTAACGACGCTTCTTAATATGCATATTCGTTACAATTTATCGGGCTCTCCAGACTTAAGTAGGGCAATAATTTAATAAGACGGAAAGCCATTCCTGGTTTGTTTTCTCCACTGTGTAATCGTAGTTTTCCATCTGACTTTTTCTTCCTATGTTTGCTCTTGCCTCCTGTATAAAGACTCCATCTCAGCTGATTTCCTTCAACTACTTATCGTGCTGTTTCAACTTCTAGCTCTTGAAAATATTCATTGTCATTTAGCTAAGAATGCACCAAGTATGAGTTGCATCAAGTCCTTCTTGTAACTGATTGCCATGATAGTCTTATACAAAAATACCAACTCGTAATAAATTTAAAAAAGGTTCCAAATTACTGCTTCTCCATAAATGAAAACCCTTTCAATTTTTTTGACCACTGTAAACTATTCCATGCTTATTTGAATTTGAAGTATCTGGCAAACAATGAATACTGACAGGTGTATGCGATAACAAGTTTTCTTCCTTTGTAAAAGATATCGTTACCTTTTATATAATATTTAGATTAATTAAATCATGTTTTTATTCACAAATAACTTTCAAATTCTGTCATATTTTTATTAATTAATTAAGGAAGTAAAAAAGGGACAGATAACTAAAATAATATTTACGGGCTATTCAATCAGTGCTCAAATATTTTAACAAAAATAAAAACCTTGTTGTCTTTTTGAGGATGCAAGTACCAAGTACTTTTCTAAGTCGCAGTCAATTTAAACAGCCAGCGGACATTTAATAATATTTTTTAATCACGTAGAATCCAGCAACAAAAATGCGCTGTGCGAAATCGCAACACAAACTCGGCGAGACGCCCCGAGAATCCTAAAAAATCACGTTCGGAACGCCCGCCCAATTTGTATGCAGCCCACAGCGCGCGTCTGTATTGCGGCGTCGGTCGGCTTTTCCGTCGGTTTTTCACTGGCCGTCCGTCGATCGAACTATCTGAAATTTATAGTTTCCCTTTCAGGACGTTTTGGTCAATCTTTCACGGTTTTCAGCGAGATGTGTCGTAAAGTTTTATTAGTTTATTTATCCGCGGTCGTTCACATTAACAGCATATTTCCATAAAATCATCCATCAGCTTGTTATAGGTTTAATTAAGGCAGGAGGGGCCGTTAAATCTCTGCCGATATATACTATAGTACGCATAAGCCAATAAAAATATAGGCGATAATGGTCTGGATGTTATAAAAATCATTATCGCAATTAATTTCATCAATTCTAGTTTTATGACACTCGATTACGTAGGTGTATTTTTATGATATAGGTACCTAGACAATACTGAATACGAATACAGTTTTCCAAAGAAAAATAGATTCCTTACAAGAAAATTGACAAACCATTCGAGAGCTGAAAATGAAAATTCGGCAAGAAACTGCTAATATTTAGTTGAATACGTAGCGTCTTGTTATGTAGAATTTCAACATTTGGCTTCAAGAGTGTAGGGAGAGAAGAGGAGGTCATTTAGCAGACCTTGCTGCACAATTATCTTGCTATAGCTATACTTTGTTTTAATTAAATACAGTTACTTTCGGAAATACGTCGTTTTCAATTTAATAATAGTTAAAAATATTAATAAAAATGTCTCCTCTAACAACCAGCAAGCATGAAARACCTGCGTTTCCTCCGAACGCGTTGTAAAACACCACAATAACAAGTTTGTTAGGTTTTATCACGAATTCGAACAGTTGTTAACTACCAATTGTTAACGCGCCGATTGCACCGGTTCGAGAGTGAATGATTACCTGCCAAAAATTTCCATTTTATTCGCTAGCAACAGCACATGTTCCGTGATTTTGTACAGGGAACAATTCGGCCCGGGTTTTCAGCTATTCCACCTCATACATCATCATCCATATCTATTGACAGCTTGATAAAAACGTGGAAATATTCGTTTGTTAGCACGAATAGCGATGGAACTGGTGCATGCCGGGTTTATCTGTACAACGCCGGGAATGGACTGGTTGTGTTGGTATACATTCAAATTTGGAGCGTATATGGGTTAATAATGATTGGATCCTTCTTTTCATTAATCTTGTCAGGTTTTAACACGTATCGCTGTCGAACAAGGTGGGAAAAATGTACATTTTTATTGGAATTGTGCCAGAAGTGAGAATTCTCTTTATTTAACTGAACATTTGCCTTGTTTCGCTAGTGTCAAGCACTTTGCACTTATAAATGTTTTGCATTGCTAGCGAAAACGTAATAAAAAATGCATTTTGTCGCAATATGAGTCATATTGACTGAGTTGTAGATACTGCGTTTTATCAAGTACTGGTTAGTAGAATGAAAATAAGAATACACCTGCAATACACTAGCTAAATATTCAAACAAAGCAGTATGCACTGTTCAAACAATAAAACTGTGTCTGATTACTAGATATCCTTTACCTGTCGGGTGTCCACTTACATTTTTATGCAACAGTGTGGTCTCTTGTTCTTTATGCTGCAGCTTCCTGCATGCATTCTTAATAACACTATGTGTGGTTGGATGATGACTTTTCATCAACTAGACATTAATGGTGAACATTTAATAAGATATTTATAGAACAAAAATTAGGCCAAGAATCCACTATTTTTATCAAAGCAGCTGGTTTACTTGTAAATTGTTACTATTTACTATACATTCAATGAAATGCGTTCTAATCAATAAATGGTGAATTTGAATTCAAATATGTTATTTAACAGTACTATTAAAAACGGAATGACCCCATTAGCAAAAAAAACAACCTAATCAAAATCTATATTATTACAGTTCTCACTTCTAGCATAATTAAGGAAGTAAGTAATATACAAGGATTTATTGATAACTTCTTGAAAGGAGTGCTAATTAACCAAATGCCAACAAACCATAACTGCTTGAGATTAACACTCTTAATTAATAAGGTTTCTGATACTAGGGTGGAGTTCACTATATTAATATTGATATTTCACTGATTATGCGACAAATACGAGGCACTGTATTCTTAACGGGTACACGATAGATAATTAATTACTTATATATAAACGACATTTGTATTGCACTCTGCTTTTTGCAGAGCAATGTCTTGGCGTGAATCGTAATAACATTCATTATAAACTGGTGATGAAACTAATAATAATTTGGTGGATAGTGATAATCAGACTGCAGTATGCGAAAACAATTCCAATTATTGGCCGATATTGAACCTAACTACTGTAAGGATTAGAAATAAACCATCGCCATACACAATTATTGAGGAGCACATTTTGTTAGCGAAAGAGTCCAACGAAAACGTATCGTGTCAGTCAAATGATTAAAGTCACTGTTGGTATTTGATCTGCAGCCCCATATGAAATTCTGTATGATATTAAAGCCTCGATTATCTATCTTTGTTCTAAATAGCCGATTTAGTTTACATATTTTAAATTAATCATTAAAAGTTTTATTTTACTACATGAGTGCATCCTTTGAAATGGTGCTTTTTTATTATTAAAATAATTACATACTTAACTGTATTTGAATGTAATACAATTGGCGATTAACCAGAAGCAAGTTCAAATGGTTTTCTACAAAACTGGTGTCATAGCGACTAAGACAAGAATACGTTTACTAAATTTACAAATGCATTTTGGCTAAAAAATAAAAACTGCTATCATATTCTCTGACTCCAGATATCCTCAGCTTTCCCAAGAATCCCCATGAATATCAATTTACCTCGCGTATCGAAGAACGCGCAGATTGGCGCGCCTTTCCATTATTCATCCTGTGCCTTCCGGTTTCTAAACGTTCGTCAAATACAATTAAAACTTAATTCATTGTTTATTCTGCACCTCAGACTACGACTAATTAGTCACGTACTTAACAGACACATTAAACAGGCTAAAAACAAATTTACTTGGAGCCAGTCTTTCGGCTCCCCCGTACCTTACACGGACGGCAGCCATCACCATAACGTGGGTGACACTGACAAAGCTACAGAACGTCGGAAATTAAGATGGATTAGCGGGACACGGGATCGAAATGAGCCTGTGAACTGCCGATGCATTGTTCGACTAATGGACCGTGAAAATAGACGAACTTTGGCACAGATGCATTGCATTTGAACTCTGGGAAATACCTGTGGAGCAGTCGGGCTTCTAATTTTAATAGCTTAGGTAGAGCTGCGAAATCTGCTTCCGAAAATTTCCCTTTACTTACTTGTCTAATTTATACTCAAGCAGGGGTGACGAAGTGTAATGACACACAAACAGTGCTGTTCGTGTATAATCTGACTCATGAAATGTCAACCTAACATCAATAAATTCTGTTAGTGAGAAAAGAAAAGGAAGAGGACAAGTAAAGACAGAAGTAAGGACAAACAAGACGACTATATATATAAACTAGCTCAAAGTGAAACCACAAACAAGTACGTATAAAGAAAGTAGATGGAAACAATATATCGCAAAGCGAACACAAGATACAAAGAGCAGAAAAATAATTAGTAAAAGATACTAAACTAAAGCTTGTAATGATTTAGGAAGGAAAACGGTGAAACAGCAGAGCAAACCAGAAGTTATATAGAGTACTAAATGCCAGAAATGGTAAAAATACATTGCAGGTCAGATAAAAAAACAAGCATGACAGAAGGCAGTGAAATAACGAATAGATGGAAGGAATATTTCGTTGAGCTACTTAACCCAGAAGATGAAAAAAATCGTACAGAGAACAGAGAAATAAGTTATAGAGGGGTCACCTTTCAAACTACTTCCAGTGGATAGGATTTTTGGTTTCATATATGAAGTTTTTCGTCCCTTCACTTCACGTCACTGTAATAATTAAGTTCCCCCCGTATAAGGCAGTTGAACTGAAAATACCAAGATCCTGGAGCTTTGGTATTTTCTTGACGTGATTCAGTTTTCCTGTTGTTTTCAAGATGCGGTTCTGCGCACTCAATTTTTTTGCTGCTATCTGTTGAAACGAAATAAGTAATGGAATGTTTTTCCGTGTTTGCATTAACTTCCCTCACAACATGCAATTATAAAAGAATCTTGCTTCGTTTATTCCTTGCAGGCATAATGATTTATTTTCCCAGGTCAATCTTTTTTGGTAGACCCTCCACATTTTGTCAATGCATCGATCAACTCAAATACGCATAAAACAAGACCCAACACTTACTTCAGCGACACCAGCGCGTAAAACCGCTCTGGAAATAAAAATACAAACGCGTCGTTTCCACGCACACCCCGAACATAATTTTTATTGCGTCGGCTTCGGCTAATATTTATTCGAGTCGCAGAGGCGCCGAGACGCTTATCCAGATCCCGCCAAGCACTCTTTCATCATAAATGTAATATGACCGTGCTTAATTGCAGGCGTCTGTTGACTGCTCTCTTACGTTTCAGGTCCCCCCATACGAAGTGCAACACCGGCAGCGTCAAGAGGAGTTATGATCGACGCATCCATGGACGGATCGCGTTTCAGGTTTGTTTAAAATTAGTCATATGCGAGGGTTGGAGATGTTACAAAAAGGATTGGGTGGAAGATCGATTAGTGTAGTTTTTGTTTTACAAAGTGACTAATCAAGACGTTTAGGAAACCAAGAGCAAACGAATGGAGGTAAAAATACTCTAGGACCAAATCCAGTTCCACATGTGGTCAATTCGTGACAACAGAAACCAGCTAAATATATTGCTCACTTTTTTTAACTTCGTCCTTAAATTCTTGCTGACAAAAATCAGTGATAATTTTCAGAACATTTATTGAATAAAAAAATCACTAACTCGATTGTTTTTAATTGCAAATTCAAAAACAAGCAACTGACTTTCAAAAATAAAAAAAATAAAATTATTAAAATCACTTCTAAAAGCTATAACTAAAAACTGAATTGCAAGGCATTTGCACTCAATTTTAATTTTTATTATATAACTTCAACAATACTAACTTTCCAACTTTTTAGCCCCAAATCTATTTCGTAATTCAGGGTGTACTAGT
Source organism: Rhyzopertha dominica (assembly GCA_025024175.1). Classification (NCBI taxonomy): domain Eukaryota; kingdom Metazoa; phylum Arthropoda; class Insecta; order Coleoptera; family Bostrichidae; genus Rhyzopertha; species Rhyzopertha dominica. Next base: position 69,263,238 of record QCXZ01000003.1, on the reverse strand, counting down.
CCAAAGGTACTGAGAACTTATTCTCCTGAAACTGAAAGTAATCTAGTATACGTTGAATTTATGGTTCCTAAGACCATTTTTTGTCATCCACAATCAACAGGTACTCTTTAGATGTAAGTGGTAAGGTATCAGGTTTATCCATATCGACGCTAAATTTTTGGTATCGTTGAACTGATAGTTGTATATCTCCATCTTCGTCAAAGTGGGCCAAAGTGCCAGATGGATAGAATTCCCAAGGTGTAGACGAGATATGAAAGACAGCGGCGTAATCTTCTTGCATGATAACGCTTGTTCGCATAAAGCAGTGTCAGTCAAAGGAGAGAAGAGTCCTCCAGATTTCGTTCTTTTCCTCCAGTGTAAAGGAGAATTCCGTGAAGTCCGATTTATTGACTTTGAAGGTAAAAGCCCTGCAACAGCATATGCGTTCCAACTGCTGAAACATCTCGACATTACATTATTGCCGGACGATGGCAACGTGTTTTGCAATGCAAGGGGATCATATCGAATGACTTGAGTGCAATTTTTAAAAATATACGTTTCATTTTCGAGTTTTTGTGTGCAAGAATTTTGACATATATCAAAGTTTTTATATAACGGTAGGTGTGAGCTAATATTTGTGAAATACTTTATACTGATACGTTATCCACTTATTGACAAGATAGTCATGTCCTAAACAACAAATTAAAGGAAGAGGCTTAAAGAAATTGTAGATATAGTTATGTGAAATAGGCAGAATATAGAAATTTGTTAGTTGCTTATATTTTTGTACGGTACATGTATCTTATTGCAATTTATTGTTTACAAAATACACTGTTTAGTTTACTATATGATATTTGCTACATTTTCCAAATCAAAATTTATAATTTAGTATTACCGATGGGACCAATGACAATATTCCCATTTATTTTAAGTTTTTTTTTGTCTGTAATTTCTTAGAAGACATACAACTTTTTGTATGTGCACCTGATTTATTATCCATAATTACATGAATGGCTAAATATAATAAGAATAAAGCTAATGATGAATCTCTCAAATATCATGTGGAACATCCACAAGCAAACTGGCATGATTTAATTTTTAGATAAATGGATACCTACATTCCTTTTTCGACGTATCTCCCTATCAACTGATATTAATTCTGTTATCGCAAATCTAAAAACAGCTTGATTTCACTTGAATTATTTACTATTGCGAGGCATTGAATTACTGAGATCGTGTGGTGTATAACAGACATTTAAATATTGAATATTTTCTGATACAATAATAATACGGTATAAATCACCATGTATTGCCTCTATTATAAGAAGTATACAGGGTTATTATTGATTGACATAAACAATAATACGTTAATCAACATATGGACTTAACATTAAGTTTTTTGCTAATTGTTTGTAATTTCTTATAGGCTATGCATTGTTTTGGTATGTCAATACCAAACTAGATTATTGCTAAGCTGCAGGAGTTTTTAAATTTAAACATTTAATTTTATGTAATGATTTAAGTCAGTAAAGTATCACGAGCATTGGAATCATCATGAAAAGAATAAAAAGCTGGGGTGCCTCAAGTTAACTCCGACGCTTTTTATCATTTATATGAAAACACGTTTTCTTACAGGCCTGGTAATTTCAAGGATAAAAGGAGTAATACAAATCCGCATTTATTAATGGKTATAGAATTTATGCAGGCTCCATAGAGGTCTACGTGCTCCATATGTAAAACTACAATCAGTTTCAATGTTTCAGTACGGAAACCAAATACATGCATCCACCGTTCTGTTATTTGATACTATAAACATTCATACCGCACCATTACGTTCGAGACATCTGCAACATATCGTAGCAATATTCTCGCTTTACATATAGAAGTACCGAGTAAACTAACAGCAAGCGCGACCTCGCAAGCAATAACCAGCGAAATTTATCGCTCCAGATGCGATCAAAACTCTCCAATTCAATGAGAGAAATCTGGCCAAATGAATTTATTGCCGCTCCGTACACACGACTCTATTTCCAGATAACGTTCGTGAGATAAAAATGAAGTTTAGTGATAGAGATAAAGCGAACAATTCAGTATCGCTGCTTGACATCGCCGGCAGCAATCCTGGAGCTGGCCTTGGATGATGGGAGATATATGGCATGGGTCCTGGCCACACCAGTTTTGACTGCCTTCACGGTGGCATCTGTCATCAGTAATTTATGGGCCAATTCCGAAAATAATTTGGGATAGCGGATGGTTTAAACGCCTGGAAATTTGTATGGCAGATTTTAGGAGTAATGTGGTATGCAGAAGCTCAAGAATTGTGCAACTTGAAGCTGCAGAATCGAACGTAAATTATTCATTATGACAAAGTTCTACGGAATGTGTTGGCTACATCTTTGAGTATAATATTCCATAAATTTGTATTTTAATCCTCAATGGAAGGAGAAAATGTAGGTTTCAACAAATTTTTCCTTGCCACTCCAAACTCTTCAGAACTTCATGAGAACTTGACAAGAGTTTGCTGTGACGTGAATCAAATAAATTAATTGAATCGATAAATCAATTAAAGCCACCAACCCATGGACCGCCTATAGTTTATTAATTAAACTGTTAATATAGGAACTGCCATCAGATTTATATATTTATTTATTACAGGGGGTGCGAACAGGCAAGCCCAAAGTGGCACCCACTAGAAAAAAAACATAGTTATGCTAAACCTGAGAATAACCAAACGTGAATGTTACAGTTTAGTGTGTACAAAACTAATAAGTCTATCTATATTAGCAAGAAAAAACAGTTATTGGTGATAAGCAAAATAGCAATATAAGTATATACAGAAAAAAGAAGAAAAAAATATATACATATAGGTCAGTATTCTCGAATACAATAAGTAAACTATAAAGCATTATGCAATATTCAAACTACATATAAGAAACATTGCTAAGCTAAGAAAAATTTACAAACGAAACACTATTGTCTGAATTTTAATTTAACTAAAGCTCCAAATTTTTTCAAAGAGTTATGGAAAATATCGACGTCAGAACAGTGCGAATTATATGATCTAGTAATGCGGGCTAAAGGTCCATTACGACCTAAATTGGTTCGGAAGAGATATTCGCGAAATGAAGGTAAAAAACGACACGGGAACACTTAAGAAGATACTAGTAGAGAGCAAAGAGGGTGAATCAACTGAGCTATTGATTATTTTGTGGAGAAAAAGCAAATCCGCTACTAATCTTCTCTTTTCTAGGCTCATTATGTTGTACATTCGGGTCAGTGTTGTGGCATTTATTAACTCATAGGAACCCACAACTTTAAAATGAAGATACCTAAAAAATTTGTTTTGTACCGACTGCAGTCTTAATTTGTATATGTCATACTGTGGAGACCACACAACAGATGCAAAATTGAGTCTGCTATATACAAATGCGAGATATGGAAGTAATGGCATCAACGGCAGAAGTTCAATTATCAAAAGCTCTGCATCCAAAAATGATATTGCTGTAGGCTTAGGGAACAAAATTTTCAGAATTGATATTCAAATAACGTATCAAAGGAAAAGTGGTGTAGCTGAAGGTATTTTCTGCATATCTTTTGAAAACTTATTTAATTTTTTCTAGCATTTTTAATTCTGTTCTCATATCTTGTAATAATACATGAATCGCAATTTGGTAACCAATTCTTATAGCCCGGAAATACCTTTGGTTTAAAATTTGCTCAGAAATGTTTGAGAAAATGATGAATTATCCAAAAGAAAACATCTTATGTATACTACTATACAGTTAACAAATTACTGTAAGATACATAAAAAAATTATGTTCACTAACGAACACATTCACGAAGTATCTTGAAAACATTAACATACCTAAGATGCTGCCAGGTAAAGTTATGTACTTTTAAGAGAAATACATTTTGCAGTTCTGTAGTCCTCCTATATAACAGAACCCATTACTCTTTCCTTCACTGATGAGATAACAGGTAAAGAGAAATATTTCTGTCACGAATGGTGCTGTATAAGCTTTTCAAAAGCTACATCCATACATACACTATTAAGTCTCTGAATTACATCGATAATGATCTTGAGTTGTGGGAAGAAAGGTGCCACTTGATGCAATCTAAATACAGCCAACGCGAGCAACGTTGGTGGCAAGAAAAATATTGGGATTGGCAGAAAAGGGGTCAAGTAAGTGTACACAATACCGATCGTTTTCAATACAATCGCCTACCTGCCATTTTTAGCGCAAATTTACGACACGTTCTACTCTCGAAAATCGCACGTACGAGGCTCTAATTCTGATATTTGCGATTTACATTTTCACATGTTCATACCCTCCGCACACATATCAGTTGCTGTGGACCCATCCAATTTTGCGGACAGTTGGGGAGGCGAGTTCCTTGCCCCGCCGCAATAAAGTGAAATAATGAGATATTTCTCCATTAGTTCGCATGCGAGCCCTCCTGGCTAATCCCGACCTGACCGGAACCACATTGAGGCTGGCTACAAAAAGATCGAAATGACTTTTCTAATCCTCAAAGCGGATTATAGGAATGAGGCGGGCACCGGCGAATCGGGGAAACTCACTTTTGTATAGTTCTTTACGGGAAATTAAGTTAACCGGGGGGGGGGGAGCTAGATAAAAGTTGCCCAAAGAATACATTCGCCAAAAACTATTTTTGCTAGTTACTTTACTTATTTATGAAATCTTTATGATATTAAAAAGACGCATTGAAAAGAAACGTTATAGTAAGAAAAGACATTTTGTAATTTAGTATTAAGACATATCGAGAAAGATCGCATACATGTAGAAAACATGGTTTGGACGAATTAATCACGCGCGAATGTATTACCAATACAGGGTGATTTTTTGAAAACTTTACACCTTAAATAACTTTAAATAGAGGAAAAATTTAAAATTTTGCAAAAACAGGTAAACTTTTGTTTGCAGGGGGGCAACTTTTGAGATAAGTTTTTAATGAATAGCGCTTACCCTCTTAGCGGGGTAGATACCCCTTCAAAAATTTTAAATGAAACTACCCATCTTACGATACATCATTTAAAAGCTTATTACACAAGGGGTCTTGCCATGTAATTAGTTTTACTATTTTTTACCCATTGACGGGGTAGTGGGTCAAAAAGTGCATTGTAGCAAGTGGCTTATAAAATGGAATATTTTGGACTTTTTTTAACACAATTTATTGCCTTGCAGTTACAATAAAAATTGTCTTTACTTAAGCCTAAAAAAACTTGTTAAAAAATAATTGTTACACCTAAGCAAAATGCCAAAAATACTTAAAATTTTCTTTCGACATTACTTGATATTGCAACTCAACAGTTTATACTGAATTGGCTAAATAATTATATACTTTGTGTTTCCAATTTTTTGTTTCAACCTTTTGGCTACTTCTTTGGCACGACCATCTTTTTGTTTTGTTCAACTGTCGAAAGGGTAGAAATAATTTTTATTTACGGTGCTGAGCATAGCTGTGCTCGTGCGTCAGCAAGGGTGTTTAACGAACGGCACCCCGATAAAAATGTTGACGCTAAGTACATTCTCGATCTCGTGCAGAAATTTCAAGACACTGGATCTGTAGTAAACAAAAAAAGGGCAGGGAATAGAGTCGTTGATGAAGATTATAGTAAATCCAAATCTAATAAAAAATATCTGCTTCAGTGATGAATGCACATTTTTTTTCAACGGCTCTGTAAATAAACATAACGTCATGTACTGGAGTGACGAAAATCCTTATATTTTTCGAGAAGGTCATACACAAGTTCCTCAGAAGCTGAACGTCTGGGCTGGAATACTTGGCAACGCAATTGTAGGTCCAATTTTCATTGATGGGACGCTAAATGGGGGAATGTATTTAGAATTACTTGATAACGTTATTGATCCTTTAATCACAGAGCAATTAGAAAACTAACGTGACCCTGAAGGAAATACGAATTGTTTTATCAACATGATGGAGCCCCACCGCATTGCGCCATTAATGTGCGAAATTGGTTAAATTATAGATTTCCTCTCCACTGGATTGGTAGGCGTGGAACAATTAAATGGCCGCCACGATCACCCGATTTGACTGTTTTAGATTTCTTTCTATGGGGTCATTTAAAATCTGTCGTTTACAAAACACAACCTACTAGCCTGGACGATCTGCGAGAAAGAATTATTAACGAGTGCAGGAGGATTCCACCTGAAACTTTCCGAAAAGTGCAGCAGGAGTTCGAGAACCGTCTGTATTATTGTACGGAAAGAGGTGGTGCACATTTTGAGAATCTATTGTAAGGTTTGAATTTCTATGGTTTTGTTCACACTGTTTTTGGAGTTACAAATAAATAATTTTTCTTTTTCGTAGACATGGACTTTCTAAAAAATTACATGATAAATACTTTAATGTTAATAATAATGTTAAAAGAAAATTTTTAGTATTCTGGGAGTTTTTTTTAAGTGTCATATTTTTTACAAGTTGTTTGTTTAAACTTTGGGTTCTCGTAAGGACAAATTTTATTTCCGCTCTAAAATAAAATACATTTTGTTGAAAAGAGTCCAAAATATTCAATTTAATAAGCAACCTGTTTCGTAGGCACTATTAATCTATTACCCCGTCAATAAGTTAAACGTGGTAAAACTAATTACATGGCCAGACTCTTTGTGAAATAAGCTTTCAAATGATGTATCACAAGATGGATAGTTCCATTTAAAATTTTTAAAGGGGTATCTACCCTGCTCAGAGAGTAAGCGCTATCCATTAAAAACTTATGTCAAAAGTTGTCCCCCTGCAAACAAAAGTTTACCCGTTTTTGCAAAATTTTGAATTTTTCCTCTATTTAAAGTTATTTAAGGTGTGAAGTTTTCAAAAAATCACCCTGTATAATAAACAGCAATAATTGCCATTTCTTGACCAACAATAATCCTAACTTAAAACGGGAGAAGAATTTACAATACATATTTCTCACGATTTAACTTCACTGGATTTTGATTAGTGGAGCCAAATAAAATCAAGGATATACGCTACTTCTGGCAGACTGCAAAGTATCGAAGTTACGCAGTTATCTGGAGATTKTGKTTTACMCGTGTGGAAGCTCGCGCTGTGGGAACAAGACATGTACACACAGGCGAGGTCATTTATTATTTKACACCTACATCAACGAAGAAGACGTTGATCCTTGGTTTGCTGTTATATGTTGACAAACATTGCTTGTTGTCGCATACATAATTTTAGCTTCATTATAGGAGCATATTTGCAGTTTTGTACATTTGCATGCTTTGAGTGACACTTCCGCAGTCACTTCAGCCAAGGTTTGTTAATTTTTCTCATGCATTTGAATAAAAGTCGTATATTTGTGGTAATAATGTAAGCAATATCCGGACTAGCGTTTATTTCAGATTTATCATAACCATCCCATTAAAATAGTAAATGTATTGAAAAATCGGCATCTGTACATGTCTTCTGACATATCGGTGCTCAATAATAAGTCCTTACGGCCTTCTGTTGAAAATTTTTTTCGAGTCTAAAATCCATGGCCTACCGAAGAAAAGCACAGAAAGCAATACGACTTACTTGTTGTAATACGGTCAAAAAAAAACTCTCGAGAAAGCGAAGATAATGGAATGGACCATGGTGATAGTCGATATAAATCGATACAAAAAATTAATCAGTGAATATGAATGAACAACTTTCTCATGCCACATGCCAGATGTGACTAAGAGACCGTGTTGAATTCTCTATATGTATATTCACACATCTTGTTGAATTATCTCCGCATATAAATCATTCCATATGCATTTCTAAGCCCTATACCATATTCAGAAGTGGGATGGGCGAAAATCCACATCGCTTTGGAGGCATCAATTGAATAACAGCGTGACTCGACGTTTTTAAATAGTCGGCCAAGCCCATGTACTTAAGTGAATTTTATGTATAAACAAATGCGGGTGGCGATGGATACCGTGTAGGGGCGAGAACCCTTATGATAAGTAAATTTCAGACTCGTCCGCTTCAGTTCGAAAATGAAGTAATCCTCTTTGACAGCCGTTAATGCCTCAAGACCTTCCAGGTAAATAGTTTACGCGGAATCCTATTGTAACGTCGCCTTTCACAATTGACGTTAAGCGTAAGCTGATTAGCGAACACCGGAACACTCTACCAGTTTCTCTTTTTTTTATTTTCGTCACCTCGCAGCAGTTGGAACAACATTACTCCACATCTCGGGACCCTATTAACGCGTTTTATCAAGACATCTCGACAAAACGAGAGAGGTTTAATGTTAAGCGCTGTCGTTAGAGCTTTTTTGACATCTGGTTCGTAACGCTGCGTCACGGTTTGCTCTGATTGGACGGGTTCATCCTAATGTTAAAGCTATTTTAGATAAAAGGATCTTCAGCCTGGAAGATTAGTATAAACAAATATTGCTTTTAATGACACTTGACAATTTTTATGAAAAAAATGTGAATTATGTAAGCAAATAACGACATAAAGCTGCTGTTAGAGGTTATAGAGAAAAGCTATTCATACTTATATTTGGCTACACCATCAATTTTGCAACATTAATTTCATTAGTTTCATTTTGATAAGCGGAATCATTTGAACAACCCAATCGCATTCTGTTCCCTCCCAAAGAGCAACCCCGGGCTCGAGTGTATCGCTGCGTTCCTTTTCGCGAATGTATCATCTCCAGGAAGGCGTTAACCGAACTGGGCCCCGAGGGTGAACGTGGAATACGCAGAACAAGAATATCAAATTATAATTTCAATTTTAATCTCACGTTGAAATACGATGCGAGCGGCAGCCTGTGTCMCCTGAGCGGATCCACAGCGGGTCGATTACACGCCCAACGTGCCGTTTCAGACGCCATAACTACCAGCGAAATGACAGCGGACATAAAATGCAACGCGAATCCGATACGCTACGCTCCTATATAGAAAATAATGTTTACAATGCGCGTTAATAAATTTATATACCGTGGGGATAAACGTTTACTGCTGGATTTCGATGTTAATTGGTCGAAACATAGACAGAGGCGTAGGTTCATTCTAGGGTCCGAGAGGAAAGGACTGTGCAATAGTTATCTGTGACGACTGCTGCTTCAAATAGCTGCTGAAGATGCCGACTGTATGTTCGACGAAACGTTCTTGGTACATTAAGCGTGGGCAACTGGATCTGTTAATGACACATCATTGTTGTCACACTGACAGTTTAAAAATGTTCTGTTATTCGTTTCTTGGACATAGTGAAGGCGCAAAACCAATTGATATTCATCGTAGATATGCAATCCATCCATCCATCTCATCTTCTGTCAAGATCACTAGGTCATCAGCAAAATGTAGGGTAAAATATAACCCATCACTAAATACTTGTTGTCACATGTTCTCGGACTATATACTAACGCCACTGGTTTTTCGCAGCCTCCGGCACCTACGCCCATGACCAAGTTTACAATGCGTGTCAACTTATGCGTAGAAATAATCGTTTAGTATTAAGTTTCTACATAAACTGGATAAGATATGGCAATGTTTGTCTCCTTCAGGTGGCAATAAAATTGCGCAAGCGATGGGAACCGCGAAGAGACCCCGGCAGACTGAAATTTACAGCGCAATTTGAGCTAATTCCGTGCACTTGTCCAATAAAGCTGTTTATTTTCAGGTTTGCTACAAATTAAGTTTTAAGTGCAATTTTACACGTGAAGTGACACTCGTGTCTGCCACCTAACCGGCCATTACGGACGCTAATGATTCAGTTGCAACATGAAAACGGTCGTCGGCGGAAATTTTAACGATAGACTGCGCGACTTTGCTAGGGGGGCGGTGACGTCAAGCTTTCCTAGTTTCTAGTCTAGCTATTTCGTTATTTGATTTGGAAGATTTAATGTAACTACGCAATGTCCTTTGCGATTTACCTACATAGAGGGAGTGTGGAAAATAAGATAGAAAGGACAAAAATATATGTTTTAAAACCCATTCGTATAAATAAATTATTAATTTTTCGAGTGATGTTTTTGCAGGGCAAAAATAGTGAAAAATTATAGCGGTGATCGTAAATATTGGGTATAATATGTTGTCTGCATGTGTCAAAATAATATAACAATTATGACAATTACGAAATTATCCAGAACTTCTTGTACTTCTTATTTCGTACTAGTTACGATAACCAATTCGAAGATTTTTGCATGAATAGGAAATGAACAAGTGAATGCAAGGCAATTCATTTTTTTAATTAAATCCAGTGATAATGAAAATTACATTATTAATAAGCATCTCATGCAGTAGGCTTTTATTAAACGGATACACTGATTAAATGTGGAATTATTAATTTTTGTGACTTTCTTTGGCAACGATAATACATCCATTCAATCTAGTTTCATAAAATTGTATACAATATACTTTGCGGTGGATTTTGTATAACATAAATATTCGACATTATGATAATGTTCATTAACGATCACCAGCACACTTCTTTGTAGCAAATTGGGCAAATTTTATAGTTTTGGTGGTAATCACCAGTTTCTTGTGTTGCACAAAAAATCGTTTGTACCATCGTTCTAAGATTTCAAATGAGTATGGGATAAATAGATATATGCTTTTCCCTAAGCAGCTTGCGAATAGTTTGTGTCTCGTCTGGCCCTAGCTTCAGAGCTCATATATATAATTATTTTCGTTCCTGAATTTTTTGAGAATTCTCTTCACTGTGGGTATCTAAAATAAATGAGTATGTTTTAGCGAAACGCAAAAATAATACTATCTGAATTCAACCTTTGCATTCTAAGTATCTGTTTGCTCCAAATTCTATGCGCAAAATGAGCTACCTGGGTTACTGCGCATATAAGGTATTGCTCAATATTTAAGTGCTTGAGATAATTTTTAGACGTTTCAGGCTTGTACATGACCTATTTATGTAAAAACAACGTTGGCGATTAAGAATATTCATTATATTAAGTAGATCGATAAAATCTTATATGCCGGTTGTAATAGCTTCAACAGCGCAAATCAATGAACCCTTTATGACTTTTTTAACGATTCTCAATGGCGGCAATCAAATTAATTGAATATCCAATACTCAGAAGCGTCAAGACACCCAGCCGTTCAATTATTCTCTATAAATATACTCTGCAAAAAAGTTTTGATGTACCAGGTGTCGTTATTCCGCTCCAAAATTCCTCAGTCAGGTTTGCATTTGTTTTCCTGCCTCCAGATACGTACGACTAAATTGAATAATTTAAACCCCTCCCTAATCGTGTTGCTTTATTTATAAAACGAAGCAGACTGCCAGCACAGACTGCTGACATATTTCCGTTATTGCTTCATTAATGCGCTCAGTATCGTTGAAACCACTTAAAATTTATTGGCTCCACAATGGGACCCTTTGTAAAATTTTTGACATCAACTCGGGCTTTTACCATTAACCTAAAAATCTCGCAGCGAATATCCTTGAAAAATTATATGAACGTTCGAAATGACAAATGCAAACGTTTCTGCCGTAACATACTGACATATTTGTTTTGTTTCAGCATACATTAGAGGCAAAGAAGAAAACATTGTGTCGCAACCGAAGGTAAGGCAAACAGCGATATCTCTCTCGACCGTGATCACTGTACTTTTTCGAACAGGCTTCAATGGTCCGACTATGTAATTGCGGCTTTTTCTCGGTAAATACCTGCGGTTTACGCTATGGTCAATATTGCAGAGGAATTATTAATCTGCGTCATACTTCGCTTCTGTTCGAATCGATTGTTTGTTTTTGCAAAAATAGCCACCTGGATTTTTCTACAGTGATTGAGCTTTCATCAGTTTGTGCAATTAATTCGAGTTTTTGTTTTGCTACGCAAATATTGCCATAATCACAATCCGTGTAATGTTTTTTTCGACAGGTTCACACCACAATAACACCATGCATACTTGCATATACACAACAAGAAGTTTCTTTAGCTTCCGATGGCATTGCAAGCAAGTGTGTATATTTTATCAAAATTTTAGTTCTCATAATTTTGTTTATTCCAAACGTTGTTGGCGTTATTCAAATACCCTGGGAACCGCATGCGATTGTTCCAACTTGATCTATAAATTACTAACCAAGGTCGAAAGACAAATAAAATGAAGGTGACACATAGCCAGACACCACTTACGATACCTTAATTAATCACCACTGTCTTAAAAATGCTTTTATTGTGATAGATCCGGAACGAAAAACAGTGGATGACTGCAGGAAAAACAATTAATTCAGATAAGATTCTAAGCGTCAGATTACAACTTTTGTATAGATCGGATCTATTTTCTGTTACTATTTAATTTATATGAATATACTCCGGGACATATGGCAACCCTAGTAGTTAGGGTAAATAAAGATTCAAATGCATTCAAACAAAGGTATCCAAGATTAAGATTAAAAAAGGGAACTGCAAATGTTTGAATATGTATTTAACAAGTTAAATAATAAAATGCTAGATGTAGGATGGCGTATATTTATTATGCGAATAGTCAGCATTTCTGCAAAAAGTTTATTTCGTACTATTACTATACACAAAAGAAAAACCCACCCAGAAAGTCTCAAAATACCTTCCGCGTTGACAACTACATAAATCGCCGTCAACCCTTGGAGTTAAAACAAACACACCGGCATCTGGGTTGGGTGGTAACCACCCACGAAAAAACGGACACTACCAGTACCTCGTCACGCTGAAAAATTAATGTAAATATACCCGCGCATAATACAAGGATAACGAAAACATGTTTTAATTGTATGGAAATAGATTACAGAAGAAATGGCGCCGTCCGAAGACCACTCGCTTTATCTTCAGTGTTAGCTGTCATACCAAGATGGAAAACGTTAGAACAATAACTTGTTGAACTGCATTTCAGACGGCCATTACCATATTTGATTGATTCGAGAAGTGCCAGCGTGCCTAGTTGTGGTGGACGGTAGATGATGTTTGGAATTGAGATGTGATAATATTTTATTAATTTAGCTTTGTGGGAAGGGAACACCGACACCTTATGTTTAATTTTTTTGTGCCGACAATATTGACACGAAGATGGACTGTGGTGTTAATTGAATTTTAAAAGATTCTTGGAACGATTTCTTCTAACGTGTAAATTATAGTGTTAGAACTATAGTTTTATGAGTCTTCCTAAAGAACTATATATAATAAATAGGCACCGTAAGATATTTGCACGTTTCAATTATTTAATTTGATGACATATCAGTTAACAGAAGTTATCAAACCATATATGATGCCAGATGATATTCCAACCGAGAATATACTTCAAAACTTTGCTAAATTTTTCCTACTTCTTTAAGTGAAACGTTTTAGGTCCAGCCCACCATAAATTGCAAATGTGAAGATGGTTTAGATGTTCTTGCCATATTTACAGATTTCCAAAATGCTTTTGATACAGGTAATTGATTTATGCTTAGAACTGCACCTTTCGAAGGACCTAAGCAAAAGGGAAGAACTATATAAAAAAGTGCAAAGAGTGCAAACTATTGACAAACGGCAACAAACATGCCAGAAGACTATTAAAGGAGCAATGTGATGTTAAACCAAGAGGAGTAAATAAGAAGGGAAGAAAAACCAGCGCACGATAAGATGCTTCAGAAGTGATAAAATACGTGGTTGAAAAACTGACGAATATATCTATTATGGCACGGAACAAAGAAGCATTAAAAAGAGATTTACAATCAGCTAATTGGAAAAAATCTCAAACAACATATAAATATACGAGGCATGTTTTTTAAGTAAGTACCGTTTTGCGATTCCGCGCATGCGCGCTAGTTATCTACATCTCTTGTCTACGCACTGACGCCATTACAGTTTGATTCTTCATTGTATACGTTGTTTACTGAGTGTTTAAGATGCCTCTGACAATAGTGAGTCCCGCCGATTGTGAAGTACGAGCTGTTATACGATTTCTTAGTGCTAAAGGCGTAAAACCGATCGATATTCATCGTGAGATCTGTGAAGTTTACGGACAAAACATTATGAGTGGTGGAATGGTAAGGAAATGGGTGAGAGCATTTAAAGATGGCCGCACAAATGTGCATGATGAAGAACGGAGTGGGCGTCCTTCGGTCGTTAATGAAGATTTGGTGCAGAAAGTGAACGAAAAGGTGAGAGAAAACAGACGCTTTACAATTTCATCATTGTGCGACTGCTTTCCTCAATATTCTCGTAGTGCTTTGTATCGCATTGTGACCGAGAACTTGAATTACCGGAAATTGTGTTCACGTTGGGTTCCGAAAATGTTGACGGATTTGCACAAAACCCAACGTTTAGGCAGTGCATTGACTTTCCTTGAGCGGTACCACAATGAAGGTGAAGATTTTTTAGACCAAATTGTTACTGGTGACGAAACATGGGTGGCCTACGTCACACCAGAATCGAAACAACAATCCATGGAATGGCGACATTCATCATCACCCAAAAAAGTGAAATTTAAGCAAACAATATCTGCCCGGAAAATCATGTGCACAGTTTTTTGGGACAGAAAAGGAGTATTGCTAGTGGAGTTTCTGCCTCGTAATAAGACAATCTATGCAGCGTCTTATTGTAAGACATTGAACAATCTGCGTCGTGCAATCCAGAACAAAAGACGTGGTAAGTTGAGTAAGGGTATCGTTTTGCTGCATGACAATGCCCGTCCACATGTGGCTAATCGGACCAAAGATCTCATCAAATCTTTTAAATGGGAAACTCTAGATCATCCTCCATACAGCCCTGATCTGGCGCCCAGCGACTATCATTTGTTTCTGCACTTGAAGAAACACCTGGGTGGTCAGCGTCTTCAAGACGATAACGAAGTCGAAACATTTGTGATACAGTGGTTAACAAGTCAGGCGGCAGAATTTTATGAGGAGGGTATCCAAAAACTGGTGCCACGTTATGACAAGTGCCTCAATATTCACGGAAATTATGTATAAAAGTAGATTAAGGTACAGGCTTTAATGTAAGATAAAATTATTGCGATATCTTTGCACGTCTTTTTTTAATTCCAAAACGGTACTTACTTAAAAAACATGCCTCGTATTTATCTTTTTTTATTTAGAACAAGCTTTTAAGAAAATCGCTGGTATATTCAGTACAAAATGTCTATATGCTTAAAAATGCAAGTAATTACAAAGGAACGAGCAACTTTGGATCCTTAGATTTCCAAGTTGTAGATGAACTAGGTAAAGGGGTAGTTCTTGGTTCAATGCTCGTCGTAGTTGTTATAAATCACATATTGAGTGAAATACAATATATAAAGTAAAAGGAGGTTACAAAAACCTAGCAGAGATAAAATGACAGTACACTAATTGAAGATGGTAGCATGAGCAGTGTTCTACGTAAKGTTTTTGATGATACTTGTTTTTAAAAAGAGAAGCCTAGAACGTAAAAGACATGACAATTTTTATCGAGTTCTCGCCMGATGGTGAAAAAGGACACTACAATGCCGATTCCTGCAATCAAGCTCCATTCTCGAAGTTGTCCCAACAAAGCTGTTCAACAAGCAAACACAACACCGCAACCAGCCCACAGTCGACACAAACGTACCAATCAACTGAAACAGCATACCATAAACTGTTGCGGCCAGCCTGAGTCGCGAATTATTAGCTGCATTTCTAAGGTACAGTGTACGTTTACGATTTATCTGCACGTGGGACTTACATGTCACTGCAATGTAACAAGAAGTGCAAGATCGCCAGAGCGCTCCTTGCGAGCACATTCAGGACTTTATGTGCCTCATTATCATTTAACGTCAACGGATGATACATGAAAATGAGCCCTGGATACGGCAGTGTTTATAAATTCTTGCACACCTGAAAACTGACAGCCGGTGTAGGAGGGCTTACAGGTCTGTTGCGCTGTTGCATGCGGCTGCTCCAATTCGGATAATGCCGAGCGACGTAATAATTTCGGAATGGAATGCTAGGAGAAAGCTGCGATGTTGAATTGAGGATTAATATAGATCTAAAGAGGTCACGAAAGATCCATTAAGTCTAACAAACTAGATTTTCAATTTTTTTTTGAAAACGTGCCTCTTTTACATTCCATCCCTCTAAACGTATATTTAAAAAAATTGTAGGAAAATCGTTCTATATAATCCCATTTTGTGTGCAAAATTTACCTTTTTGTTGCTGTTGGTTAAACTTGGAAACCTTAGACTAGTATGATGAGACTTGATAATTGTTGCGAACATTGCTTGATTCATTGAAATCATGACTCTTCAAAGCAACATAATGCTAAACGAACAAGATTTATAAAAGATAATATTTTGTCGGATAGATCGCTGTCTCTTGAAAACACTGACAAAAAGTTAATAGTCTGACATTTCGATTACACCTGTAATCTTTGTCAAAGGCGAAGAACCTCAAAATTTGCCTGACACAAGTTCAAACAAAATTTTGAAAGTAAATAAACAAATCACCAAGGATGCGAGACGTCATAGAAACAACGTGCCAACCTGATAAAAAAGGAACCTAACGATGAAAAAGGAACTACCTACCTACTAGATATACACGAACTACTTGATAAAAGATAACTACAAAATAGCCTTCCAAATGTCACCTAACTCATAATTTCCACAATCCCTATTAAAATTATTAGTATTCCTACAAATTTCTATAGCTTCTTTTATTAGACGTTTGTGATAATATTTTTCTCTATGTAAAATTTTTGTTTTATCAAAATCAATCATGTGTTTAGTCAAATATGAGTGTTCAGCTACGGAAGATTTATCTATCTGTTGCCACCTAGTAGCACGTATGTGTTCTTTCAAACGCGTACCTACTTTTCTTTTAGTTTGACCTATGTAACACTTTCCGCAAGAACAAGTAATTTTGTAAACACCTTCACTTTCTAAATGTATTTTATCTTTAGTAGAACTTAAAATTTTATCTAAATTATTATATGTACTATCAACAACTAAAATATCGTGTTTTCTAAGCATCCTCTTTAATTTTTCCGAAAGGCCTTGTACATAAGGCAAACTCAACTTCAATTTGCTTTGTCGTGGCTGAGAATTTACTTGATTTGGATGAGCACTTTTATTAAAAACTGACCAAATATTCTTACTACTATAACCATTTCTCACTAGCGCTGATTTAAGATGATATATTTCTTTTTGTACAGAACTTTCATCTGATATCCTTTGTGCTCTAACAAATAACGTCCTAATAAGACTATTCTTTTGAGAAGGAGGGTGGTGAGACGTGGCATGTAAATATCTGTCTGTGTGTTGGTTTTCTGTAAACCTTGTGTCCTAACTGTCCAGTGTTTGTTCTGTAAATTTGGACATCCAAGACAGGTAAACTACCATTGCTTTCTAATTCCATAGTAAATTTTATGTCGGGATTTTGACTGTTCAAATGATTTAGAAACCTACCCAGCTCTTCTATACCGTGGGGCCAAATAACAAAAGTGTCATCTACATACCTATACCAACATTTTGGTTTAAGCTGAAAACTGTTTATCGCTACATGTTCAAAATTTTCCATAAACAAATTGGCTACTACAGGACTTAGAGGTGAACCCATTGCACAACCTGATTTTTGTTCATAAAAATTATCATTCCATAAGAAATAAGTAGATTTTAAACAATATTCGGAAAATCTGGCTATCGTGTCACCTAAGGGATCGCTATTAAGATTGGATTTGATGATATCTATCGTTTCAGGAATGGGTACTTTCGTAAATAAAGAAACCACATCAAAACTAATTAAAATATCACCTTCTGAAATACTTAAACCTTTTATAATATCAATAAAGTCTGAAGAATTTTTGATGATACTACTGGTATTTCCCACATAAGGTTTTAAATAGTTGGCACAACATTTTGCCAATCTGTAACAAGCACTGCCAATCGTATTGACTATGGGTCTTAACGGCACATTGGTTTTGTGGATTTTGGGCAAACCATACAATTTAGGTATCTTGCAATCGGAAACAGTTAAAAGAGACTTCTCCTCATTCGAAAGATTTGAACTTTTGATAAGATCATTGGTAATTTTGGAAAAATATTAAAATTATTAGTATTCCTACAAATTTCTATAGCTTCTTTTATTAGACGTTTGTGATAATATTTTTCCCTATGTAAAATTTTTGTTTTATCAAAATCAATCAAGGGTTTAGTCAAATATGAGTGTTCAGGGATTGTGGAAATTATGAGTTAGGTGACATTTGGAAGGCTATTTTGTAGTTATCTTTTATCAAGTAGTTCTTGTATATCTAGTAGGTAGGTAGTTCCTTTTTCATCGTTAGGTTCCTTTTTTATCAGGTTGGCACATTGTTTCTATGACGTCTCGCATCCTTGGTGATTTGTTTATTTACTTTCAAAATTTTGTTTGAAGTTGTGTCAGGCAAAGTTTGAGGTTCTTCGTCTTTGACAAAGATTACAGGTGTAATCGAAACGTCAGGCTACTAACTTTTTGTCAGTGCTTTCAAGAGACAGCGATCTATCCGACAAAATATTATCTTATATTTATGGACGCTGAAAGCATTCACCCTCGTATAAGATTTATAAATTTTATTATTAGCTAGCTTCCTACAAGTTTGGTCACATGACCCATTTATGCACAATATATGCATTTTCTATAAGTTCAGGTATTGTTCATTTGGTGTATCTCTTGTTAAAATTATGATGGATAAAAAAGTCTACATCTGTCTGGCTTTTTTTCTACTGATAGAAAAGTTGAAGGGACAATACGCGTTCTTGACAACCAGCGTATCTAAACTGAAAATAAATATGATTTTAGACATACAAGGTGTGTGAAGAACTGGAAGAGATCAGTTTTGCACCAGTGATTGAGGTGTCCGAAGTACCAGGGAGGCTTATCTGCCAATTAATTATTGAAGTGCTCCAGCATTCCATGTATCTCATCTAAGGCTACAATCTTCACTTTTTCAACGACACGCCATCAAACAAACCAACAAATGATACATGCGCGTATTTGTATAGTTGTTTTGTTATAAATCGTCCATTCATTCCCGTCCCAGGCAAAGGTTACACGCCATCCAAGGCAATTATTCAAAATTTATGATTTTCGAAACACGTTTGCCGCGGAGTCCAACGTGTAAAACTTTATTTTTTCTTTGTGGCCGCGTTGCCGACCGAAAATAAATCCAGCGACACTACGGGTGGTAGTCGTATCCATAAACGTATCGCATTATTAAACGGACGTATTTATACGTTGTACGTTTGGCGCAAAGTTTCTTGCACTCGGCGAAAAACTGACGGGACGTGTTAAACGGCCGCGATCAGGGGCGTATTCATACAAGAACTGAATTCCCCATTACCATAATCTCGTTTATAATCGGGTTTACGGCGCTGGGTGTTGCAGCTTTTCAAAACACGTTTATGTCTCCATAAAAATTGGGTTAAAAATAGGTTTAGTGCGTCCACGCTGTTTGTGCAGTTGTTCGCGTTCAAATCACCGCAGTCCGGTTGCGAATATCTGCTAATGTATTCATTGGATTTGTGATTGCAACAACAGATACACTAACCCGATTCTGTTTCTGCAAAATACGATGACTTAAAGCCATCCTGATGAGATTTCCGGCTGATCGCAAGATGTGGAAATGTTCCACAAACACAAAAGCTTGTTGACAAACAGTATACAAGAAATTTATACAACTAAGTGTTGCCTTCCCAATTCTAATTTGTATACCTCGCTACCGTAGCTCATATCATTTCCAAATTTCGATCTCTATAATCTTCTTGAACAGCTTTTTTTATTTATTCCCGGTGGTTGTCTTGAGGACAGACGTTTAGACCACCTTAAGCTACGCTGCTTTATATCTATTATTGTTCTATATGATGAACGATTTCTGACCACTCCATTTCTCTTCCTTTAAGATCTTGATATTACCAAACTTCTTCATGGGTAGTCAATCTTTACTGCATTAATTTTTCGTCTGTCCTCTTTTTTCAAGGTCTATATTTCACTTCCATATACATAAGCTACTAGGCATAGATTCATCAAGATTTGTATTCTTATTTCAGAATTGTAGTGCCCCAATCTACACCCTCAACAGGGATTTGTATCAAAATTATTGCATAACAGAAAAATCGTATTGAATACCAAGTGAAGGGAAACATACTTGTTGTGGGATGGTTAGAAGTATGTTAGAATAAATGGAAACTGTAAAGCTTGTAGAGTGACATTCTTCTTCTATATTTTCTTTTCTGGAGATGTAAGTAGCGTTTTGGTAATGCTGGTCGTTTGTCAAACGAGTAGTAGTTATAAGTATAGTATATTCTAAAACTACTGTTTCGCCATAGATCAAAAACGAACTGATTATGACCTAATAAATATTCCATCAATACGGTTCGGATCCCGTGCCAAACAGTCGTGCTCAGTAAAAGCGTAAATGTTTCAAGACCGCCATTGAAGCTAAAATGTGGAATTTATTACGCCCAAGATCCTTTGAAGTTAGTCCACACAACGCTAACTACCCCACAAAAAACAAACTTCCACGAACGCATTTGCTCAAGTAAAGCTCCGATCTTCACAAATCAACCGGATTAGCGATTTTTTTGCCTCTCGCCGTCCAAAATGGACTCTCGGCTCGTTTATCTCGTCAGAACGAGGATGGGAAGCATGCGAAGCAGTGATTAGCATATTTAGATGCTCAAATAATAATAAGGCCCGTGCCGCCTTCAAAGGGGAGCCGCTTAATTTTTGTTTGCGTTATAAATTTATGGCGTAATGCCGACAATGAATTCTAATTCTCTGTCAAGATTGACGTATACGCGCAGGGATGCCAAACAAACCTTTCCTTAACGGAGATGCTGCTATCTAGCTATTCCTTATCGGGTTGGGTTCATTTACTTGATGTAACTGTTTGGTCCCAGCTCCAATTCAGTTGTATCTTTGATTGTATGCAGTGGAGCTCGGAACATAGCAGTATAAATATATCAAATATGACGATAAACCTGCACTAGTAATACTTTCATAATGTAGCGGACCATTAAGAACTCTTCAGACAGAAGTCTTCTTTCCAGAGAAATTTGGCGTTGCGATTGATTGGCCGGTTTACCCTATTTACATCAACACTTACGATTCGATGGATAATGATCTTATTTTGTACTTAGCGAGCAGGTTATTCAAATCCTTTTTCATTTTTCCTGCTATCTTTCAGTCAGTTGACGAGGCACCCATCTTCTTACCTTCTTGTTTATAACACATTTAATTGTTCTCAGAGCTTTTGTTGCATTTRACCGTTATCTTGATCCGACAACGCTTTCAGTTTCAGTGCTMTTCCACATTCTTCGTTTCTTAATATCAAACTCGTCACTTTTTAATTTATTATTTTTACGCATAGCACTGTGATTTGTTCTGATAGGGTTCTGCAGTAAATTTCTCTACATCCTCCCAATGCTAACAATCGATCTGCATCGTACGAATAATTGCACACGCCACTTCTTGGAACGAGCCTTTCTATTTTTTCTTATCCGCGAGAAACTCGCAATTGAAAGCGTTGCGGGCCAATGATAAATGCCCCAACCGGGTACTGCAGACATTACTCATATCGCGATAATTTTAAATAATGACATCCAGTGACAGTCTTCGTTCCCAACCGCTACCCACATATAACCACCACGTCGCAATGCGGTGACAAACGGACGGCGAACACCTTTTTTTTGCTCTGCGAGTGCCCGAAATGCGGAACGGGTTGGAGTCGATAAATGAAAGTATTACTTCTGTGTGCGTGGACGAGTTTCACGGGTATTTTGCGATTTAGGACCGGTAAAAAATACGATTTGGGTTTGTTTATAGCGCATAAAACGCGCGATGGATATCCTCCCCGCACACTGATTTATGGATATATGGACAGTTATTTCATACAATTACCTTAATGGGGTTTTTCTTGGTTGTTTACTTTCACATATTGTTTTGCTGTGACTGGAAATTATCACGGAAAGAACATGTTGTAGCTTGAGGTAGAGGGGAATATAGTGAAGGAGTGAACAGTGCCTAATTTAAAATGAAACACGGTGTGAATTTATTTTATAAAAGAATAATAATAAGAAACATTAAGTTAATTATGAAATATGTACTGAAAACTATTGAAAGACCACCATATTGGCAAATAGAATAAACAATCACAATGTGAAGAACAGTAAAAAATATAGAGGAACAACTTTATTGAACACTAGACAAATTGTCTGATAAAATACTAAACAAAATGCTAAAATACGATAGAAGGGCACTATAGAGGATTAGCAAGAGGATTTTACATAAAACCAAATAAAAAAACAATTGGATAGGGCAAAGAATTGCATCTATGTTTTATAAATGTACAAACAGTCTTTGGAAAAGTAGAAAAAGAAGAGATTTATAACATTGAGGTGTACAAAAAGCTAATTTAAGAAATAAAAGGTCTGTAAAGGCAAACTACGAATTGCAACTTCATGGTAATCTTCTCCACCCAATGTAGGTTAAAGCTTAGATATTAGTTTCCAAAGGATAAGATAAGCATAGTATCAATCCATACACATGTGGGAGTCTAACTGCTCCAATTGTACTTATGTACGTAAGAAAGTTTCTCCAAGCATCAAGATCAGATTTGGATGTATACGGGGTATTTTGACATTTTATTTTTTATTTAATGGGCAAGGTGTCTTAAAGCTAGGGTGAATTTTCAACATATCCGAAATAGTAACATACTTTTTTGAAATTATTTTAAGAGTAGGTATGCTACATTGCTATGCGCATCTAGGTGCATCTCATTCTAATCAAAGGTGTAATACTAAAAACTTTCTGAATCTTGCATTACATACGCAGACCGTTCTATGACAAATGCAACAGTGTTTCTGCGAATGAAATATTTTATTGTTATTGTGTGGCAGGCTTTAAAAAAAAACACCTTAAGCCACAATACCTTGGCATTGCCATTATTTCACCTCGGCGGTCATAAACGCCCTCATGTAGCGCGCCTTCAATATCTTTATTGCATTATGACATATTCTCACTGCACTTCAGACTAAACACTGACCATTAAACGGTACTTACCGCCAGTATCCGATAAGACACGTTTTTCACATACACTGTTGCAAGTCTGAAAATGTTTTTACCGACTTCCTTCCTTTGGTATATCGTGCAATAAAGTGTGCATTTGTATACAAAGCAATAAGTGGCTGTCCACTTAAGCAAAGGATATCGCATAATATATCTATTAATAAATTAACGTAGCGCATCCTGAATGGCGTGTGGGAAACGTGTGCGGAAACGAAAATCGTATTTCTATTCGGTCTAGCTGCGAATTGTTATTAATCAGCTTCAAACAATTCAAATAAATATTTTGTACATTTATATGGGCATTCCATATCGAATATTAATAAAAATGAGAGTTATTAGCTAGCAATGACATACTTCATGTCTCTCATCTATAGGGGATGAATAGTAGATATCATTTTTATGTAAGTACCGTCCTGCATGAGACAGTATAATACAAAAGGTGCAAAAACGAATCAAATGAAGTAATCGCGAAGGAGGGCCACAAGCTAGAACTCCACTTTTGTCTATTAGGAGATACTGTGGCTGCCAACTGAAAAATAATCTGATCTATTATCATATATCATTTAAACAGACATAAATAAAGTTTAAAAAGTTACCATGTTCAATTGAAACTGCAGCGAAGGCATCAATGAATCGTTATACAGAGTATCATAAAATTTAATGAGAAGACACAACTAGAAGGGAACGTAAGCAATAATAACATTTATGAAAATAATAAAGACCGTATGTGACGTTTCCTGTTAAGAGACTAAATGAAATGGCATGCTCAGCAAAGCTAGTATATGATAAAGAGTATGACAGGAATAAAGAAAGTTGCTTATTTATTCCAATTGCTCAATTGCATCCAGGTGGCCAAAAATACGGCTTACTGGCTCAACATATAGAAAAAATATTGCCCAACCAGCATTTTGTATTCTAACCTTACAAAAGAAATATAAAAGAAACGTGAAGCTTGGAAGAAACTATACAAGAGCTACAACCGTAATACAATTCGATGGAAAGGACTAACACAATTATGACACTCTTAAACGGCCTCGCACATGATGGCTTCGAGAAGGAGGTTTTCTTGCCGTTGAGCTAATCCTCCCATTAACTCCTTAACATCGCCACCAAGTCGAAAACATTAAAGTAGAACAGTAGAAGAAGAAAAGGCTTAGAGAGAAGATTGATGTTTGGAGCGCTAGGTACACTAAATGCTTGGAGTTTTTAGTACCCTTCACGGGGCTATATTCCAACAGCACAATGGCTATGAAAAGAGCAATAAATGTCTTTGATAAAGTTGGTGTAGCTTTGCCTTCCTAGGTCTGTTGAAGCTATAAATGCTGCATACTTCAAACTCTAGCTAGCTTTTGAATTGTCCCAAAAAGACATTTATCGATTCGGATTATTAATGTTTTTTGCAAAATTTGCTATGGACTTCCTCAATCTGGTCACTTTAGCTCAAGCCCATACAAACATCAGTCAATCATTCTCCCGAACCTCGTCCCCCCATGAGTCTGCATAATTCCGTCTAACGAGCGCCGCTGAGAACGATTTCCCAAGAATAAATCGGATGGACATATCAATAGAGATCTCTGATGTCGGTGTTGTTAAACATTCGAATTCAAATTGTGTATGAGGTGATGCGGCCGGGAACGCGGCGGTATGCAAACCCCGGCCCGGGCGGTGGAGCGGTAAATCATAAATAATAAATCAAGATTTTAATTGGGAACTGCAACGAGGCGGAGCCGCGCGGCACCTGTGCCAGGACCGGTCGGAGTTGGGCGATCCGCGGACGTAAGTAATTGAAAAAGTGTCGCAACAGGGAAGGCCCGCCGTCACCTGTGTATTGTGTTACGCTTTGGTTGGTGCTAATCGTTTGTCAAAACAATACTCATCTCGTGAATTTATATGTTACATAACGCAACTGTCTCTTGGGCACATAGCAACTGGTAGTGGAACTGCAGGATAAGCTGCCTGTCGTTTTACTTATATATCCAATTAGTTTGTAGATTACATCGACCTTATTCCAAAATCAAAGGCGGTCTAACTCAAAAAGACTAAGATTTCTACCCTCATACTTCCTGGGATTCTGGTAAATGCCTTTTTCTTTGACGAACAAGGGATGAAAATGAATAGGAATTTACATTCAAAGTGGCCTCTACATCACATCTGTCTGTCCTAAATATTAACATGTTCTCTTAAAACTTATGATGCAAGCGGCCTTTACATTTAATCAAGTTCTTCAATCTTGTACACCAAAACGAAAATGTGCGCTTCTGGTATCGGTAGATTAGTCAATCTTCAATAGTAAGAATTATCTTAGCCCAAAAATTTCACTCTTACAAACCAGCTACTCTTCGGGAATTGACTGAAGGCGATCCTGATAGACGACTGCAGCTTTGTGAGCAAGGATGATGGATCAGTCGGAGCAAATGGCCTTACCATGGAAATCATCCTGTTTTCGGATGGATCAACGTTTATATTAAATGGAGGTAAACCGACAATACTGTCGTTATTAAGCAAAGAAACCGTACTGTTCTGAATGTTTTGAAAAGGTTATCATTTCCTTGTTCTGTAGACAATACATCACCTTATTCTCATGCTGAAATTGAAATGTTTGGAGTCCATAGGGAGACCCTGTGTTACGTTTGGTGTTACGTAAGGGTCACATTTGGGGCCAATATTATTTGTCGTATTAAATGATATCTGAAACTGCTTCAAAAACTGGAATATCTATTACAGGTGAATGATCTGAAATCATATCGATGCTTCAGAAGCTTCAAGTTTCGCGCAATCACGATTGATATCAAAGCTATGTTTCGAATGTCTTCTTAAGGAGGCTGCACAAGTTCAGCCTTTTTCAGTTTTTTCGATTCAGCACCCTCAAATTTTGCCTCTTGGTTTGGAGCTTTGCCATCGGAGGCCACCTGAAGCTTAGAAGGAAAAGTATGTGGGTTTACAATACACTTGAAAATCCCCACACCAAGGGCGCTTATTAATGAAGCACACAAAGCATACGCGAAGTCTCTGGCAGGCAACCGACGGCATTTCCCTTCGCACGCTTTCGTGCTTCGGGCGTCGGGTTCGCCATATCGGATGTAGAAATAAACCACGGGCATTAATTCGATGTTAAGGGGTTTATGCAAAACTGCAGAGAATTACGCTTGATTTACAGCGCTCGGCTGTGCGGCCATAACGCACCCACATCCACTGCCGCTTAACTAGAATTCTAATTATTGTTTGCGTTATGCCCATTTGCAAAGCTAGACAGCCGGGAAAGGTATGTGACCGCTGGTGTTATCCAGACGTGTAATCGAACGCCGGTGGATATCGATGTGTGTTATTTATAATGCCCCGCGCTTAAGAGAGCCCATTTGTCATGTCAAGTTAAGCATGCAGATGTATTGTTTGTTTTCGATTACGACTGGCTCCATGCGCGAAACAATATAAGAAGTTGCTGGGTATCTCCGTGTCTGCGTACAGCAGTGGCGTGTTTATTTAAACGTCGATGGGGAAAACAATCTGCCTGTCCGTTTAAACATTATTATTTTTGTTGATATTTATTTACATTTTGGTGTGTAGTGTGTTGCCCATAAGATATATGTAGGACTTCGTCCCACAAAAGGACATCTATTGGATGCTACCAAACAATCACGTACCTTCAGTATTTTTACTTCCTGGAGAAATCTAGAAGTGCCTGAGTAATTGGCTTCGGAATACCAGTTAACTTGATAAGTGCGTTGCTTGTCTTTATATAGATATTGGTCTTAACGCCTCTCCTTATGTATCTTTTATTGAAATCTGCGTTTTTTATATTTTTGTATATAACTTCTTATAAAATGCAAAAGTGCAGGTAAACCTATTTTATCAATACATGGTACCATCGAATTTGATTGAAAACTTACTTTCCTAATAGATAATATACAATTTTTTAATGCTGGCAATTCAAAATTATCATGACAATACACCCTGGTACATTGCGCCACTAAGTCCACAGTAAACCTCTCGTTACATCACCAAGATTAAACAATCCAACGAACACGTATCAATTTGCCAACGATTAGGTATACTAATTAAAACCTCAATTATCGCCCGTCATCGTTTTTTACGCGCTAATTGCTTTGATATTCGTGTCAGAAGTGTCACGATTATCATGTTAATTTCTCGGAGATCAATTCGCACCTCGCTCACCGCTTTTCCTTCTGGATTTCGAAAAAGGCGAAAAGTTGAAACCGAAACAAAAAGCGTCTCGCGGCACACGCTCACGATCCATTTAGCTTCGGGACGGTTGTTTTTTGAAGCGCTGCCTGCTAGGCAAATCGACCGTTCAGGTGATGTTAATGTAGCGTACGTAATGTGCATTACTTGGGCAATTTAGTGGGCAGCGGTTGTTTGGATTATTGCGTTTTTGCTTCGGGAAAGAAAACGCATATCGATAATTATTGATATTGTTACACAAGTTGTGATGGTTTTCAGTACTTATCCATTAATAGATTAGATTTTGTAAAGAAAACTAGAAAAACCTACGTTATGGTTTCATTCCGTTTCGCTACTAATTAGGGCGGTTCTTGGATGCAAGGGTATTTCCTGTAAAAATATTACATTAGTTTGAGAGACACAATCAACATGCTTACACGCATTTACTTCTAACTTTTACTTCTAAAATAAATAAAATTAAAAAAAGTCGTAGAAAAAGTGCATTAAGGATAGAACGGTCTTGTTGGGAAGCAATCTTCCTTATAGATAGTTGTTGCACTACCCGGATTTTATACGCATGATATGTAAGTTTTTCATCAATATTCCCGAGTATAGTGCTAATTCAATTACCAGTACTGTTAAATAACACTTGTGAATATTTTAATTTTAAGCAATTTAACACAAACCTCAATTGTAATGATTGCCTTCTTGATCTGGTGCTATCAAACGGTTTATGTAGTGTTGTGCTTTCTTCAGACGTTTTGTTGCCATTAGATGTTCATCATCCCCCACTAGATATATGTATTGGTCTTAAAAATAATGATTTGGGTCGAGTGTTTCCAGTAAACAATACTTATAGCTATAATTTTAAAAAAGCTAACTATGATTTGTTATACGATAGAATAGCACATAGGAACTGGGACTTTTTTTTTTCAACATATTGATGCCGATCAAGCTTGTCAAGAGTTTTATATTGTCCTTAATGATATATTTGATGAATGTATTCCAAAAACACGTGCCACTCAGAAGAGCAAATTTCCTCCTTGGTTTAGCAAAGATATTATACGTGATCTTAGACATACACGGCTGTTATGGAAACAGTATCAACAGTCTGGTAGTGTTGACACTCATAATGCTTTTAAGGCCTTAAGAGCTCAGATAAAGAGCTCACATGAGAATTATATTTTGCTTATGCAAAATCAGATTAAGGCCGATCCTAAAAAATTCTGGTCCTATATGAGTAACTTTCACAGCACATCTTCAATGCCCGATCAGTTGTTCTATAATGAGTCACATCTATCATCTTCAGAGCAAATTGTTAACTCCTTTGCCTCATACTTTCAATCTAAGTTTGAAACCCCTGACCTTTCAAATACTACAAGTTATAATGTTGCGGACAATGCTCATTTCTCAAACGTTTTGAGTTTGACATCACTTACCCAAGATGAAGTTCTTTTGGCAATAAAAAAAAAACTCAAGTGTAAGTTTACCAAAGGCCCAGATGGTATTCCTTCGTTTATCGTTCGTGATTGTGCGACTGCATTTGTCGTGCCTTTATGCATCTTATTTAATTTGTGCTTGAACACTAATACTTTTCCTAACACATGGAAAGTAACAAGACTTTGTCCGGTTTTAAAAAAAAGGGATAAGACATTAGTTGAAAACTATCGCCCAATAGCAATTATGTCAAATTTTGCCAGGGTCTGCTGCTGCTGTGAGACTGTCAACATGGTTTTACTTCTGGTAGATCGACTGCTACAAATTTAGCGTGTATTTCAAATTTCGTATCTGAGTGTCTTGATTGTGGGATGCAGGTCGATGCAATCTATACGGATTTTTCGAGTGCTTTTGACCGTCTTGATCATACTATACTCATACGTAAATTGTCTACAACTGGATTGTATCCGTCACTTTTGCAGTTTTTCTCGTCCTACTTATAGTGGGTCGGCGGCAGTACGTCGGGTACCACGGACATGTGTCTCCTGCTTTCTATGTTACCTCAGGTGTCCCTCAGGGCTCCGTTTTGGGACCTTTGCTTTTCATCATATATGTCAATCATATTTCGATAGGACTTAAATGTCATAGTTTACTGTATGCCGACGATTTAAAGCTGTTTGCCTCTCTTCAGTCCCTTAATGATGCACATAATCTTCAAAACGATCTCGAAAGTATTGAAAATTGGTGTCTGGTCAATAAGTTACCGCTGAATATACAAAAATGTTTTGCATGTTCATATTACAGGGTCCATAATCCAATTATTTTCGACTACATTATAGGCGAGAACAAGCTATCTCGACGCGATACCATAAAGGACCTTGGAGTTATCTTTGACAGGAACTTGAGTTTTGTCCCTCATGTAACTGACTGTATTGCGCGCTCATATATGTAGAATGTTAGGCTTCGTTATTAGACATGTAAAAAAATTTACGGATGTTGCTGCGCTGAAGCTTTTGTATTTTGCGTATGTACGCTCAAAATTAGAATATTGCTCCGTCGTATGGGCTCCAGGATATGGCACCTACATCGATAATTTAGAAAGTGTACAACGACGTTTTCTTAAATTTTTGTCTTTTACTTCTAATGGTGTCTATCCAGCTGTAGGTTACCCTAACGATCTATTGTTAAAAAAATTTGAAATGCACAGTTTATTTGCTCGTAGAAAGCTTCATTCAATTATATTTCTGTATAAAATAATATCTGGGCAGGTGAATTGTGCATCCTTACTTGTGCAATTGTACTTCAGAGTTCCGCGACCAGCTAGTCGTAATATCGATTGTTTTTATTTACCTTACGTTCATACAAATTTACTTAAGTTTTCTCCTGTGTACGTTATGTGCAGTAACTATAATTCTGTCTGTGATTTACTTGACATTTTCTCCTGTAGTGTTCGTGAAATCGAGAATTGTGTATGTGTAATATCTTATTATTATTGTTATTTTCCTCACCTGTAATTGGCTTCGGCTGTTTGGTGATGTATCCAAATAAATAAATAAACTTTGACTAAGAGATTCCCAAATTGAAAAGCGTAATCGTTACATTCTGGACTTTTAAAAAACTTGAAAGTTATTGCCTCTTAAATTATGAATTTTGTTTGATGTTTCTAGCTGTTGTCATATATCTTAACGGAACACTCTTTTTTACAGATTCAAGACACCACTGACTGGAGGAAGTTCTGCTATGCTTTGACAGGTAAGCAACCCAAAATCATTATTTTTTTTTTACAAAAGCTAGAGAAAGCGCAGCAAAGCAGCAGGTGTCTTCGTCCTTGCGCTCGCAAAGAACTTTTGATACATACTCCACGTGAGCTCCAAGCCATTTTCTCCAAACGTTTTGCGGGCAATTTTATTGAGACGTCACACTGACAATTGAACTCACGTAAATCATCCTAGGAGTCATAAATAACGAACGTAGCCCCGCTAAGACTTCTCTTTCAGGGTGGCGCAGGGACAGACCCGGCACTCGTATTGTTTGTTTACTGTCATGCCTCTTTCACAGTGGCTGCCTGGAAAAGGTCCCCAGTCACAACACTGTTGGAATTTCTAAACATTTGGCAAAAATTCCTTAATGCCCTTACGTCCGGTACGGTTGCTTCATTGGGTGGGCAGAGGACGCGACTGCTGCCATGTTCATCTGCTTTTGAAGGCAGATGACGTCGCCCGATGAAACACAAGAGTCGTATTTTACACGAATACAAAGAGTGTTCTCGGAAGCCGGGATGAAATAAAGTGGTTGAGTTGACAGATTAACTGCTGGATGTATGTGTAGTGTGCCTAATGTAATACCGTTTAAAAAAATTTCTATCTTGATTAACACCAAGATATAATGTCCTTTTAACACAGTATCATACCCTACCTACTCGTGTAGAACTGAACAAATGAATTAATAAACAAAAATAAAAATAAACGGAAGTAAAAAAATACTTATTTAATCTATTATTTTAACGTGTAAATCATTTCATTTACTCGAATGGTAAAAGGAATAATGCCATTCCTTAAATTAAATTAATAGATGCAACAACAACTGTCACTCCAAAACCTTTTTCTTCTTACGGATTTTGTTAATTGCATATGGTAAGGGCAAGAAAATTATGACAGAAAACGTGCTTTGAAAGAAGTAGAAATTGAATCAATGGTAACAAAAATTTGGTACGAGTTTATGCTTGCTTAACTCGATAGGTTAGAGTTTTCTTAAAATATTGCAAACAAGAACCTAGCTTTTCTGGGATTCTGTCAAATGATTTCCTGGGTCCAGCGGAAAAAGATACATATTGATGTATTTCATGAACCTCAACCAAGTGCTACAAATTCTAGTAACCACATTTTACATCAGCAGGGGCTGTGCTTTAGCTTTTCTTTGAAGTGTTATGGAAAGTAGTAAAATGTTACATTCCATGATTTAATATTTAATTACCGCTAACTGCAATTCCCTAATTTGGGCTGTGTAGCTGAATAGATGACTTCAATTAATTTTAAAAAGTTTTGTTGTACTATGCCTAGCAAAATGAGTACAAATTGTGACTGATTTGGCGTGAGATACTGTGTCCAGTGAAAATATTACATTTTGGTTTTCATAGCATTACGTCATATTACAAACTTGCAAAGTATAGTCCTATTGTAAATTTGCTAATTGTAGTATATCCAATAAACTTAATTTGTATTCTAAGGAATCAAAAACAGTTAATTATACGTTTAACTGGTCCACTAAAAAACCTTGCTTACCCCTTCCACTAATTTCATTCCCCGTTTATCAGTTTCCTTTTACCTTAATATAGTGAACCCGTTCGCTTTGCATTTTCCAAGCCGATGGAAAATTCAGACTAGGAAATATCGATTCCCCGGCTCCGTAACATTTATATCAATTGTGGTGCAAAACTTCGCGGCTCCAGGTACCTCACCAGGCAATTGACTTACGGACTACCCCCCAGCGCTTCATAATGTGGCAGATTTATGAAAATTTATGGCCTTCTAAGGAAACGGTAGGTCCTCTTAACTGATGATAATAGATTTTAGGACATTGCACTAACGACACGACTGGCATTACGGGGAATGCCCCTGACGTTTTCGTAAGAAAAGGCTCGTTGCTGTAATGGCGAAGCTGAGATTAACCCTAGGGGTCGTTGGGGACTGTTATCTAGATGCAGAAGTTAATGCTAAACGTTCTCAGAAACTGGATATATTGAGCCACTAGACAGCATTAGAGTTTTAGTCAATTGGTACTCTGTGTCGTTAGGATAATTTTTCAGTGGAAAAGCCATTGTGATTTGTATTCCTCAAAAAGATAATCAGTTACTTTTTAATCTGCAGTAATGGCTGCGAGACCCCGCTAAGAAAGGGTTTTTCAAAATAATGTACCACATTTTTTTTAATATTTGAATATATTCAATTGTTACTGGTTCAGTAAGTTAAATTATATGTTTCATACAGCATAACCAGAATTTTTTCATTAACCTTAACGCAAGTGATTAAAAAGTAATCTACCCAATCAACTGTTGAACGTTACATAAACATCTATTTTAGGCTCAAAGTTTTGTCTAAAAACAATGCCTTCATGAAGACCTCCCTATCAGTTTCCTCCGCTATAGATCTTGGAATCTAACCCAAAGCCTCGAGCTATGGTCGCTCTCCACAAAGAGAATCCGAACAATCTCGTCATATAATAATAATGCTCGCCCTGTTAGCCCGTTTCGAATCACGAGGGGGCAGTGGCCACCGGCCATAAAGTAAACATCAAATTAGACGAGCTTTTGAAACGAATTATAGAGAAGATTGAATTTTCCATGGTTGTTGCTCGGCGCGCGTAAAAAAGAACAGTGTTTGCCGACATTAAACCCGCAAGTCATTCTCGACGTCTAACAAACGAGAGCGCCGACTTGCTCGAGGGATCTCGGTAGCCATCCTCCGGATTGACCACATAAACCATTCGGCGTTTTTTTATTTTCGTTTTTGATCGTTTAATTTAATTGTGAAACTGCAGCCCAAATTGAGGATTCCGACCGGATCGGTTAAGTTGTAGCGATCAATCTTTGGGACACCAGAGAGATCGAAATGACTCATTCCTTTTGCGCGAATACTCGCAATTTTTTGTGTCAGCGAAGGCGTTTTATCAAATGAGAAGCAGGTCCGCCTGCATTAATCTCGTCTGGGGATATCGCGAGGGTATTGAGTTACAGCACGCAGTTGCCACCGCGAAGTCCAGTGCGATGGCTAAAAATGCTCCAGAGATGCACGTGTGATGCAGCAATTCGAACAGTTCTATATTCTGCTTTCCACTGGGTATGAAGAATGAATTTCCTTCTCCAAATTTTACAAACAATTAATGAATTTTCTCTCTTGAATAAGTGTCATTCAAATCTTCGGTGTAAAAACTTGACAATAATATGAGGTCCATTTATAAGGCTCATATACAGGGTGATTTTTTGAAAACTTCACACCTTAAATAACTTTAAATATAGCAAAAATTTAAAAATTTGCAAAAAACAGGTAAACTTTTGTTTGCAGGGGGACAACTTTTGAGATAAGCTTTTAATGGATAGCGCTTACTCTCTGAGCAGGGTAGACACCCCTTTAAAAATTTTAAATGGAACTATCCATCTTGTGATACATCATTTGAAAGCTTATTTCACAAAGAGTCTGGCCATGTAATTAGTTTTACCACGTTTAACTTATTGACGGGGTAATAGATTAATAGTGCCTACGAAACAGGTTGCTTATTAAATTGAATATTTTGGACTCTTTTCAACAAAATGTATTTTATTTTAGAGCGGAAATAAAATTTGTCCTTACGAGAACCCAAAATTTAAACAAACAACTTGTAAAAAATATGACACTTAAAAAAACTCCCAGAATATTGAAAATTTTCTTTTAACATTATTATTAACATTAAAGTATTTATCATGTAATTTTTTAGAAAGTCCATGTCCACGAAAAAGAAAAATTATTTATTTGTAACTCCAAAAACAGTGTGAACAAAACCATAGAAATTCAAACCTTACAATAGATTCTCAAAATGTGCACCACCTCTTTCCATACAATAATACAGACGGTTCTCGAATTCCTGCTGCACTTTTCGGAAAGTTTCAGATGGAATCCTCCTGCACTCGTTAATAATTCTTTCTCGCAGATCGTCCAGGCTAGTAGGTTGTGTTTTGTAAACCACAGATTTTAAATGACCCCATAGAAAGAAATCTAAAGCAGTCAAATCGGGTGATCGTGGCGGTCATTCAATTGTTCCACGCCTACCAATCCAGTGAAGAGGAAATCTATGATTTAACCAATTTCGCACATTAATGGCGTAATGCGGTGGGGCTCCATCATGTTGGTAAAACAATTCGTATTCATCCAACATTGGATTTCCTTCAGGGTCACGTTGGTTTTATAATTGCTCTGTGATTAAAGGATCAATAACGTTATCAAGTAATTCTAAATACATTCCCCCATTTAGCGTCCCATCAATGAAAATTGGACCTACAATTGTGTTGCCAAGTATTCCAGCCCAGACGTTCAGCTTCTGAGGAACTTGCGTATGACCTTCTCGAAAAATATAAGTATTTTCGTCACTCCAGTACCTGACATTATGTTTATTTACAGAGCCGAAAAAAAAATGTGCATTCATCACTGAAGCAGATATTTTTTATTAGATTTGGATTTACTATAATCTTTTCTGTCATAATTTCGCAAAATTGCAGTCTTCTATCGAAGTCATCTTCGCCGAGTTCCTGGAGAGTTTTCATCTTATAGGGATGGAATTTGTGCAGTTTTGTAACTTTCCTTACAGATGAATAAGAAAGTCCAGTGGCTGTAGAAATGTTACGCAAAGAGCTAGTTGGATCTATTGAAAAATGACCAAATACTTCAAGTTGGGCCATTTCATCAACGACTCTATTCCCTGCCCTTTTTTTGTTTACTACAGATTCAGTGTCTTGAAATTTCTGCACGAGATCGAGAATGTACCTAGCGTCAACATTTTTATCGGGGTGCCGTTCGTTAAACACCCTTGCTGACGCACGAGCACAGCTATGCTCAGCACCGCAAATAAAAATTATTTCTACCCTTTCGGCAGTTGAATAAACCATTATCACTTGGACTCTCACTTTAAAATTTCACGCGATTTATAAAAAGGAATGTGAACAAAAAGATGGTCGTGCCAAAGAAGTAGCCAAAAAGTTGAAACAAAAAATTGGAAACACAAAGTAGATAATTATTTAGCCAATTCAGTATAAACTGTCGAGTTGCAATATCAAGTAATGTCGAAAGAAAATTTTAAGTATTTTTGGCATTTTGCTTAGGTGTAACAATTATTTTTTTAACAAGTTTTTTTAGGCTTAAGTAAGGACAATTTTTATTGTAACTGCAAGACAATAAATTTTGTTAAAAAAAGTCCAAAATATTCCATTTTATAAGCCACTTACTACAACGCACTTTTTGACCCACTACCCTGTCAATGGGTAAAAAATAGTAAAACTAATTACATGGCAAGACTCGTTGTGTAATAAGCTTTTAAATGATGTATCGTAAGATGGGTAGTTTCATTTAAAATTTTTGAAGGGATATCTACCCCGCTAAGAGGGTAAGCGCTATCCATTAAAAACTTATCTCAAAAGTTGTCCCCCTGCAAACAAAAGTTTACCCGTTTTTGCAAAATTTTAAATTTTTCCTCTATTTAAAGTTATTTAAGGTGTGAAGTTGTCAAAAAATCACTCTGTATATTTAGCATGGAGTCTTTATTATTTCATACAGGCAGAATATAAATAAAATGCGGAATAAAATAAAATAAACATCCAGAATGGTCAAAAACTGAAAATAGATTTAAAAACTACATTTATCTGTTGCTCCAACCTTGACTCATGTAATCATGCAAGGTTTCCAAATATGTTTTACCATCTAGTCACTAGACTAGATGGAGTTCTGTTGTAGTCAAGAAATCGTCTAAATTATACTGTGTTTACTTGCATCATACTAAAACTATTGTTTAATTGTAAAAAATGAAAATTCCTTCCTCGATGCTGCAATAAAAATTTTAGAAATTATTCTTGCAAAAATACGCAAATGAAATTCGTGTTCTAGAAGAACAATCTTAAAAGTAGGTTTAAAAATAGTTAAAACTTGCAGCTCGATTGGATGAAACCACATCTATTAGTAACTTGGCACAATTATTAGCTTACGTAAGATATGCTTATGAGGAAGGCATATATGAAGAATTCTGTCATCCTTTGGCATCACGTACAAAAGTGGAAGACGCTTATTTTAGTGGATTAAAAAAGGAAGATTTGGAATTGAATAAATGCATGGTGCTGTGGCAATGTCGCATATTTTCAAACCCTTACAGCGACGTGTATTACGATTATCACAGGTTATTACATGTTATAAGATGAAAATGATGTTTTTAACCGAGCAGAATTCGAATGCATGTGTTAATACTTGCTATTAATTCAGTCGCAAAAAAGCCTTTAAAACTTCATTAAAACAGGCATAACTAGCACCAGGAAGTTCCCAATTACAGCACTCCACCAATTAAGCGTCAATCTAAATGCACAAAGCAGAGCAATTTAACACCTCACAGGTACGGAATTCAAAGCGACTTGTTAAAATATTTTAATACGTCGCCTTCGGTCTCTCATAATGGTTAACAACGAAAACAAAACGGAATAAAAACGACACTTCAGCTTTTTCAGCATCAGATAAAGGAGTGTCGGGATTATGAAATATTGTAGTGGTTTTCGAGACGTGGGACGATTTAACTGTCATGGTAAAAGATTGACGTATTTACTATTGTTATCACATCGTCATCTCTTAAACAGGCCCAGCGCTGTTGTTGCAGTGGGCAACCGGTTTAAATAAACACGGCCCGTGTTAGAATTTCTGTCCTACGTTTCGAACAAACGAGTAAATTAATACGAAATAAAGGACACAATTAACGACCACGCCACTCGATCAGATTTGTAACAAGTAATCAATCAATCAGAMCGCTCAATATAACCTTATTTATTGCCTTCTTTATATATMGACGAGATAAGGATAATGTCACGACGTGATCTAAATTGTGAACTCGAGTTGAATGCTATTTTCGGAGCCCGCCTAGAGAGCAAATAGAGGGTGTTGCCGCAGTGAGAAAAATTTGACATTGGCATTTCAACACTGAGGTCATATGCATGTTTCATTCCATCTGTCTGCAGCAGTATATAAAACCATAATCGGTTAATGTTACATCATGCTTACGGATTAAAACGCAAAGTTTGATACTATTTCAAAAWTTATAAAAATTTTACTGATAAGAAAGGCTGCATTGCTTCATGTTGTGTCACTTTTATAAAGGTACAGGCAGGGTGGCTTCTACCAACCATTCTGTCACCTAAATCGAACAAAAATATGAAACGTATCCGACAGTTATTCCGTAAATAACGAATTGAACATGAACATGAGACAATTAGCTACGTAAGGAAGTCTTCTATAAATTGAGGGACACGCTGCAAAATACCCAAGGTGACAAACACCAGAATTAAAACCGTAGTTGATAAATTTGAGCAGAATAATTACACGCATTGCCTAATGCAATTACTGCCGGAAGAAGGAAAGCAATATTTAAAAACCAAACCAAGTAACAGGTTGGTGATTTCGATGCCCGCTAACCCAACGAACCTGATTATGCCTGTGATCTGTTGACACAATCATTGTTGTAAAGGAAAAATGGCTTTCTGCCCCGCTATAAAATTACATAAAAATATTTGATTTCTTCTATATTTGAAGACGTATATTTGGACAATTTTTAATGTGAGTAGAATGGTAAGACGCATTGTCTAATATAATTACTGCAGCATTTCTTCTCAAACGAATTTTAAAAATAGAAATAATGCATCTTCCACCGATCGGTCTTTACCTACACTTACCGTGTGCCTAGATAACAGAAACCAAACAAAAACGTCCAGTTCTGTCCTCAATAGGTTCTTCCAAACATTTTTATGCTTCTTTTATTTTATCTATATGTTAAGTTCCCAGAATAATCATCCAAAAATCTGAATTTTGTTTATAATTTTACCTTATAGAAACTATTACAAAAGTAGGGATTACTCGCATCACATTAGTTATTGACGAAGGACTACCTCTGGTCCTCTTTCCTGCCGAGAGCAATATCACCAAATCTTATAATCATCATAATTCATTTACACGTAAAGAACTGAACAATACGTTAAATAAAGAGTAGCTATCTGTTTGTACATGCTGTTAGTTTTAGACAAAGCAGAACCAAATAATAGCTCTTTAATTATTAATTTAATTCTTTTTTCATAAAAAAATAACTGGTTATAAAATAAAAACCTCTAAAATGGTCATGTAGGTTCGTTCATTGTTCGTGTAGGAATGCCGAAGACGCCCCTTCACAATACCAAAAATTACCAACGGAAACTCGTTGAAATCGATATGCGTGTTGGCTGAATTCAAATTACGACGAAATTTTATGTGCGAAATTTTAACCCGTCGCGCTAAAAACTCATTTATATTCCCGGCCGATAAGCCAACAAGCACAGGTGAAACACAAACGCTTTCCAGAAGATGTGGCATTACAATAAATTAATAAAACAAGCCGTCACCTCTCAGAAGATGATGTTTAAAACATTCCCCGTATAACTACCATTCGAAACGTGTAAAGTAACACGATACACGGACAGTGATTTACGCCGTAACTTACACAAACAAAGTGTAAAATTAATTACAATATAAAATTACCTAAACATGGCGGTGGGCATGCCCAGAATCCTAAACAGAGCCGGTCTGGCGACCCCCGCTCGGGGATGCTACTTGTTATTCTGGGTGTTTATATTTTTACGCTGGAGATTTTGTTTTAAAGCACGCACACTGAATGACATACTGCTAGGATGCTGTTGACGTATACTACCAAGTCGTCCCTGCTAAATAAAGCTCCGACAGTGGCGAGTCAAGAATGCCTCCAGGTCTGTGGTAAATGGATTTTACTGAACAGACTCTTTGATTAATTTGTTGGTTTTTGACTCAACTCAACTCAACTTTTTCCAGCTATGCACATATTGCAACTTTTTGTCGTTATGTTTTGTAGAATATGTCATTATTTGTAAGTGACATAGTCAAATAAGCATCTACAATGCCACTTTTATCCCAATATGTTGCAAGCTTCAGTTTGAACGACTCCATTCCTTACTTGTTTGCTTGTACTCTGGTTAATCATGCAACTAGCTATCATTGTTAGACGTTATCATGTCCAGAAAATAGTTTCCTGTTAATTGCTGAAGCAAAGTATCTTTAATATAGTTATCCGTAGATTATACATAATATTTTGTATCATGTCCTTAGCACATCTGTCTCAAATTCCTTTGTCTCACTAAAACCTGGCGTACATTTTTTATTTGCTTCCTCAGCCATATAATACTGCTACAACATCTTCATTCACCCGAATCCTTTACCCATTCCCACGAACACGTTCCTCGAGAAAACCTAGATACAGCGGAAACGGTCTTTATTATTGTGGGCACGGAGTACAAGCAGATGGTTATGTGGACGGGACGTTTTTCTACATTCACAAATTGCAGGTTGCACGCCACTCGCAGCTCCCTGTCTCCGCGGTAATTTATGGGTTTTTAAGTTTATTTACTTAAGTGATTTTTTCGTGGCCGTATAAAGCAATTACCCCGTTTTAATTCGGCTACTGATGGTAACGCAGGTAGGTCAATCAAATGCGTCTAATGGTACACCTGATGGTGCCGTCTCGACTTGCTAATGAGGCAGAGGGATGGACCACGTTGTACCGGAGGGTTTATTAAAAGATCGTTAAACTTACAGCTCTACCCACGAGGTAACCTTCCAGTCTTGCATTGAGAAGTGGCCTGAAATTACCACAGGGAGGAGACGGTCATATATTTCTATTCTAATTCTAAAATTAATGTAATAGTAACATAAAAAAGCTTTGTCAGAAAAAAAACCCAGCTGAAATCAAATGACGAACTTTATTACTAGAATACCATCTTCCTGTTCCCCTAAATTTTGGCGAAACGATGCTGCAGCATGAACTTAACGTTCAAAATTTATGGATATCTGATGAAGAACTTTGGGAAAATGCATAATATCTTGAATGGGAATCAAATGCCCTATTCTTTGAAGATCACAATGAAAATGCTTTGACAATCAATGCTGCACGCTATACTGGCATTATTAACCAGTTCCTTACACAGCAACTGAACATGTTTCCACAGAACAGAACAGACCGCAAGAGCATCAATGAATTTCGTACGAAGATTGTTTCCAGGTCATGTTATGAGACATTGAGTGCCCTCCAAGATCGCCAGATCTTACGGCATGTAACTACTTTTTGTGGGGCTATCTAAAATCAAGATGTTCATTGAAAAAGCACGAGATATTCGGGGGCAGAAAATGAACATTCGGGAAGAAATTGCTGATATTACGTTGGATATTATGCAGAATTTCAACGTTCGGGTTAAAGAATGCATGTAGAGAAGAGGAAGCCATTCAACAGGCATAATTTAAGAAATCAAAATGGCACACAATTATCTTGTTATTGCATTACGCTGTTTTAATTAAATACAGTTACTTCCGGAAGTACGTCGTGTTCAAAACTTCTCGTTCCCATGGTCCACCTGTTACATTTGTTTCTAAATTTACTAAAGATATCTCCGTGATTTTAATTTTGATGAAGATCTTGTGTCAGGTAATGAAGAAAATTGTAGCAGAAATTCTCGAAGGGTGTCCTCAAACCCCCATCTAAAAGTAATGTATATTATTGTATTGTCTTTATTGTTATTTTAAACAAATTTCTGTCGATCAGTTTCTCTTCTCCTTGTTATGGTTGATGTGAGCTAAAATTAACCCAGTAACCATGACAACGCCTTCAACTGACTTATGTGATTGGTTTAGATTTTAGTTTAAAACAAGAGAAGAGAAATCGGGCCTGTGTCTTCTACCTCTTACACATTTATTGTTCTTTATTTATGTTATCCTCTTCTTCATTTCCATCATCCAGTTTTCTTTTCTTCAATTCAGTTCTGTGGACGCTTTTCCGTCTTTGTCATGCCAGATTAGAAATATACAATGAAGCACACTCGTGGTGTGAACCATCACAGAAAATTGTTACTTTCCAGTGACAGTGTGACAGCTAATGGCTATTCTGGAAAATTAATGGCTCCAGTAACAGAAATGTCCAGGAACCTAAGGAGGCACCTCCGTAAATACACGCCGTCGCGTCGTTCCGGCTCGAGAGCTCTCGTCGGAGATCGCGTTCGATTGCAGCCCGTCTTGCATGAAACCAACGAGCCGTGCACGTTTTCAGTAGTTCCAAAATAGAATCGGTCGGAGCAGGGGCACGTTGCGCTCGAAAATAAACCCGTGCCCGAATATATCTGTCGACGCGAACAAATTCGCAAAAGTGTAAATATTTAACTCCCGTCCGTTCAATCAAATTTATATGGTGCGAATTAAATCCCGAAATGCTACCATGTGCTGTGCAAAGTTAAACTGCCTCCCTGGGATTTATTGGAGTTAGCGCGAGGGCGAAAACAAGGTGAGGATAATGCTCTATTTCTGGGAAAGTGGGTGGTTTTCTCGGCGTTGTGCATTCTAAGTGCGCGCCCGGCTTCTAATTAGAATAAATGATATAATTGCAAGGATTGCAAGGCCGTGCGTTTTGGAATATTAATCAGCGCGGCACCGCAACGCGTAGCATAAGACGAAGAACGACATGGATCTAGATCATCTTCGGACCTGGCTTGATCAAGCAATAAATTCCCCACTTCGTAAATCTCTCAGGGAGCGAGTTTAATTTAAGCAAACAATGCAGCAAGACTATTCGGACGTGCTATTTCCAGAGCACGTTGCACTTTTGCTGTCAGGGAACCCATAAATCGTCGCGGATAAAGAGCACCGTTACACCAATCACGCCAATTGTAGCCAATCGATATAACTACAGTCCTTGCCCAAAGGGATACCTTAGCTGCATGTAAATAAACCAGGTAGACGGGCCGAGGATTCTGCCAGGCTCTATGGTCGCGGGTGTTCGACCCTCGTTAGCTTTTTAAATGGTCACTGCACGCCACTACCCCATGACCGTGCCAAGTTGTCACGGGGTTCCATGGTTTACACGACAAAGGTGGGACCGAACACTGCAAGCAAAAAGCACAAGGCTGAAATGCATTAATCAGGATCCAGCACAGTATGCGGCGGAAGCAGTTCTTCCTCTTTTTTGTCGGGTGTTTGAATTGCACATTTTCATCTGGGAAGACAATATTACGAAAGAACGGATAATCTTCATTCATTTCTAGCTATTCAATTCAATGCACTAGTTGTTATGACAGTTTTGTAATGTAAAGTTTATCTTCACAACCGTTCAGGTCACTATTACTATATTAGTGCGCCATTAACAGTATTATCAGAACTTGCATCGGAATTTCTTCATCTTCCAATAGTTTGATCATATGTTAGAAGCCCCACATCGCGGGTATCCCCAAATTTAAAATTCTTCAA
The DNA here is from genome assembly GCA_025024175.1 of Rhyzopertha dominica. NCBI lineage: Eukaryota > Metazoa > Arthropoda > Insecta > Coleoptera > Bostrichidae > Rhyzopertha > Rhyzopertha dominica. The sequence continues at coordinate 69,220,597 of QCXZ01000003.1, read as the reverse complement.
TTTTTCCCGGTAGGGACAAATTGGTTTTGTAAAATTTTATAAGCCTCAGGAGTCAGGACGCCAATCATCTATATGTCTTCTATCTGCTGGTATATGTTATGCGACAATACACATTTAAGTATTATGCCTTTTCCTACTATGGACTAGGGCTATGTTTTCTTTATTATATCATATAGACACACATCTAGCATCAATCCTCTCGATGAAAGTTATGACCCAAATATACATGGGTCTATATATACTTATAAAACTGCATTTTTACCATTGCTAGCTACCCATTTTTCCTCTCAGGCAATGTTTCGCCAAAAGATATAACTCAAACGTTTCACATTATGATAACTTTCCAGAGACCTTTCTTTTTTGTTGTCTAAGTCTTCATCTAGTCATCTAAACACCTCTTTGTTACGAAAGAAACAAATTTGACAAAGTGTCCAGCGAGCCTACAAGAACACACATGCTAACGTCACTTGTGGAGTAAAATCAGTCCAACGCAAATTTTAATTGTAAATTTAGCTTTCCTTTTAGCCGACCACCTTGACTGTCGCCCCAGGCTGCAAGCCATTGTGAACAACGCAACTGACATGATGACTGATGACCGTACATTGTGACTTTAGCTCTCCCAACTATTGCTTTTCCCCTGCATAGGTTTCGCATTAGCTCGACTAAAAACGCTACTAGAAAAAAAGATCGTCAGTAAACAGCAAGACGTTTCTTATTACGTTCGTAGGTCCATCGCGGCAAGAGCTACAATCTGCAAAATTCGTTTAACGTTAGCTCTAATTGCGTACGTGTCTTTTTGCTTTTAGAGGGCTTATCTTTCGACGTCCATTAACTTTATCAAATGCTGACGCCACGGGTTCCTGTAAGCAGTTAGGTATTTTCGCTAAGCTTTCTGACTTTGCCACTTGTGGCTTGACCCTCTTAGTACCGTAACTCTGCAGGTAGTTTTCCTCGTAGGGTCGGGCAGGTRGTGAGGCTGTTTTGACAGGGGCGAAATTTCTGCCAAGTAGGCACTTCCAAAATGCATCACGTGGAAGTGATGTGTTACTATCTAGAGAACTTTTAACAGGAAGAAGTATCTTATCAGTTTCCTTTTTATATTCGCATGTGGTGTTGCTAATTCATTTGCTGTTTGTTATGTTAATCCTTGGCTCATTGTGGACTGAGATAATTATTGTATAATTATATGAAAATGACAGTCTAATGTGAAACCTCGATGATATATCCGCAAACGAAAACTTGTACTGATAGAAGTATAAGTTTTCCAAGCACGAAGTACGATTATATTGCATCATTTATTGAAGACAGAAAATGTTTGCAAGCAGTTCACAAAATTTAAAAAACTGTTGATTTAATATCTTTTCTCTAATTATATTATACTGTTGGGTCAAACCTTAATGTAATTTTCACTACAACCTTCTGCAAAAAGATTTTATACGAAACATCAGTTTAAAATAATAATCATAATATATTATTTGGGCTATAAAAGCCATAATAGCTTAATTTGTCGTGATAGTATAATGTTTACAGCTCTATATGAGGTCCTATTATAATAAATGATTATATGATTTAGCATAAACAAAGGCTGTTGATAAGAATATAACTTCAAGCAACTTTTTTTATGGTCACATCTTTCTATATATCCTATCGCATTCCACGAACAACTAAAATATTTATGAATGAATATTGCCCATATTAAGCGACTGTTGATAGTATGCACCTCGAGTATTCATTATTTCGCTGCATTATCAATTCATCTGAAGCGTGAGCTTATCTCGGCAAACATATTTTATATTCCAAGCCGGACATCACGAAATATGGCAGAGATGGCTATGGGTTCGTGATTGATCGGATGTCTAACGTGATGGGTTAACATGAATAATACATTGTTAGTTTACTTAACGCCCACGAGGCTAAAATAATAAATGCGCTGAGCTCGTTACGAAACGGTGGAAGTCGAAGACAGTAATTCAGATCTCTATGGTAAAATCTCATCAAGAAATTAATTTTTTGCATTTTGTTCTGTTGTCAAGGCATCAGCTAACACCGGATGCCACCGGAGGTAGCTACATTCATTAGTAAATCACTGCCACACTTTCGCACGGCATTTGAACCTTGAAATGATACTTTGAATGTCCGAATCAAATTAAAATTGCTTTGTTATGTGAGCAGTGAATTAACGAGATTCCTGCGATTTCCATTTGGTGTTGAAATAAATTATCTGCTGGGTTTGCGACTGTGAAAGTTCGTTAAGTCATTAATGGCGAAATATGTTATAACAAAAAAGTAAAGGACAACAATAAACATAACCGCTACTTTGTAACGCATTTTAGCAAAGAAAGTTCTCCCTTTGTACTAGAGGGTATTGATAAGTTGGTACCCTAATACAGAGAGGCCTAAAATTTTTAGATGAAGCTTTCTTAACTGAATACACTTTTATTTACTTTGGAAAATAAATAGCAGTCACAATCGTCAAGTTAGGTGAATATGGAGGAGGACGCACCAGTTTGAACCCAAAATTTTTGTGCAGTTTTCTCGATAATTGCAAATATTTTTTGTTGGTATTGCTTTACTTATCTGTAAATAATCAATGAAAAACTTTTCACCCAATTTTTGACCCGGAACTCTTTTGTCGTAAAAATGTAGCCAGGTTTTATCCATGGTGACATTTACTTCTTTAAATCAATCTCAGATTGAATACGAAGTTTGCTTTTCGCAGAATTGTTTTTTATACACAAATCGACGTTGACAGTTGTGATGAATTCATTAATATGAAATGAAATGCTGTATATTTTAGTCCGAATCCTCGGTCTGATAATATGAAGTCATGGTCTGCAGCGATGTTTTTAGGAGTTGACACAGGATTCTAGCCATCTTTAATGCATAATTTTCCCCTCTAAAAGAAGCAGACCAATTCTTGACGGTGGCATAATATAGCAAATCTCCTTACACCGTAATCGTTTTAGGTACAAATACTTCATGATAGCTCGATTATAGAATTTGTTGATTCTCTCACTTGCAACTTGCATGCTGTTTAAAATATAGCTTCTATATGATTTAAACTTCTGATGTTAAAGTAAAGTTAAAGTCAAAATATATTGCTATGGAAACAGTCAAGGCTGACTATTTATCGGTACCCCCTCGTTTCAACAGGTTCTCAGCGACTGAGATAGTGTAATGAATTGTGTCTTTTTCCACATCCCTTGTTGATCTAATTAAACGTATTGACACGACATATTTTTACCAATACAGGTTTTCAGCTTGTATGGAGGAGAAGCAAAACTAGTTTCTACAAGCATTCGATTTGAGTGGCTCGGTGCTAACGAATACAGTTGCGGATAAGTTATTAATATAAGTAATGAAATCCGGTAGTTTAGCGCATATCATGCCACCCAAGGCGTAAAACTATCTCTCAGGCCGTACTACAGATTGCTTCCTTTTAATCATGTAATACACTAGCTGTTTCATGAAAATAAACATTAGTAATATGCCGATTTAGTAATCCGTCAACTCTATAATATATGCGATTGTTTGGCTATAGCACTATATATTTGTTTTAGACCATTCTGTTGTATAGAAACCGTATTTACTACGATAGTTCACTGAACAATTTGGGATTCCAGTACATATTCTTATATTGGTATATTCTACTCGTATATTGTTCTTCAGACATCTGCATCTTCACTTAGAGCAAAGTACTTTTGATGTCCCCTTCCCGTAAGCTAGTAATACATTTTTCATTAATCATCTGCACATTCTTGCTTTTGAACCACCTGTGGAAGTCTCCTGATATCTTCTTTAAATTAATTCGGACAACAAATTCACACTTCGTGCACCAGATTTTTTTAATAGTCGTATTTCAAGTGTGAATTGTCACATTACTCGAATTCTTCATACCTCTTGTAATAGCACAAAAAAGACATTTTGTTTATAAACTGTTGGCCACTGTGGCCACCGTGATGCACCAATTTTATTTACAGTTGGAAGGTGTCTTTCAGAGCCAAGAAAAGAATTTGAAAATGGGATTACGAAAAATGTTAAACGACTTGCGGCCGATAAGCAAGTAACAGACCTGTTGCGATGATTGCAAACCTCCACTGTCATCTTGGTTTACCTACAACAAATCGACCTAATGATGTTAATAAATATTTGATTAGATTGCGTTTGTAAGGAATACAAGAAAACTTGTCAAATATAACAGAATATCAGAACAGAAGAAAAATGTTTGATTTCCATGTTGGTCAGTTTGATTCAAAGTTGGTAAAAATGTTTCAGATTAATTTATTATTTAGTAACTTTTTCTGTTTAAGGATTGTATTGCATTGGCATGTAGAAGAAAAGGCCTAAAAAGGGTTTTCTAAATTTCAGTATCACAGCTACTTCGATTATTTCGGTTGAGGTTTGTAACTTTACTTTTATTCATTTTTTCAAACTTGTTGATGCAATGGCGTATTAGCGAGAGGAAACATGTATAGGGTGTTCCATATTTCTGAAGTGTCATACTCCTGGGCTAGTATAAGGTCTCATATTTCTCTTCTTCATGAAGTTATTATACTTTATCCCACTAAATCACCACCCTGTATATCAGAGGGGGACATTTTTGCTTCAATGCTTTGCGGTTCCAATGTAAAGGTAGTTGCATCAATTACTGTCCCTGTCACAGTGGAATTTGGTATCCCGCCTCCTCTAATACATTGTAAAATTTAATATTATCATCAGCTCTTCCCAACTTGCAGTCTCCCGGTAAAAACAAAATCGCACAAGGCGGAGCGCCGGTTAAGATGATTAACGCGCAATATCGAAACAGAAGAGCAAACACGAAACCCGGGCCTTTTATTAGCCACACGTTTCGGGACCACACACGCCAATTTCGACATGATTTACGCCCCGCCGGCCCCGGGATAACAACCGGGAAATTTCGCCGGTGTTAAATATCTGCAGGTCTGTTCAGTGTTTGTCTTTATCGATGGGTCTCCGGTAATGTCCCCCGAAGTCGTGCTGTGCCACCAGCGCGCTATCTGATGTCTACCATCGGGGACATAAAGTGCACAGGCAGACGCGGACCCCGACCAACCTGTACCCACCAACATCATGCAGATGCCGGTCTCCCCATGTGGCTCTCGACTACACGACCGGTCCGCTTATTTAAATTAAATATCTTCTTCTATTTGTACAGCACACCTATAAGTTGATGCGCCGGTCGTTATCAAGTGGGTGATTCTGCAGAAACTGCTGCCATGTTCGAATAAATGAAAATGGGCCCCGCACGCCGGCATGTGGGCTGGGGAGGAATGGGGGAATTGTTTTTGGTCTGGGATTGTATAGTTATCCCAGTCTTATGAGGATATATTGCCACAACTTGAGGTCTTTTTTTAGAATATATCCACAAACAGCTCATAAATCATCCCCAGCTGCAGGATACAGGCTATTCAGTATTCGGTCCATCTTATCGACTTCGTTTCTAATGACGTCCACCACACTAGTACGAGCCCAAACAACTATAGGTTCGGACACTTGATATTTTTCAGATTAAATAATTTTTACGATATGTAAAACATATTTTTCAAATTGATATTAATATCTTCAAATACAACTATATACATGCTTACTCTGCGGAAAATGCATGAGTAGAAAAACATATTATGTTTAAGAAATTAGTGCTTATTCAACACTATAACAAATTCGTTGTCAACTAAATCTTCGAACACTAATGTTATTCATGAGATATTTTAATCAGGGCGGCTATGAAAACAAAACATAATATTGGAAATTAATGCGACACCGCTTCTGTCAGTTTTGCAGTTAATTTTGTTATGTGCATAATAAATAATGGCTCGAGGAAAAGCGTTGAGTATTGAGTTGCGTAATCTTATTGTAAAATTGCGTCTAGATGGTAAGAGTGGGCGAAAAATCGCAAAAGATCTCGATTTACCTGTGTCAAGTGTTGCTGACATTATCAAAAAATATTCATCAAGTGGTTCTGTTGCAATTGGAAAAAGCACTGGACGAAAACGGATAATTAATGACAGAGATGTTCGAGTTTTAATTAGCATCGCAAAGGAAAATCGCCGGAGTAGTCTACGAGATTTAAATGCAATATGGTCAGAAAGAATAAAGAAAAGWGCTTCTACAGAGATTACTCGTAAATACCTCGGAAAGCGGGGCTATAAATTTTATAAAGTAAGTTTAATAGGTAAGTCTCTTGTACTCAAAAAGTAAAATTATATTAATTATTCAACAGGCAAAAGAAAAACCACTGCTGACTATCTGCCAGAAACAAAATCGACTAAAATGGGCAAAACGAAGACAAAATTATGAACAAAGACAATGGAACAGCATCATTTTTAGTGATGAGTCAAAATTTGATGTATGCGTCGGTGATATGCGAAAGAGAGTGATTCGTAACAAATCTGAAACTTACCACAAAGACTGTTTAAAACGGACTGTTAAGTTTCCTGCTAGTGTTATGATCTGGGGATGTATGTATGTCTTCGAAAGGTGTTGGATCTTTGCATTTTATAGATGGTACTGTGAACGCCCAAAAATACATTGATATATTGAGAACCAATTTACTCTCATCAGTAGAAATTTTAGTTGATGATGGCGAATGGACTTTTCAACAGGACGGCGCATCTTCGCATACCGCGAAAATTACAAAACAATGGTTTCAAGACAACTCTATTAACGTTCTGGACTGGCCCTCCAGTAGCCCGGATCTTAATCCTATAGAGAATCTTTGGGCCATAATGAAAAGAAAGCTAAGAAAGGATCCCCAAAGAAATATTGAAGGTTTGAAACAAAGAATTTCGGAAATCTGGGAATCTATAACTGCAGAGGACTGTCAAAATCTGTTAAATACAATGTCTGACCGAATAAAGGCAGTAATTAAAGCCAAAGGGGATGTAACTCAATATTAAGGTGGTCTGTCCGAAGATTTAGTTGACAACGAATTTGTTATAGTGTTGAATAAGCACTAATTTCTTAAACATAATATGTTTTTCTACTCATGTATTTTCCAAAGAGTAAACCTGTATATAGTTGTATTTGATGATAGTAATATAAATTTGAAAAATATGTTCTACATATCGTAAAAATTACTTACTCTCAAAAATATGAAGTGTCCGAACCTATAGTTGTTTGGGCTCGTACTTAAATTAGGAGAATAATAGTGCTTCTCAATTCCTTTTTTAAGACCACTCCAAATAAGTTCAACAGGATTGAGAACGCAGAAGTAAGGAGGCAGTCTGTCTACGATATATGTCCTTCTTATTTTGCAATTTAATCGACCCTGTATTTGCTGTGGGATATTCAGATCTTTAAGCCTGCTCAACATGCCTTTTTTGTGTGACTTTGGTGAGTTCTTCGATGTTATTTATCCTCATATTCTGGTAGCCTGATCAGGTTTTTTATTCAACTGTTCAGAATGGTATTTTGCATTATCCATTAGTGTTACATTATTAGGAGGTAGAAATAGCAGAAATACCAGGTCTCAAACAATGAAGCATCCATATCTTGCTGCGTTTCATTTTCATACTCCTTTAGAATTGTTTCGGGTTCCTGCAAGGTATAGGGATGAGATTCAAATTGTTATCAGGCAGCCAAGTGGCGAACACGTAGTTATTCGATCTTCGTTACGTAAGATTTCTGAAAGCGCATACATTTCAGCCTTACAAATCCTAACAGGAGCAGTTGATGGATCGGATCTACTTTCAAATACTCCATGTTTGGACAGGGACTGTTGGTGATCTAGTATTAGGACCAATATTGTTTCCTTGACCTGTGGAAGGCGTTATTCCACCTTCTAACAAGATGGATATCTAGAAATATCGGAAAAGTCAATAACGCTTAGAACCCTGCAATACGTTGCTTATTGTGTTAATTAATTTCTACATTCGAAGTGCAAGCACGTTGATTGTAGTTTAGATAGAAATGAACACGGGCAACAGTCCACAGCATAACAAGAGCACTGACACTCATGCTTGCATTCCACAAATGTTTCAGATACGGCAATCGGTAGCATAGCAATTTATGCGGCGCGCTAACAAGCAACAATTATCGAATCATCATCTAGCGTTGGCCAGATCGATTACTGTACAAAATTTGATAATGGGCCGTCTACACGGTAATTTTAGAGCGCACGTCTCGCAGGGCAAAATAAAAGTGCTGCTATTTTTAAACAATCAACTGTTTGACGGACGGTTGCATTTAGGCAATATGGGACGTTAAAAAACCTGACAGACCCTCGTAATATGACTTTCCCGAGTAAATAAATAAGCCGTTTGAGACGTTAAAACAATAAGCCGCAGCGCCGAAAATAGAACGGTTGCCCTGTTTTTTAATTGTGCTGTTATCTCCGTGATTTACACGATATAGCGGATCTTTATCCGCAATTGAAAAGTGTGTTGGTCTGAAAAAAACCTGAACAGACACAATGGCCCGAGCTGGATCCCATCTATGGCCGCGTTGACCTCTGCGGCAGCGGTCCATCCGACGTACAATACCGCGCATTGATATTTTTCCAAGGAAGAACTCGCAATGGTCCACTCGTGAAAGTCGTGTGCACTTACAGATACACTTCAGTTTTCTACCATTAGCAGCAAATACGTATTCAATTCAACGGCCAGATAGGATCAAAACAAAAATACCGACAAAGAGTTCGAGCGCGGGTCATTTTTCTAACGTCTGATAGATAGCCGGCTCTTTAAAAGCGTGGCTCTCTTTCTTCTGTGAACGTATGGCACTTTACTGTTTTTGTAGGGTATTTTCGTCGGTTGACACGCTCCATCTAGCTTAAAACAGCTAACTGAAGTAGAAAATATATCACACAGTAAAAACGAACAAAAGTTGTGATACTGTTGGAGTAATGAGCACATCACAATTAATCTTGTTACGAGACGTCTTCGATAAATGCGGATATCGAACTCAACTTTCTTTATTTACACACTAGTACCGAAATACACTACAGTATAACACTATTAGTTCAATACACTACTATTCCATCACTATATAGTAATTCAAAACACTACATTTCACTACAGTCGCTCTAAAACACTTTGGAATACTTGGGCCGCTTTTTTGCTTGCTTCGTCGCTATTCAAATCAGACCATCTCGGTTATGGTTTTTTTTATCGACTAATGAAAATTTCTGGAATAATCTGTCTGAATATACTGGATGAATCGAGTGATTCTAGCTGAGAGCACCATCAGGAATTTTGTGACCAATTTACCAAACAATATTATGTCCGATCGTATCGTGCTTCCATCTTCCCAGATTACATTGGGGATGAAGAAAATAAAAAACGAGGCTAACCGACATCGGCAGACATGATCCAAGTGTGGCTTATAGAAAACTCTTCATTAGCAATGGAATAGCTTCACAGCGTTGTTGCCCCCTTGCTAGAGGATTAAAAAAAATGGTTTCTTTGTAAATATCGAGCATTTATCTAGCAACTTCTTTGTTTTCTCAAAACCGATCTATTTAATATCCAGCTATGCGTAGTAAATAGTTCTCATTATGGATGGTACCTTTCTCTCGCGACGACTGTTTGAAACAATTGATTTCCTGGAATTGTTTTCCGACTGGATCCGTTACTTTGTCGGTTTAAATAATTCGAAATCCATTGTATATCTCGAGGACAGAAAGGGCATCTACTTCTAGTAATAGACCATAGCAGCACACAAAATTTGCGCAAGCATTCCTAAATTACGGCTGCACCAATTTTATAATCATTTCTCGAATTATTTAATTGGACACATAGACATCTGTATAATTGCTCTAAACTGTTATTAACGCCAGCAAATATCTAATCAGCGTTCATGATATTAAACAAGTTTGCACAACATAACTGCGTGATCCAATGTTGATTTGTATATGTACCAGTTCTGGTACTACGGTCGTTAACGTTTTAAACATTAAATGAATTTTTGGCAATTACTGAATTGGATATTTTTTATCATGAAGAGTAAAGAATCAATCCAGAACATCTAGAGTCAATTTCGTGTAGGTAATCGTGAGGTCATGTAGTGATATCCAAGACAAACATTTTCGAGACCGGGATTTTTCAACTTATCAAGGATCGCCTTGAAAATATCGTGCAGTTGCCCAGTGCAACTGCATCTGTTTCTACTCCGCCGTTTCCTTTTTCAACTTAGGACTGTCACATTTTAACCACCACACCTACGAACTGCACGTATCTGTCATCTCACAAAGCCGACCCGTCTCATCCCACGCCGTTTCGTCCCCGTTCCTAACTACCCTGAAAACCGGAATGTTTGTGCCCGTTCGTGTAAAATGCGCTCTTTCGTATTTGTTTTGCTTATCGTTCTCGGGTTGCTTGCGCCTAGACGGAAACGGCTAAAAATATAACCGGAGTTTATTTTATACAAAAATTTATATAGTCACCGGAGCTTCGGTATCGCCGCATTATTTTTGTAATAAAGATCAAAAGTGCGTGGAGATGTATACACGCAGTAAAGTTCCTGAAAAATGGTCTAGCTTGGACTCGTTGTTGCGTGAGTTAATTAGCACTTCGTATTTTTGGAACTACTATCTGAAGCCCACACGCTAAAATTTGTAAACTTTGCTCCACGAACAAATAACAGAGTCTTAATGGTGGAGGCGAATTTACTGTTCTGAAATCTTAAAAAATGTTGCTGTTGAGTTACACGTCGTTAATGGAAACTATTCGTTATTGTTAATATTTATATAAGGAAATCAAGACAAGCTTTTAAGAATTTTCTAAATGTCCTTTATGTTACTGTTTTCTAATATCAAGAAGGGAATGCAAAAAGACATGTAGGGAACCATTTGATCGCGACTAAATAATTTATTGTTTGTTGTGCTCTATTATCATCGTGACTGTAGCATATTTTTTTTGTTTTCAGAACGTACTGGAACTGTGATACTGACGGATGAACACGTTTCAGCAGGTGTTTGGGACAACTTCGGTAGTCATCAAATAGGTAGGTTTTACTAATTTTAATACAAATCATAATATGTCCCAAATCTTCCTTTTTGGATAAGTTTGGAAATAATTCTTCCTCATTTCGGTCATTTTTTAGTAAAAGTTGATCTTGTTCGATTGTGGTATTTGATGAATCCAAGATCTCGTTAACTTTGTTACTTATACAATGTTTGACTAATCAATATCAATATTTAAAAAAAGTTCTTTCGTTCTCCCAGTAAACCGTAATTGTACGATATCTTAAAATAATGTGTTGACATCTTACATTCTTCAAGAACATTAAGAAACCATTTAGAACTGCACCTTAAACAAGTAGAAGCAGCCCATACATTAAGATAACCAGCGTTCTAAATGAATATGTAAAATGCACGTCATGTAGAAGGACATCTCTTGTTGAATATTTCACACAGAACCTCAAGTGTCATAGTTATCACGTAATGCACGCTTATTTAACGACCTTTCTTGCAGAGTAAATATTGCCGTAATGCTCGGGCAGCGGAAATTTTACCAGCAGGTGAAAATAATAAAACTTGGAAAGCGTTTTCTGTTGATTTTACCTATTACTGTAAGCACGTAACTGTTCGGGCTTTAAAACATTTTCATACTCTCCAAGGCGATTATGGAAACGACCCCAGGCCGTAAACCGGCAGGTTATTTATTGTCGGCTGACTTGCCATATTTATGACGTTCAAAAGACCCAACTACTTCTGAAATGGCCACCATAAAAATACAAATACTTCGTAAATCTGTTCGACAGCTCCTTTGAACTTGGGTTCCCCTCTTTTATCGGTGACCTCGATTGTTCGATGTCAAGTTTTTCTTTAAATGACGTCGTTCTGTTTTACTTTGAAGATGATTGTCCTAGAAAACGTTTGCGGCTGGGAAATTCCTTTCTATGATTTTAATTCAATTGTAGTTACAAATATTGTGCTTCGTTGTGATTTTCGTCGAATATTAATGATTGTAATACTCCATCACCAACAATACTTGCCCAAACGTTGACCCTTTGGATATTTAGTCTGATTTGAACGCTCCAATTCTTTCATCGTTTACCTACAAAGCTGAAGTCTTCTACTAGGATGGTCTCCAGTCAGTTTCTGGAGAGCTGTCAGTATGTAGGGAGAAGAAGATCGGTTAACTTCTTGTTCGCTCCTAACATGGTTGGAATATTTTAGGGTAGGTAGGGTAGGTAGGTAGATAGGATATCGGTAGTAAATTGAGATATTTCTCTATAAATGAATGAATAAGTTGACAAGAAATGTCAAATAATGATTATTCATTTCGGCACAAATGGGAGGAACAAACGCAAGAAAAATTTGGAATTAGTTTGAGTATTGTCTCTGTTCATATTTTTGTTTTCATCGTACGTTCTCCTAGGGTTGGCACTTTTTATTATTGTATTTGATGTAGGGGCTAATAGTTTTCATAATCTTGGAACTCGCTACATCATATTTGTTACTAGAAAGATTTTGAACTGATTTCATTGATTCCTTTATTTGACTGAACAAATAGTGGCTGTTGACTGCAATAAAATAATATAAAATTGACTAGATTACAGTGAGTTATTTCGCATTTTAGTAAAAAAGGAAAAATGCGCGGCTATGGATTTTTAATTTGACAAATTGGAATAAAATAATCATGATGTGCATATTGTGATAGCAGCTGTTAAATTGAACCGATGCCAGCGTCGGTCAAAAATGCCTGATGCTAGAGGCATGATTCCTTGTCAAGAATAACACACGTTTATTTAAAAAGTGCTACTTCTCGGGTTACAAAACTGTTGATTCAACCTGTCATGTTTCATATTAGTGTTTTAAGTTGCTTTTAATAGCTATTTTGGTAGGGTGTGAACCAGGTAATTTCACACCCGTAATTACATATCCACGCCGTTGTTTGAGCAGGGCCCGGTGGTGTGTTTACACTTTTTATTGTTAAGCAATAAAATCCCGCTTAAACAGCCAGAGACAGTTAAAATAATCAAACCTCAGCCCCAAATGTCTCCATTATACCCAGTTATAAAATCTACATAGTTTTTTCCCTCGCCACCAAATACACTAAACCAACAGTTTTAAACACGTGTAGAGCCAACATACACAAACAATCGTAAAGCAACGGGCTCGTTTCCTTTTGCAGTAAATACTCATCGCGTTCGTGTTGTACGCTTCCTCGTTCAGACTAAACGGAGCAACTGCCAGACGCCCGCTAAATTCAAGCCCCCGGCCTTGTTTACCTTTTTCTGAAATTAACCTGAGATTGTTTTTTCGTATGAGGGCGACAAAATATTTTCGGAGAAGGAACTCAAAAATTGGGTTCATCTTATGTTCAGTGGAACGCCATTACACATCAATTGTTGAAAGAACAAATATTGTGTTCAAAAATTGAAACAGTTCGATGCTTTTGCACGCACCCAGAAATAGCGATTAAAGATGTCTATAGTTTGCTAGTCCAGCAAATTGAACAGCAAGTACACATAAAAAAACAAAAACAAAAACTGGCTCCGACAATGTTAAAAACGTTCAAAAGAACACCGTAAAGCGGTTAAAACTTCCAAAATGAATACTGCAATACATGCGGCGTCGAATTTAAGGAAATTAAACAAAAGATTTGATAGATTTATTGGCGTTTTTTTTAAGTAAGTCGAAGATCAAAGCAAATGTTAAAGATTCGAAATGTTTCCGGTTCGAAAAGAAAAAATCTACTATCCCATGCCGCCACTGGATGGGTCCTGGCGGGTGTTTCTGGAACCCTACGGAGCCGATCCGAAATGTACCACACCGTGGGGCGTCGACGTGAACATAGGGCTTGTTTATGAAGTGACGACCAAGTATAAATCTCCTTCGCCTCGGATAACCTATTTGAATACGCGATGGTGCGCTTCTTTACTTCGAAAATTAACCTTAAACCGCAGACGGACATCATAATCCGGGAGGAGCGAGCGAGCAGTTATAAATCACGCCGTTAATCCCACGAATTCCGGGAAGAAAAACGTCGAAAAGAAACTACACCTGTGCTGGAACAAGAGTTTCAGGAACTGCTCATTAATGCCGCCATCCGCGACCTCGTATGAGTTCGGGGTTAAAAAAGTTGGTTCTAAATGGTCAGATGACGGGGCCATCAAGTGCCGAGTTGCATAATTCATCGCGTTAAACCACCATAAAAGGTTAGTGCCTCTAAAACTCGCCCAAAGTAAATATTTTTAACGGGTTTAATGTCTTAATATGAACATGGGTAGCCTCCCGATTAATTTTACATAAGTAGTTAAATTAAAAGGTAACGGTGTACGGAAACGAGCGAATTCTTCTTATAGGGTTCACTTTCGCCAACTTGCTCGGCTACAGTCTCCAGCAACAGTCACAGAATGAGAACAAATGTAGATGAAATTTGCTAGGTGACAAGTCGGAATAACAAAATTTTTCTGCTCTTGCGGCGAAGAATTCACCTCGCAGATATAATATAATATAATATAATAATAATTTTATTCCAATTCATACTTCCATACATTACAGAAAGAGATTAACATAGAACAGGTTTTCTTGTACGAAAAGGAGGGATTGTAGTCAGGTGGTTGCAAGCATGCAGCCTCTGCTCTTCCCTACAACCTACAAAGTATACTAGAAAGAAAAAGAAGGGAGCAAAGAAAGAAAATTAAAAGAGAAGAAGAACAAAAGGAAGAGATGTAGAACGGTAAAGCTGTAAGCTAAATAGCGCTAAATACTCAATAGTATCCTGATAACATTTTATTGAAGTAGGTGCTGTTTTAGTTTTATTTTGAAAGTGCTCGCGGACAGAGTTTTTATATGAGCTGGAATTGCGTTGAAAACTTTAGCAACATTATATGAAAAACCCCGTTCAAAGAATGTACTCTTATGTGCCGGAATAGTAAGCAAATCTTTTCTTCTGACGTTTACATGATGTACATCAGTTCTGAAGGATATCTTATTATATAGATATCTAGGTGTGCTAGTTTCAATAATTTTTTTAAATAGATTCCATGGTGAGCCATTTGGACTGCCTCAATTCTCCCGCAACGCCTGTACACCGACGAATACCATAAGCGAAACGTAAACAGGAGTTCTGTACGCGCTGGATTTTCTTCTTATATATGCTGTCGATACAATTGTTATAAACTACGTCACAAAAATTGAAATGTGCGAGCACCAAAGAGTCTGAAAGCATGAGCTTTAACTCAATGTCCATACAGCGTCGATTGGAATATAAAATTTTTAGAGTACTAAACGCTCGCTTTAAACATGTATTAACGTGGTCTTTAAATCTTATATTTTCGTCTGGAGGCCCAGATTTCGAACTACACTACGGTAAGGTAGATTGACACCATTTAATTATAACTTAATTTTTTCCTTCGCTGCATTAATTTGCGTAGGTTTTCCAAAAAGAATTACTGCTGACTTTGAAGGATTAATACTTAAACAATGTTTCTTTGAGATGAGTGACAGGTTATTCAGATCACTATTCAATTTTCGACAGGCACTTTCCCATTCCTCTGAGGGAAAAGACAGATATACCTGTGTATCGTCAGCATACTGATGAGTACACTAAACAATCACAAATTTTTCTTGAATATATAGTGCACAGGAACGGACCAAGAATCGAACCCTGAGGAACACCAGCCCTAACAGATGTGACCCAAATCTGAAATGAACTTTAAGAATTAACACAAACGGTCTGTTTATTGTGTACGAAGTCGCGCAAATAAAGAAATCCACGATCAAACGTTTCCCTTAAAAAGCCCGACATTTCCTAAACTAAATGCGCCGGCATTATTACAAAGCACCTGAGCAAACTCCTATTGCTCACGACTTCCTGTCTATTTGAAACCGTATTCAAGCATAATGCGTTGATTCSCATCAACAACTTCTCAACTAGAAAATTGCGAAATCAGGGCACAACGGCAGCGATCTTATGACTCATTAAAAAGCTTTTACGATGCGTGTGAGAAATGTTACAAAAAAACGTCCCCTCGATCGCAGCCCTGTCAAATCACGTGGTCACCCCTGTACTTCTCCACCCCTAAGTTAAACATCCTCCCACGTAACTGCATTTCTATGCACTCCGACGCCTGTAGAAATGGAATGAGTAATGCGGATGATGCGAGTATCTCGCCCCAAATAAATTCACTCTAATTGACATTCGGTCTTGGGGTAGTCACCCCCGTTCATCAAAGAGTGACGTGCGCTCCTGAGATGCAATTATGTCACGATTTCCTAAACTCGTATTATGAAATGCGAACTATACGAGCTATGTAACGTTGCAAAATACAAATTAGCGTATGTTTGTTTATCATTTGACATTTTAGAGATGGTAATTGCTAATAAACTCGTGTAATTAATAATTATATTGGCGGTTGTAAAGTTACATTGTATTAGTGTGACCTTGATAGTCTGGTGGTATTTCAGATATGTAGATCGTCTTTTAGAGATATACATATTACATTAGAAATAACTCCTAAAATTTATATTTCGTTTTGAGACATATGAACTACACACATATTTAGAAGCTGCTTGTCACTTTCCAGGACCAAATTCCGGTGATTTATGTTGTTTAATATCTGTTGGTATTAAATAATTGTATAAATGGACAGACCCAGAAAAAGAAACTGTTAAATTGTGTTTCGTACACCACCAGTGGTGGTACAAGTTCTTTTCTATTATTTGCTTTCATTCCTAATTCGATCTCGTTCCTTACTGTCGAAAAACTGGTTTTCTTTTTGACAAATATAGAGCAACAGATCTTTTTTTCAAAATTAAGGTGTTTAAAAATTCGTCAAGCCAGAATTGTCCAAGGCCTACTAGCAAATCACTACGATTTATACTCTCAAGGACAAATTTTCATCCATTTTTTGTTGAACCATCGTGTACTTTTTAAGAATATTTGCTCATTATCATGAGCTATCTGTATGGGTACTTAAAAAATAAAATTATGGAATGTTTGCTATGTAAAATCATGGATAAATGACGGTCAATAGCTGTACAGTGGTGTTGAGTAAATGTTTGATGTTATACAAAGAGAAATATTCGCATTTTTGCCAATAAAACAGCTCAAATTACCATATCAACCGTTTTGTTGTGCCGGGCGGGTGCTTTTTTTTCAAAGCAACGACAGCTCAAGAGCCTGTTTGCTATGGAACAAATGGAAGTAGAATAAACATTAATAATTTCGACGCACCATGACAGGCAGAATTGCGCCTCAATTATTTTCGTTGGCCGCTGCCACATTGTTGAACTGACTCAATTGCGTTTGTGTTGTTAATCCGCCAGGCGAGCACTCGAGGTTTTGAAAGATAACATTTACGATCGTTTAAACGGCGGAATCAAAGAGAATGACTGTGGATTTCGGATTATAAAAAAGAGGAGCCCGAGCATCTCGCTGGCCCCTACGTTAATTGGCGCTCCTAACAAGCGAGCGATTTAAATGCAGCATTCAAATTAACCTGGCTTCATTAACGCCGCATCAGATTTTGTCGAGGGTATAAATAGGAGGAATCGGTACGATCGGCAAACACACTCAGGTCGCCAGATCCATGAAAATTACCTGTATTTAGGGGGGAAATTAATTACATTTGAGAATGCGAAAATTGAAAACAGCAAAGGCCCTAGAATCGTGTCTTGTGGAATGATGTGTATGCATTTTTGATCATATTTTGCTGTTCTTAAGGTTTTCTATGTTGTTGATCTACAGGGTCTTTGAAATTCAAATTTTAGGTGCTCATTTCAATAGAAATTCATTATCTTCTGTTGATATGTGTACTAGGGAATCTACAGTTTATAAATGATATCTTCCAAAGAACTCGACACCCAAAAGAAATTGATCTAATGGGCAACCGACGAATAAATTGCTGCAGAATTTCGCTAGATTATTTTTCCTGGGAAATTTCTTTGGATGTGTGGCATATAGTAAACTGTAGCCCTTCTACTTGACTTCTGTCAATATAGAACTGAGACAGCTGTCTGAACAAAAACTCATATAACAAGTATACATTATAATAGCTGAGCATAGCCAACGTTAACAAAATCATGGCCCCACGTTGGGCGCCAACTAGTAACGAAACGTATATTTGTGAAATAGATACCTATGTCTTCGGGGTCTGTGTTAAAAATTAATAAAAATCCACTCTTTCAGGTCGGTTCCGATACCCAAATTATCACGATTACTTCGTTCTAGGCAACCCGAATGGAGTAACATGGTAACCGTGGAACACACCCTGTCCATCGTGGGAGTGTGCAACTTCGAATGACCGCATGCAAATCTCCGCGAATTTATTTAAGTACAAACATTGGCGTGTCGGGTATTTTTGCACCGTCCGTTCATTAACGATCTCGTTAGCGCCGCAACCCGTTTAAATTTATTCGTTTCGTGTGCATATGAGCTCCGTAGGCAGCGAACAAGTTCTCGAATTTTTTGCCACTCTTATGGTTTATTCATACCAGTCCCATACGGGACACTGTCGAAAACACCCACGAATCTTTATTGCATACAGATGATTGGACGTTTGTCCGGGCATCCTGTTTGGGATTGCTCAAGTCCCATATGCAACGGGTCGCCTGCCATCCTTGACTCATTTCTTGATCGTCGGGGTATTTGTGGACTGCAATTAGAAATTCAAGGAAATCGCAAAAAAATGCCCATAAAGTTTCTGTTTATCGTCCCCGTTTCACAAATAGAACGATAAAGATTTATTGCTCGTAAAATCCGTGATCGGAGAGACGTCTTGCAAAATTCTTCTTGGCACATAGTTTAAATGCTGGTTGTGCAGATGAAACAGTGTTGAGTTTAGTGTTATTTGAATTACGTATTTGTGTAATTGAAAAATGGGGGAAATGGATCGCAAAAACGTTAAATTGCAGTGCGGATTTGTTTCAATTTGCTTTGCATCAGATATCAACTTATCAATTTATCGATTTTGCGGTAACAGTATCTTAAAACTTCGTATGGCATATGATACCCAAGATGTAATTTTATTGTATATCGCTACAAGCATAATTTTATTTTGTAGTTTGTCCGCTAATCATCTAACCAAGGCTGTCATAGCCGAATACTGATAATAACATAAATACCTATATCTTAAGAATTTATTTTTCGTGTGGAAGGACCCTTACTCTCTAAAAACTTTGTCAATTGGCCTTAAGTCACAAGGTAGCCCAAAAAGAATGGGCTTACTCTTAACGTTTCACCGATAACTATGGCCGGCACTTTCAAATTTACTTGATGTAGCATTTTCAAGTCCTATTCGGTCTGTCCTCTCACAATGGTAAAAGAACATTGTCATTTTTACATTTTGTGTTAGATTACAATATTTTCAATTACATTTTCAAAACTCGTGCATAAATTGCAAAGGATCGAGCCTAAATTACCGTATCATTCAGTTGCATAATGAAGGTGCGAAAACGGCCTCATTACTCCAGAACAAACGGCCTGTTAAACCGGCGGGGCAAACAGTGGGAATGTAGTCTACTGGGTGCAGAGTCCACTGACATCGACAATATTATCATACTGGTTAGATCCGTCTATCTAATTCAATATCTTAATTGAACTAAGGTGTTGTATAAACAGAACCGAAAGAAAAAATTCAAACGAGGCAGTCTGAATCCGAACCAGTCTCGGTTCTTAAGTACTGTGGCACCTTCGGCCTGTTCTTCTCGTTCTACTGGGCCCACTCGCTCAATTTACATACAAATTTATTTAACATATTCCCTGGCGCGTTCAAAAAGATATAAATCCGAGTAATGGAATTGTTACGCCTAGCACCGCGGCAATAATTAACTTTAACAAGTAATTTGAGATAAACATTCAAATTGTTTTGGTGTAAAACGTCCTTTCCATGGAACGGCCTCATTAAGATTCTGGACTCGGGTTTCTGTCATGTTTAAGCTTCTTAGGTGACACTTTGCTTACACAATTATCGCCCATTAAAGCAAATACCACCTCCGGCGCAAAGTAACGGCCCTCGATTTTTAGGAAAATCAATACCTTCCCAGCAACAAACATCAACGTAAATGGGCGGTGAAACAAAAAGTCCCGTTCTCCACACTAGCAGCTGTCTCGAGTCTTGAAGTAATATATCAGGCGCTGCCCATTTGGCAGATCAGCTTCCGAGATTAATAGTCCGAAACTGGGTTGCGGGATTCGAATTGGAAATAATTTATTAGAACTACCTATTTATTAAAGTTGTTATTAAAGTTTAGCTCGGGAATTAGTTTCTGTTAGAAACAATCGGGGCCCCGGGATGAGTTCCAATTAAGGTCATTGCGGCTGTTTATTAATACCATCAGAATGCATTACAGTTAAATGTCTGGCTGAATCGGCAAAGTTGAGGCCTGCATACTTAGTTCTTTTTGACGCGGACGGATCTGATTTTTCGATTTGAGGTACATTCCACGAATTCCTGCTTGCAGGCAATACCATCGAGCGGTGTCAATAGGTACTAAGTAGCAACAATATTTAGTGCTAGAAGTAGGTTCCGTATACAGAGTGATAGAACGGTAGAGTAATCATTATATTCAACATATTGATAACGGTTTAATGAGAAAACTGGATAATTTTAACAATCCATCACATCATATCATCTAATCTACTTAGTTTTGTAAGAAGAAGCGAATGATTTACATTAAATGCCTTTGACGGATCGGTATAGATGACATTTTCTAGGAACGTCGATTTTCGACATTTCCACCAATTTTCTAGAATGTTCTAGAAAGAACTCGTGAGTAATGGATAACACATTATTGAACAAACGCCATTGGTTTTTCTGCAATGCATCATATATTCCACGTTAAAATTATGGCTCTACATACATACAGCCCACTCACATTTTTCTAATACGGAATTTACCAGTAATATACTGAACGATCTAGCGTCTTTTAAGCTTCATACAAACTTAAGCTGCTCAAGTGTTAATAAGTTAACATTAATACGTGCAAATGCCCTAACAGGCGACTCTTGTGTTTGCCAATCAGCCTGGTTTCCAGGAACGTAAAGAATCGTTTGTTTACCACCGCAGAAAATACCAATTTGCTTGATTTGTTTGACTTTCAGTTTAGTGCCTAACAAGCCTGATTACTTGAAACAGCTTATCGTGCGTGAGTCAGTCCTCAAACAATGGTATTTAGCGCAGAAATGAACATGAACAGGAAAAGAATTTGTTTAATTCGGAGTGTTACGATTCTTGGAAGTTTTTTGCAAAATTCTATTTTGTCTTGAAATTACTAATAACCTAGTCAAATGAAAACTAAATGATTTGTCTATACGCTGCTTGATGTTAAGAAAAAGAATTGTAAAGAACGATTACACTGAAAAACAAACTTAAGACCGATGTGAATAGAAATACGAGTAGTATTAGATTTAATAAAATTAGCAGTCTCTTGAAAAAATTGTCACTTATTATGTATAAATATACAGCGGGTAACCAATAATAAATACGAAATATACAGAAATGGTTCTTAAAGTATAAAACTAGAATTGGTCACAGCATGCACTAATTTTTTTATGTAGTTTATTAGAAATAGGGAAACAAGTCAATATTTTAACGAGAATACATACAGTAATACTAGTTAAGTTTTTTTATTTTTATGGATATTAACAATAACTAGAACTTTACCATATATACGAAGGGGAGTTGATATGTTGTATGCCTAATACAAGAAGCCTTAAAATTTTTAAATGAAACTTATTGTTCAACGTAATCTCCCCTTAATTGAGTACTATAGTGCATCTAAGCCTTAAATAAATCTTCTACCTGGTCTGCTGTCCTGCTTTCTACAACTTGTTGTCAGATGGAGCCAAGTCAGGTGAACATAAAGGGTGCTCTACCTATTCGAACTACATATCAGGACCATTCCGCTTCCTCTTTTCCATATCTTTTCGCACAATTTTCTCCAAAATTGTACACAATATTTTCCTGTTCATATGAAATGTTTTCAAGAGTTGACACAGAAATGCTCATGCAGAGAGAAGTTCTTCAACATTGAACATTTAAGATTCGTATTATTAGTGTATTCTGAAAATTTAGCAGTGACACAAAACAGTAATAACTGAGTTGATTTACGTTTACTTTTTTATATTTGTATGGTTTGGCAACGTAGGCAGTCTTTGTATTATCCAGTACATTTAAAAACTCAGCAAGTAGTTTCATAGCAAAAAATTAAGCTGACGGTATTCATATGATTACAATGGATATTACACATACGAATCAGACCAAAACAATTAAAAATAGGACTACTAATGATCAAAGATTACATCGACGACATACTTCTTTAAATACAGAGCTTAAATTAATAATGATTAATTCATTAGTAGAGAGTAACATTTTAGCAATTGTATTATTTCATTAACGAACTGAACTAAACTAGTGATTTTTAGAAATATCTATAAAAGATGTCCCTGTTTGCTTTGCTGCACAGTGGATCATCTTACTAGCTACAAAATACTCTTTTGACACCTTGAAATTTATATCCCGCGCATCTCGCTCTCGACCACCCAAACCAAACAGCCTCGTAACTCATGTGGAAGTGTGATATTCCGTAATGAAGATTGACTGTTACAATTGCACGTTAACCGAAACTTAAGCGAGTGTGACAATTGAAGTAAAATTAGTTTTTATTGTTGCAGGGTACCATGGCACCGACGGACTTCCTCCGCACCGCACACCAATGACGAGCGCAACCAGTGATCGGGAGGAATAGAAAACCGATTACCGAAAATAGATGCCGTGCGTCGGACAGTTGCTGTAACATGTGCGCGAAGAAAGACAGCATGAAGCTAACGACTTTCCGTTTATTTGTTGGAATCATTCTGTGCGGTTTAACGAACAGGTTAACGGTATGCGCGGCTTCGTCGATAACATTACATTCGGACTCGGACAAAGAGAAAAAGTGCCAAGATATTACGATACCGATGTGCATAGGTGTGGGCTACAATTACACGAGGATGCCGAACGACCTGAACCACGAGAATCAGGAGGAAGCCGGCATGGAGGTGCACCAGTTCTGGCCGCTGGTTGAGATCAAGTGCTCCCCGGACATCAAGTTCTTTCTGTGCTCCATGTACGCCCCGATCTGCCTCGAGGACTACCACAAGCCGCTGCCGCCGTGCAGGGAACTGTGCAAACGGTCGCGGGATGGCTGCGAGCCCCTCATGCAGCAGTACGGGTTCAAGTGGCCCGAGAGGATGGAGTGCGACCAGTTTCCCGTCAACGGTGAATCCCAGGACATGCTCTGCATGGACCGCAACAAGTCGGAAACGTCCCCACCGAAAATGCCGAAGACGTCGATCGTTTGCAAGGGCGGTAAAAAAAACTGCAAAGAAACCCCATCGAGACCACCACCTCCACCACCCACGGCCGAACTAGACTGCGGATGCCAGTGCAGGGCTCCGCTGATCTCGTTGGGGAGCAACTCGCCGCACTACAACCGAAGCGTAAAGGTGGGAAACGTAGACAACTGTGCATACCCGTGCGTAGAAAGCTTCACAAGTCTCGAAGAAAGAAAGTTCGCCACCATGTGGATAACGCTCTGGTCGGGCCTGTGCACCGCCTCAACTCTAATGACACTCACCACCTTCCTGATAGAAACTGAACGCTTCAAGTATCCCGAGAGGCCCATAATGTTCCTTTCCGTGTGCTACTTTTTGGTATCGATCGGCTACTTAATCAGGGCCGGCGTGGGCCACGAAGACGTCGCATGCGAGGGGAACATGATACGCTACTCGTCGACCGGCCCCACCATGTGCACGTTGGTGTTCTTGTTGGTTTACTTTTTCGGAATGGCTTCCTCCATATGGTGGATAATACTGTCGTTCACTTGGTTCTTGGCGGCGGGACTGAAATGGGGAAACGAGGCGATCGCCAGTTACGCTCAATACTTCCATTTAGCCGCCTGGCTCGTACCCACGTTCCAAACTGTTGCCGTATTGCTCTCCGGGGCCGTCGACGGTGATCCCGTATCGGGGATTTGCTACGTCGGCAACATGAACATGGAAAACTTGAGGACGTTCGTGCTAGCACCTCTCCTGATATATCTCTTGCTCGGAACGACTTTCCTGTTCGCCGGATTCGTTTCCCTATTCAGAATAAGATCGGTAATAAAGAAACAAGGCGGCGCCGGCGCTGGAAGTAAGGCGGACAAACTAGAGAAGCTCATGATTCGCATAGGGATATTCAGCGTTCTTTACACGGTCCCCGCCACCATAGTAATCGGCTGTTACCTCTACGAGAACACGTACCACGAAGAATGGCTGTCGTCCATCACGTGCCGCTGCAGGAACAACCAGGGGCGGCAGAGGCCGCTCTATTCCGTACTGATGCTCAAATACTTCATGGCCCTGGCCGTCGGTATCACCTCGGGGGTGTGGATTTGGTCCGGCAAGACTCTGGACTCCTGGAAGAAGCTGTGGCGACGCCTGTTCGGCAGACCGGATCCCACGGGTGCGGGCGCCGTGCTGATCAAGAACAGGCCGTGCAAACCTCCACCGCAATACTTGATAGCCGGTCCGGGGAGCGCGTCCCTGCTGGGTCCTTCCGGAAGTGTGGCGTCGGCGAGCCAGCATCATCTTCACCATCACGTGCTGAAGCAGCCTCCGCTCAGTCACGTATGACAGGCGGGCGATGGGGCCACGCCTGTAGTTGTCACTCATCAAGGACCTGGATCTGGACCTTCCCTAAGCAACTACGGGCCCATTTGAGTGACCGCCATGGTCCCTCGCCACTCGGTCACAGCTCTCTAGTCTCTCCTGGTGCCATTCCAAGTGCAATGGACGCTTTTTTGTATTGTTTTATAGGGCGATATTTGCTACAAATCGGCATGAATTTATTTATTGTTCTTTCCCCTCCGTCAGACATGTACAATAGCGACCATCTTTATTTAAATGTTGACATTAAACTGCCACGTTTAGACCTAAGCTCGTGACTGGTACAAATTTGTACGTCTTGATCAAAATACGTAATGAGTTAATTTGGTGCGAATGTGCGAGAGTTTCCTAAAAATGTTTGTTACAAGAACTGAGTATTCTGTTTCGTTTCGGCAGATTGTACGGCACAAAACGCGCGTTTTGATACATTCATCGTCTGTGATTGGGTTCCTTGTTTTAACGTACAAAAACTGATGTAATTTAGGTATTCGTTCACCTGCGGAATGAACCAGAATAGATGGTCTAGATATTTTAGCGCAAAAAGATCGAATCACCGGAAAACGTAGGGCTTCGCGCCGCAAAGTGTGCCATATTTTATTAAGTGGAAATTTCTTAGTGGGGACCATAAAATTTCTCGCGTTTTGCGCTGAAATATTTAATAACTTTTTGTGCATAGTTGTTTATATTTGTACATTACATGGGTAATACTGTAGGTTAGAATGTAAGTTTTTTATATGGAAATACCACTTTATTGATCCCAATAACATTTTTTGTACTTACTCGTCTATTTAACCAGTTTTGTACATACCGACATTCGAACATTCTCATGATAGTGAATAAAAAACGATATCTGCTGTTGGATGTTAAAAATAAAAACTAATTAACTAATGATAGCAGTCAGTGATAGTCTGTATCCAAATATAGCTTTATGAATATATAGACTAAGAACATATCAAATKTTTTACTGAATTTTATATGKTGGACGGCCACATTTATCAGGTTATCTAAAMCACGAAACCTAATTTTCTGGATGKAGCATCGCTAAAAAATACAAGCACAACGTTTTTTTTCCATTGTACATCACTTCTGTTTCTGTGTACAGCAGCTATGTATTTCTAATTGCGTGTATAGTAGAGATAGTTAACTGTATTCGTCTGTATGCTTCAACGATGTATACGATTTTAATTATATTTTATTGTTTAAACTATCTGCTTTTTAATACTACTGCCTTAAAAAAACTTGTTCCATAATTAGAGCATTAAGACATGAACAGGTAAGTAGAAATATATAATGTATAATAATATGACGCAAACAAAAATTATCAGCTTCCTTGATGTAAGTCTAAAATTACTTATATCAGATTAATTATTAGAATTGGCTAATACATCAAAATTCTCATTGATTGAAAAGCTGATATTGTCGATAACAGTAAGGTAATCTATTTTAAACTTTAATTGTGTTCAAAATAATCCCCTTTAGCAATAATGCACAACAAACAACAAAGGGGTTGTTAGCCTATGCTCTTTTTCAATTTTTCTGTGGAAATTATTTTTCGCTCAAAATCGGCACAGTGATGTATTTTGAGCTCCAGATTCCAAAAATGCAGTCAGAAATGAGCTAGGACGTCCAGAAATTAATTTTTCGCAAATAGACCCTTCTACTCTAGGCCACTTTTCAGAGGAACCGTTGCAGCTAGAGACCAACTGACACCGGTCCAAAATGGGGTAGGTCCACATTAGTAAATGAACATAAAATTAGCGTAAGCGGAGATCATCAAGTTTCAAGGTGAAAAATTAACAGAGGGGTTAGCCTCTGCTCTTTTTCAATTTTCTTTGGAAATTATTTATCGCTCAAAATCGGCACAGTGATGCATATTGAGTTCCAGATTCCAAAAATGCAGTCAGAAATGAGCGAGGACGTCCAGAAATTAATTTTTCGCAAGTGGACCCTTCTACTCTAGGCCACTTTTCAGACGAACGGTTGCAGCTAGAGACCAACTGACACCAGTCCCAAATGCAGCAGGTCCACATTAGTAAATGAACATAAAATTAGCGTAATCGGAGACCATCAAGTTTCAAGGTGAAAAAACATTCCTTTCAATGCTCCATACCTTACTTTTTAAGTGAAGATGCAGTCCACAAATGTTTAGAAAAACCAAAAACAAAAATACTGTGTAATTTTCTGCATTTTTTACATTACATTTGATATATTGAATTTAAGGAAGGTATCGCGTTCGACAACAGCTTAATTTTTTAATATTCATTATAAGTTTTGGCGGCGAGTGAAATTGACGTAATTTACTACACCTACTTTGTTCTTACTCCATCATTCTTGGGGTTATCAAAGATTTGTTTAACCAAAATACATGTTTGGCTAACTATATTTAAATACAACTTCCAATCGAATGAATACAAATAGCAATTTCTCAAAACAAAGTACTTCTACTACATCATTTACAAAAGCTATAAACAGCAATGGTTCCTTATGGTACCCCAGATGAATTTTTGTTATCGTACAAATAAGAAGAACGCAGTACGAGAAATTCTGGAATAGTCATAGTCAAACTTCTAGATTTAAAGCCGTGCTGAAATTCTAAGACATCAGAATTCATTTGAGGGTAAATTTTGGTGGTGCAGCATGGATTTAAAAGGTTTTTCGCACTAGGAAAACGAACTTGTTATTTCCTGTAGTCTCCGKATCAAATCATAAAGCTCCACAGAATCCGGTGAGCACAATTAACCGTTTCCTGCTAATAACGATAAACGTTTTCTAATAACGTGTGCAGTATATTTTACGATTGCAACGCGATATGCCGTAAGCTACCAGAAAAATGTGGGTGGAAGCATGCACAGGACGTAACCGCTGATTTCAAGTGGCACTTCAACCTGATGTTTGGTGCGACCACGCGTGCTTTATTGGTCAATTATTTAACCAAGAAATCGTTCGTGGAATCCAGTACAAAAGCTTATTGAGTTGCTTTGGTGCATTCAAAGCAGGGTTCAGAGTCGAAGTAAAAAATATACTTGACTGAGTTTCAGAAAAATTAATTCCTTAATTGATATTTGATCTTGCCCAAATTGGAGTCGTGCTTCATTACAGCCCAAACCATCTCAATGGGGTTCAAGTCGGGGTGATAGGGTGGACGTCGGAGCGCATCATGGCCCTTGTCATTTAGCAACTTTTGTTTTGAAATGGGCTTTATGGAGCTTAATCAAATCGTACAGCTCGAACTTTAACATACTCGGTGAAAATGGAATATTTATCCATCACTTCTCTCTTCATTGCACACATATTAGGGCCCTTTTCGACTTCCACATTATGGTAAGACGCATTAACGATCACCAGCACATTTATTTGTGGCAAAGGTAGCAAGTTTTGCTACACTAATCATCAGTTTTTAAATGGTAAATGGATTTAATCAACTTGGTTATTAGCTACAATAATACAGCATTTATTTTGCTCATCAGATGGTTGTAGCGTAGCTGGCGCAAATCCTCTTATAATGCAAAACAAATCTGACGACAACTTGCATCACACAATGGAAGGGAGAAACTTCACTTAAAATTTGGCTGCTGCTTTCTCCTTGTCCGGTCGTATTTGCATTCCAATAGAGTTGGCATGTACACGTAATGCTCGGCCTGTCGTGTAAATAGTAAAAATGAAAATGCACTGCTTTACGGCGGCAACCCGACGTCTAGATGCCTTGGTCACGTAAAATATAGTGTGAAACATTACCGCGCCGTCTGGCACAATCTTATTGTTATCGGAAAGCAATTTGAAACCGCAGTACATTCAATACATACATATCTACATATTTTCTCGTAACCGTTTTACGACTTTGCTAGGAAATGCGGTAATCAAACAATGCTATTTACGAGCGGATGTAAATTTGTGTAATTATTAGAAGCTGCTGAAGCTGTGGCGTTGCCATTTTCAGAAGATTTGCAACTAGGAAACTGCGAGGATTGTGGTAAAGATGACTCGAAATCGCAGAACAGACAATTTAGAATTTTTAAACCATTTTTTAAGTCGCTAAATTAACTGTAAAAACTCCGGATTTTATTCAAGAAGATTGCACTTCAAGGCAAGTGGTAATTATAGGCCACCATCTCTTAATGGAAAAGTGCTACCAATCAAATAATATAGTCTTGGTGGTCAATTTTCGTAAAAACTTTTGGACACTTATTGATAAAACGTTAATACAGTTGTTTTAAAGATAAATAATGAAGGAAATAAAGCATACTTCAAACCTCATACTTTTTTATCTTCCTTAATATATTTTTTGAAATTTATTTTTTTTTGCCTTAAGAATATGAAAATACCAGGCCACCTTCTTGTGTCATCTTTCGTTAACTACAAAGCATACGCTTTGACAGCGAGACTCACTTTATAACCAAAAAGTAAAATTTCGTGTTCTTCTTTCAAATTCACGAGTTACACTTAAAATTTTTATATTTTTTGTTATAAGACGTAATTTTAAAGTAGAATACTTAGATATAAATAGAAATTAAAAAAAATACGATTTATAAAAATATTTAAAGCTTTAAGTGGCACTTCTACGACTTTATTAGGATACAGCTTTTCGGTAGTATCGAAGATCTGAGCAAAACAAATGAAACATTTGTTCATTTTTATAGCTTGTTCTTTTAGAAAGATGTCTTTGTCGGGTAACATTTTACAAACCTTCCTTAGGCCCTTCCAAATTCAACGTGTGTAGGCCACAGATTACATAGAAACCTATTAGCATACAATAGGCGCGTTGTCTTTTATTTACAACACTTAAATTTCCCCATTCATATGCTAATGGTAAAATGCGTATAACTTCACATCTGTTGGACTGATGACAGAAGCTCATATTTCCTAATCGTTTAATGTCGCAGCTTAATTTTCTGGGCAAACACTACTAATCATCATTGCGGTTGGTAGATGCAGATGTTATGTTATCTAAATCATCAAACGGGAAATGCTTGCAGAAATGTTCTGAAATGTTAATTTGTGTGTACGATTTGCTACTAACACTGTAAGCAGTTTACTCTCTTGTACTTGTGATTGAGTTAGGCTTTTTATTGAAATCGTGGTCTTTTTGGGATAGATGTTTCGCTTGCTTCTATCAGGGACATCTTCAGCACAGCATTAGGACAAATTCAACGGCTGAGCTGTCTTGTGATAACCGGTGATATGAGAACCACACCTACTGAATCTATGGGGATGCTTCTGTGACTGGAATCTAGGGCAGTCATCACTGGGGACCTTCACTTGCTCAAGAACGCAAGTGCCTTTTAAACCCGAGTCGTTCTCGATTACCATTAATGGTGGGTGCCCTTAGGGCAATTCATTCTCGTATACCCACAGGTCAAATAAAAGAAAT
This sequence comes from Rhyzopertha dominica, assembly GCA_025024175.1. Taxonomy (NCBI): domain Eukaryota; kingdom Metazoa; phylum Arthropoda; class Insecta; order Coleoptera; family Bostrichidae; genus Rhyzopertha; species Rhyzopertha dominica. The sequence goes on along the minus strand of QCXZ01000003.1, from coordinate 69,190,627 downwards.
TAAATATTGCAGTAGTTTTCCGTATTGTTTTAAACATTTTCCTTTGTGTTTGGATGTTACTATATCGTTTATTTGCAATTTAAAAGGTTCTGATACAAAGCTATTTATGGGAACACAAACCCCAGATCAATATCAAGCCTGGCTGTCATATGCAACGAAATTTTCCGCCTTGTACCAACAACAAACAAACGACGCCGTATAATTACGCGATAATTACAATTACCCGTCACTTCACACCTCAGGCGCACAATTTACGATCCGTACGCGGTCCACGCCATATGCTACCGGCTAATTGATTGATTACACCATGAAGACCACGTATCGATTTTTAAATGCTGGTCTTTAGACGCCGGTGGAAGGGGTCGATTGTATGTTAATGCAGGCAAGTGGTGCAACGATTGGTCTACAGATACCGCGCCTCATCAATCATCCAACTTTAATTACAACCTGTCGCGCTGAACATCGGGGACATGCAATTAACTCTGTGGTTTCAGACAGTCTTCCAAATTGCGAGCTACCGTAAGATAATACTGTTTCTTAACAATTGCCGAATATCACTTTGAGGTGGCAGGCCAATTAATTTGGAGGGTTGTTTAACATCAATATTGGTACAGAATAGGAAATCACTCCGTTGATCTGATTTACACATATATTTATTTAAATGAATTAATTTAAGTGGCAAACAAGATGAGGAATTGGGGTGATAACGCAGATCATTATAAAATTTAGTAACAAGACGTAGGCTAGCTTTTTGCAAAATCTACGGGTTCAGGAACTGGGAGACTGATAAAGTTACTGTTACAAATGTTACACTGCTCCAAGCTAGACACGAGCAAATGGATTGCTAACATTAAATGGGCTGCAAAGTTGAACTTGCAGAGCTTGGACTCGGGAGAATTAACAAGTTTGTTTGGGTAAAGTAGTAGTAGTAGTAGTAGTAGTAGTAGTTAAGAGTTTGGAGAAACTGCTCATTACCGATGTGTAATAATTTAGAACGAAACCGTTTTATTAAACAGGTCTATTAGCTAGTATAAGTAATAATTACAACACCAATAATTTATATAATGTATTTTTGGCAAAATTGCCGAACCACATGTAATTGCCACGACAAAGTATTCTTCTCTACGTGCAAAATTAGATTGGCTTCCATTGCTTCATTGTACTTGAATTTATAGGCTTCTAAATTCTGCTTAAGGGTTTCAAACACAAGGTGGTTGCAGTGTTTACTATATATGATGGACGAGCTACGTACTCAACTGACCAAGCAATCCTGAAGTTAAACATTAGACAACATGCAATCCTAGGTTATCATGCAGGCAGAGGAATCAGATCTTTGCAAGTTGTTATAATAGATATTTATTATTATTCTTACTGGATTTCAGTAATGTATTTTTAAATACTGAATAATATAAGAAAAATTAAAAGGATTCTGAGTTTATATTATACGAAAACTTCTATGCCCAGTCTATAAACTTCAAGGATCACAAAAACAATTTCATCAATTAACACCGCCCAGCCAGCAAACGACCCATTGATCCAGCAGGTATCGAAACAAAACGACAAAAGCCCCGCTCCGACTTTGACGAATTAATACGCGCGCAATATTAAAAGAGAATTGCGTGCTTGTAATGACCCGCCTGAATGCGCTTTATGAAAAGGCGCACACATTTGATTCTTTTCAGGCATTTCAAACGCCCCATTGAAATGATTAAACAGAATCACGGCGAGCGACACGAATGGGACGACCAACGGTGCGACCGAAGAGGCTACGCGTGCTTCCCAGCTGCGTACTGGATCTGGATTCTAATCAGGACTAGGAGGGCGTCCTGGGCGTCGCGACGGTCCTCCAGGGAATCGGGGGACTTGATAGTGGAGTTGAGACAGCATTTCGACGATTGTGGGTTAGACGTTGTTCCTTGTTCATTTAGAAAATCATCTTCGCAGGGAGGGATGGCTTTACATTTCTAGCTTCTGCACTGAATTGCTACAGAAGCTGTCGGTCAGTGTACATTCTTGGGATTTCTTAGCTATTGTTATATACGTACACATGGGTGACTAAAAGCATATGCTGAAATAATGGCTTTCGCTACACTCTTTAACAAAGTGCGTTCAAATTTGTTTTTTGAAAGTTTCATCGTGGTTTCTCAAGTGATGCACATTTTTAATCTGTATCCCTAATTTCGTGGAAAGTTATTCAACATTTACCGTATCACACGAAGAGGCATTAAATTAGCATCACAGGAGGAGATGCAGAAGTCTGGATTGTAGTCACGTTTCCATCTTACCGAATGGAAGCTCTTCCTCTCTTTTTCAGTGTAAGCATGATGCAGGTTGTGTCTGTCTGTCTACATAGCTGACATCGGCCATCAGGAAATCCAGAAGAATTCCTTATACAAAAATATTTTATAATATAATATAAAAAAATGTACGTAAGAGAAAAGTGCTATTTATTAGTTATTCCAATTCAATTTTTGTTTTTAATAGCATAGTTTTCTAATAAGTGTTTTTTTTATCTCTAATTGTAAAACATTGTTCCACTGGTGTTATCTAAACAATTTCTGTATGACGGACTAAACCCTCAATGTCGTTAGCGTTTTCAGCAAGAACTCGCCCACCTTTTTAGTCAATTTAGCCCTTATTTCACGTCGTGCGAGTGTAGCCTGAAACCCCAAATGTAACGTTATGGTTAAATGTCATTCCGGAACATAAATGGCGGCATATATCCTTTTTAAAGGCCCAGGGCTTTGTTGCGAGGCTTACAGCATTAAAAAACTGCCTTTTATTACGGTTTCTTTGGAACGCCTGGAAACCGCTTCCTTTGTACAATGTTAATGGGGGCATATCATAACGCGCCGTATTAATAAACCCCTTTTCTTATTATGCTGCGTGCCGCAAAGGCACCCCTTGCATGCGCACATCCCTATTGTTTCACCGTCCTAATTAATATTAGGGGACGTATGTAAAACAAGCCACTTTGGAACGAACATTTTTAATTTTGATGAGGCCACATGTCGCCGCCTTTGAACTCTGCAAACATTTATGCCGTAGGAGTGGGACTTCTTTTAACGACTTGCGCTACTTTTTTAGACATTTATGGAACATACAATCACAAAATGAAAAAAGAGAAAAATGCAGAGGAATATGAATGCAATAAAAAAATGGAAGGACAGTGGTGGACGCTATTCTTTCATACAGGGCATAATAAAGCTAAAAAATCATAGAAACACCCTTATTAGTCTCAAAAGAAACGATGCGGCTGGTTTTACCAACAATCAATATTACTATCCTAAGGTAAAATCAGTAAACGCAATTTTTTCAAAAATGAGTTAAATGAGTCAAACAATTTATAATGCAATGCTTTACAAGTAAGGTTACTTCTATCAATCCCCTGTAATTAATAAAGTCAGATCTATACATAGTTGGTCAATAGCATCCTGAAAACCTATTGACAATTGACTATTCCTCACAATATGATGTAGGTACATACATTTTGTACAAGTACAAATTTGGTCAAATACGAGGTAGATATATCATTTTTGGATAAATTGAAAGTTACTGTTCAATTTCCACAAAAAAAACTTCCTCGAATTTTACCTAATTGCAAGTCATTACTGTTTCTACAAATAACGCCTAGATGTGGGCTGAAATTTTAACTTAACGCACAAGTTAATTTTGAAGATAACTTAACTGTTTTACGAAGTAATTTTAAACTGTAAGTAGTTATTATATGAGAAATAAGGCATGGATGCAAAATAAAAGTTACCACTATCGTCATTTACATAAATCAACGAACATCAAATCAGTTGCACTAGTCAGAAACGTAAAAGTTGGTGTGCTGCAGAATCCAGGTGGAATATTAGGGACACTTAAAATACACTGCAATTACAAGTTACGGTTAATCTACCCTTTTCTTTATATTATTTGGTTTTAGAAAAAACAAATAATGAATTATAATTACGATATATTGTATTACCTCTGGAACGTAAGCTCAACAATTTTCTAATGTAACTATTTGTAATATAGGATCCTGAAGATTGTCTCATTTGACATCGATTTTGTAATTATTTGAGTATCCAAGGTAAACATTCAATCCTTTGTAAAGTGTGCTTTTAAGAATGCAAAGCACACCTACCTGACGTAAGCCCATGTTTATTTTCTTTTCTCATTATACCTACTTCGTGTTCACGCATAATAAACTGATATCAGCTAACTTTCATTGCGTCAATTTGTGGTTGGCAAACAATTAAGGTTCAATTTGAATATTTAAAGTACCTTCAAAGAAGTGAAATTGGATACATAATTTAATAACACATTTTTATTTCCAAAGAATGAGTTATGTAATAGGAAAGAAAGGAGGAAAATGAAAACGATGGATGCGTGTTTAACAAGTTAAGTTATTATGATAAATGGAATAAGTATTACGACATATGTACTTAAGCGTGTTCTGATTTATAGTTTACTCAATAAATTACTGCATGTAAACTTGTAGCAAATTGTTATTATTGATAAGAACTTAAATGTGAGTCAAAATTGTGCTGTGTAGTATTAGTATGACAGATCTACCTCGAAATCATCAAAATGTCCCCCAAAAGCGAAATAACTGCCCCAACCAGTCGCACCATCATCATAGCAAGCTGATGACCGCCAGCAGGACGCCATCAGCTGCTGCGGATTACACATGTTGCAAAGCGGGGTGAAATTTGAGGGGCCGCGGCGCAACTAGAGGAATGGGGTGATGAAAGGGTAATGAGGTGTGGTGATTGAGAGAGGCCAGTCGAGCGGAAACATTATCTGTGAGGTCACACCCATCTCCCTCTTTGGAGACACACGATGGATGAGGATGGTCTGTTTTTGAACTGGGTCGGCAGATGACGTGGATTGATGCTGGGAACCCGGAACCGCCCGGCCCGATTGCTTTTGCGTTCCTTTGTGATTGATTCCGCACCGTTCTTAAGGTGCCCCCGTTAGATTAATCGGAATTCCATGCAAAACAATCTGGCGAAGATGGACCTTATCTTGGAGGGGCCGGTCATTAATTATTAACTTCGCGAACACAAAAAATTTGCGCTTGCATTTCCTGTGTAGGTGATTAGCAATATATATGTTCTGCATTAGGGAAGTAGACCTCTTTAGATTTGAATAAAACTTTTTTATTTGGCCAAGCTTTCGAGGTGTTTCTCCTCTTCGTCAGGGCGTCTAATAGTAAAAAGGCATGAAGCACAGTACGTAACATAGCAGTCTTACTTACACATAAGTTGAGTTTTCGTATTGATTATAATAACATCATTATTTTTAATTAATTTGATATGAGACAATTTATGACATATTTCATAATTGCAAAAAAACACAAACTAATCAATGAATGAAGATTTAAATGTTCAATCCAATTATTACTAAATAATACTATTAATTTAATGGGCCATTAAGTTGTTCTGTATCAGACTTTTTATTAATAGGATGTTCTTGGTTTTTAATGTGTATCATTTCTTTTAATAAACGTTTATTGTATGTAGGTTCTCTACAAATAATTTCCACATTAGCAAAATCTATATTATGTTGTAAGTCATTAGCATGCACTGCAAGAGCACATCTATTTAATTTTTTGTTTATATCACTCTTATACAATGCTATACGACTTTTTAGCCACTGAGAGGTTTGACCGATATATGAAGAATCACAATCTTGGCATTTAATGTTATACACTACATTTGACTGTAGTTGGATTGTGTAGGATCTTTTAATTTAGTATATAGTGTCCTAATAGTGTTTATATTTTTAATAGCAATTTTAATATTTTCTCCCTTTATAGTATTAATTATTTTGTGAGTTAAATGTTTGATATTGGGTAAAGTTACATATTGTGTTGCAGTTCTATTAACAGGTATGGTTTTGGTAACATTACTCGAGTTTTCATTTACTAAAGGATTTGGTGTATTAAATAAAAGTCGCTTCACCATGCTTATTGGATGTGCATTTTCTATTAATATGTTTTTTAGAATTTCTAAATTTTTTTTTAATGAACGATGAATGACATATTTTATTGATTCTGTTTTTTAATTCTTTTATACAGTTTATTTTAATTTGTATTGAATGATTTGACCTAAAGTTGATGATTTTTCCTGATGTAATGTTTTTTCTATACCAGTCAMGTTTTATTAAATATCCAATTCTACAAAATTTTGTATCCAAAAATGGCACAGTATTATCTGTTTCTAGTTCTACTCTAAATTGTATATGCGTATTAAAGTTCTTAAATACTAATTGTATTTCGTTTATGCCATTTGAAGAGAGAGATAAAATTAAATCATCAACAAACTTTTTTATAAACTCTAAATTAAATGATAATTTTGGTATTGAAGTATCTAACAAATGGTCCATAACATATGAAGCCAAGATTGGACTAAGTTTTGACCCCATTGCACAACCTGAAATTTGTTTGTAGTATTTATTGTCAAATGAAAAATAATTGTTATCCAAAATAAATTCTTAAATTTCAAAAAAAAAACAGTTCTTTATGTATGTTACAGTGCTTAGATATTAAAGGCCATTTTATGTTGAGAACGTCTAATATTAATGGTTTTGTAATATTGCCAAATAAATTTACTACATCAAGTGAGATCACAACATAATTTTCTGGAATTTCTAAGTTATTTGCGAATTCTGAAAATTGAAAAGAATCTTTTACATAATAAGGATTTGATTTATCATAAGCGCAAGTTAATATATCTGCAATGTATTTTGCTAAATTTGTGCTTGGACTCTGAATACATGACACTATAGGACGAAAAGGGATGTCTGATTTGTGAATCTTTGGGTTTCCATACATTTTTGGACATCTAGAATTATAAACACTCATTCTTGTGGCTTCTTCTTTTTCAATAATTTTATGGTCTAGTAATTTCCTAACTAATTTGTTACATTTAGTTTGTCAAACATGATCCCAGAAGAAAAAACAGATTTTAATAGATCAAAAATTTCAAGTTTAACAGCAAGCTATTTCCACAGACATAAAAGTACACAGTTCCAAATTAATAAACCGTATGTAGAAGCAAAAAAATTTCTTAAACAAAATCAAAATTTAGTTGTATTAAATAGTGATAAAGGAAATGTCACTGTAGTTGTAGAAAAAGAGGATTATATATCAAAAATGTACGAAATTCTAAATTCAACCAGTTTTAAATTGATTCCAATAGATCCAACACTAACAGTACAAACTGTTCTGTATGTTGGAAATGCAAAATCGATTAACAGTAGATTAGTTGCATACCAAAAGCCTATCTGTACTAACTTATGTTAGTATCAAAGTTGATATCAGCATAAATGCATTTAAACGTTAACATTGCATTTTCTTAGTGCGTTAAGATAGATCACTTTGAGCTTATTTCACAAAATGATGATCAACATGTGCCTTTCTTTCTTTTTTTGCTATCTATAGGTAAAACGTACTAAAGTGCATAAACGTTTCAGGGAACTGTGTAGAACCATAAATCGAATTCATTATTTTCATGTGTTTGCTACTAGGAACAGTGGGTAATAACCCCGCAACATTTTAATTTAGATTTTTGTTTAAATGAATAGTTCTGTTGTGATTTTTACAAATGAATAATGTTTAAATGATATAGGTAATATATGCTACGATTTTGTAATGAAAAATAAAATGACCTACACAAAAAGAATATGTAATACAATAGCAACAATCAGCCAGTTCATGAAGCTCGAACAATAGTTCGAACAGTGGATTCTTTGAGATTCCCCTTTCCCCGCATATGGTTGTCGAACACCATACTTGAGCAGCTCCTTTTTGCACGTATTTGTTTTCATAACGCCGCTTCTTTGTTTACACACACTACCAGCTTGTTAAAGACGCCTCGCACAAAGTATTTTTTGTTTACCCTGTAGGAATACATGTTAATGTGATGTCACGTACTGTTTGCAATTGGTTTGTGCCAAATTACGCGTTTAGCTAATCAACCCCAGCAGTTCGTGAACGCCTGATCTAATATAAACACTTGCCTGGGTTTAGCTCGGGGCGTGCTTTCAAGTTTCACTGGAGGATTTCTGCAACTGTACTGTACACATGCTAGATTCTGTTTAGTGATTTCCTTTTTTTTTGGATAAACTACTGTTGGGATGTTAAAAACACCAGCAAAATAAAGAACCGTAGCGGCATGATATCAAGCAACAATGGGCTGTGTTTTGCTGAAACTCGACGAGTCTGTAAAGGAAACATTTAATAAAGTGATTATTTTGGATGATAAAATCATGAATCGTGGTCAGGTATTCCGGTATCATAAACAATTATTTTAAAAAAAGGTCGAGACAGCAAGGCCGAAGAAAGCAAGCATGAGCAAATCAATAATAATGATTTGCTTCTTTCCTTTCTTTTTAACTTCCTGATTTTTGCGTATATGAATAAAAAATTACTTCTGTTTTTTAATAGCTGACAGCTTCTTATTAATATTGTAGATAACTGATGTTTATTTTGTGGAGTCCTTTTGTGTTAATTTTTCTTATTGTATTTATTTGTAGGTTCTGGCTCCTTATTTTTATAAATTAAACACACTTTTTTCTAATAATATGACGTTTCGACCTATAATTTAGGTAATTAGTGTAAGGTCTAGATAGTTAATTGTGTTTTTCTTTTCTGTCTCTATGGTAAAAAGATAACAAAATTCTCACAAAATGGTATTCAAAACCAACTGCATCGGGAAGACTACTAAATTACCATTCAAACCACCCCAGCAGACAAAAAATAGCTCTCCTAAACAACACTATACAACGAATAATAAAATTAACTAGTCCAGAACTTAGAATTGAAACTTTACATGCCACTACTAAAATACTAAAAAATAACAACTACCCCACTAAATTAATAAATAACTCAATAAAACAACAAACAGAAAAACTATACAATAGTATTCAATACGAAAAACAAGAAAAAAACACAAACATATCATACTTAACCTTACCATATATACCACCACTCACTCAAAAAATAAAAAACCTACTAAAACCACATAACTTCCAAATTACATATACACCAATTAACACAATTAAACAATTCTACACACCGTTAAAAACAAAAATACCAAAAGAAACAAGAACACACACAATATACAGTATAAAATGTAAAGAATGTAACAAACAATATATAGCACAGACAGGACAATACTTAAAAAACAGACTACAACAACATTAAAATAACTACACAGCTTTAAAAAAACATCAAGAACAAACTGACCACACTTTTGACTTTGATAATACCAAAATTATTACTACGGAACAACATAAACAAAAAAGACAATTTTTAGAAATGATACATATTCAAAAAGATCTAAACACATGTGTAAACGACAGGACTGACATACAAGGACTAAGTAATACCTACTACACCGTCATTTAAACACACCCTCTCACCGTCACATTTACCATCCACAATGATAGCAAAAGAACAAACTTGAAGGTACATTTTATATTAATATCAAAATTGTAAATGTCATTGATTTTCATAATAATTTGTCAATCTACAAAATAAAAATATTCGACAAAGACCTAAATTATAGGTCGAAACGTCATATTATTAGAAAAAAGTGTCTAATTTATAAAAATAAGGAGCCAGAACCTACAAATAAATACAATAAGAAAAATTGTAGATAATTTTCAATATATTCGTAGCCCTCTAACGAAATTGGTTATTAGTAAAAAGTTCACGCAAAGACATACTGACAGATGATGTGAATATAATACAATAATAATAATTCCAACTATTCACAATGTATTGTAACATCCATGAATCCGCATTTACACTTTTGCAAGCAAAACCGAACGTTGCGTCAATGTTGCGATAACCTCTGCTTCCTTGACAAGATTAGCACAGTTTTAATTATCGCCGTGTTCATTGAATTGATAGAATCTCGTATGCAAAACAAAAACATATTTTAATTCATAAATAGCAGCGATAGGTGAACTAATTTATTACTGTTTTTAGCCATAATAATCGACATTCGCGGTGCACATGAAAGGCGGCTTCCTTTGAAGACTTTTTTGTAGACTGAGTTTACTGCGTTTTTATCGCAGAAGTTATTGGAGTTAGGAGGGTTAATATTTTAGGGTTACTCTGGGGTGACTTATTTTTACCATATTTCTTAAATATTGTAAAACACAAACTACTTCTCGTGGCTAAATGAGGCGTTTTGCTTTAACTAGCTCTAGGTCACGAGGAGAAGTAATGACTTTAGATAAGCGACGATCGTTAGCTGTTTCCTGGCATAACCTATAGACTCTAATAACAAAAATAATTCTCAAAATTTCATATTTAAGTAAATAATTAATACAATTCCCATAGCAAAAAAATGCACTTTGCTGCGGAAACAAATTTTAAGTTTGATTGCAAAATATAAGCTAAGCGAACTTAATAATATTCACTGCATTTAAACGAAAAAGAAATATTGTTAAGTACCTTATTTTTAGCAATTGGTATTGTATTAAGTGTTATATGCTTTGAGTTATACGAGTGTTACTAATTATTACCTACTACAAATTAACAAGAAGGTGGGAGTAAGCAAATAAATTATGTATTTGAAAGATACATATGAGTAGTTGTAACAGCATATTACAAATGATACCCAAATAAAAAAAAACGTTTCTTCTATGCCTCAGTTCCAATATTATCTGTTAAAACTGAAGTTGTCTTAGTAAAGCTTGTTATAGTAGTGTAGTAGTATGAATCCAGGACAATGATGGATTACAGAAACAAACAGAAGTGTATGAGCATTCGTCGAAAAATCTTTCGGTCATTGACTGTGTAAGAACAGAATTTCTATTCAGTATGATTTTTAATCTCGGATAACGACTTATCTCCCAGCAATTTCTGGAAATCAATGTGTAAATATTCTCCTGTAGCAATCACGATCGTCGAGTGTTTACCTACATATGTAATACAAAAATAACATGTGTTACCGGCAAGGCTGTTATCTTTTAAGACTGTCAACTGTCTACAGAGTCCTAGATTTGTATTTCGTGTAAACAATATGTGTGCTTTTTGATAACGAATAGGTACGTTATGGTAATGGTAAAATGACAGTTTCACATGATGTACAAATAGAGMAATTCATATTGATGGACAAGTCTGCTGATACGACTACATAAATATCCTCCGAGGAATCATGTTGCTAAAGATTGTACGAAATAAAAACACAGTCAAGTAGGTGCACAAAAGGAATAGTAGCAATCGTTTTAAAAAGTAGTTATTAATGAATAAAAAAGGAATGTTTCCTAAATTTTCTATTTCAATAAGATATGCATTAAAAAATGCGGTAAAGATCTTATCAGCGGCTATCAAAAATGCTTTACTTAGCGCTTCAATAGATTTCTGAAATGTGCGGAAGATAACGAGTTGAGAATTAAATAAAACATTACAATATTTTCTAATGTAATTGTGATATTAAAAGCTGCGTAATTATTTTAACGAATTACATAACGATTTAATAATTATTAACGATCACGAAATAAGCCGTGAATTGATAAAAATAAAGCATTAGTATCCTTACCACCATCTACTGGCCACTTTTTGTAAGCATTGAGCGTAAATGTTTAAATACAGAATACTATTGACCCAAGGGCGCCGCTTTACAGGAACCTGGAGTTTAAATCGGTTTTGCAGCCATTAAAACGCGGAATGTATTAATATATATTACGTGAAATAAATACAGAAAAAAGACAAAATTTTATTAGGTTAAATAGTACAAGACCTTGACTCAAGGAAAGTTGATAACACCCAAAAGTGTGTGTTTCTAATTGTCTAAATCATACAACAAACTATTTTCAAATAACTTTTGACTCCACAGTTTCCCCTAAAATATAGATGATCTTCGATATATAATCTACTAAAAATGACAAGTACAAGTACTTTTTTTGCAAACGAAGCCTAATAAAAATATAGTTTTTATTGAGTAATAAATAAACTTGCTATTTGATAAAACAATAATAGTCTTGAAGATATCCTGCATGTGTTTGACAACTACGCTCTTTAATTATTTACTTCTGTATTTAATGTTCATAAATTACAAAAAAATCCAAATAAATAAATTTTGCAAGGTTCCTATTGTTTCCACAAGACCGAAAAGTAAATGACACTTATGGTGATATAATAAATTTTGTTTTGAAATGCTAAATAGATTATCGATACATAATTATTACATCATAATAACAATGTAGAAATCTTTTAACAAATGAAAATCCTTTATATTAAACGGTATTACTTGTTTTGATGAATTTTGCAAAAAATTGAGGATTTTGGAGGTGTGTAGGGGAATTCCATATTGCGGTGTTGGCCTGTTGGCAAGCCTGTGCAAGACAGATTGAAAGTGAATCACTGGCAGTGATTGACATTATTGAATTGATGTTTAGGTACACCTAAAAATAGGCTGTGATAATAATTATTATTTATACATATAAGTACATTTGTAAATAGGCCAATTATCAAGAAATTAGTTAAATTTGATCAGCAAGTACCTGCAACAATTAAACCTCAATTATAGGTTATGATAGCTGTTAAGTTGCTAGGTTAGTATTCCAATGTTGACAGTAAAATTCTGTTAATGTTCTGTTAATTCTATTTGTTGTAGATGCTATGGACGCGCAGAAATCGCGTCAGTTTTCTGGGCAGCTTTACAAGTACACAAACGTGATGAGAGGCTGGCAGCATCGATATTTTACGGTTGACTCGAACGCTGGCTTGCTGCAGTATTACCTCTGCGATGGAGAGAAACCAGATACTAGCGTGCCTAGGGGTTCTGTACATTTAGCGGGGGCTGTGATATGCCCGAGCGATGAGGACTCAAAGACGTTCACCGTGCATTGCGCCTCAGGCGATATGCTAAAATTGAGGGCGACGGATGCTAGAGAAAGACAGGAATGGGTAAACAGGTTGCGGGCCGTTTCTGAGTCACATACCAAGGTAAATATTATTTTTTATGAAAGTAATATGACATACAAGTTCATTTTTTCAATGGAATACTGTATATTTGTATGCAATTCGATTCTACTTGCACAATATGATATTTCCCCTTTAGGCGGTCAGTGCTAACAGTCCACAATTGCCTCCAAGAGAACACCTGGCAGTTCTTGACGCAATGGGCTGTGTCCGTGCCCAGCTTCAGCAAACAGAACAAGCCGACTCCATTCTGTGCAGGTCGATAGAAGCAGCGGACGGAAAGTTCATCACAGATCCCAATCTATTGCTGCTAAAGGCAGTGTCAGCAGCGTCTTTGCACTGTTTGACGCAGTGTTTGAATATCCTGCAGAGGAATCAAAACCAACAAGCACCTCAAACAGGGTTCATCATTGATGATGATTAATGTGTCCTTAATTACATTTAAGAGAGATTAACATTGAGAGTGATACTACTTTTAGTAAAGTACATCGCAAGCATGTAATTGTAGGTTGTGTTGTAGCAGTGGAGAAATGACTGAGAAGAACAAAGGTTTAGGCTCGATTGAAGCTGCGCAGCATAATTTTAGATGAATTGCCGTAGCTGGAGCATTATGGCTTCTATTAATTTAAAGTTTAAAGTGCCAGATCTTCTTGTTGCCTTTTTTATTTTCCTAGGTTCATTACAGCAACTTCCAACAGGGATTTTACTCATTTTTTAATGCATTTATTTTTTATTTTGTTTTAAGATATGTTGACTGCATTTTTAATTGTTAAGTATTAGTTACAGTGAATGTTGTCATTGGCTAATAAAGGATTTTAGACTAATTATAGTGTGTCTTTTAAATAAACCAACATATATTTACAAAACTTTTGTAGTGTGTAGCTTTATACTTCACTACATCTTGAATCATCCATACCCTGGGTTTTAGTGTTAAACATATACTGTATGCAGCTTTTTCACCCAGTGCAAGTAGTCTACGATTAAACCCAAAAATGCTGTGAGATTCATAATAAATAATAAAAGAGATATTTTTGTTTAATTTTTTAATTTATTTGTTGGAAGATATTGCTTTGTGTATAGGTTCAAAAAAATGTGGATTTTTTAACTTCCTGTAATTTACACACCAAGTACATTTCAATCTATTTCCTACCAATTTAAATCTAGAGAAGATTTATCACCGTAATTGTCACCATTTTAAGTTCAGAAAGAGCGAGAAATTTGAAAATTATGAGAATAATTAATTTCCAAACATGAGCTTTAGTAGGAGCATCTTCTCTTCTAACAATATAAAACTGTATAGCAAGGCAAACACTGTATGAAATCACTGAAGGGCAATTGTAGTAATCAAAAGTCGCTTTTTTCACTCCAAAATAGTGGCTCAATCAATTGCAGTACTCTATAGATCTAGGGACTTTACCATGATGGACACTGCTATGACATTTATCTGCTAAACTGTTTAATAGTTACACTGTTCTGTATAACAGTAGCCAGTCCGCAGCCGACACAGCACTGACAAATAGATGCCACTGATGGCAGATGGCATATACTACAACCTTTTTAAGGACATCGTGTGTTCTGTAACGATGAATAAAATGGAAGTGGATGCTTTAGAAGTCATTTTAGAGGAGTCGTTTGATAAAATTTTTTAGATCTCAGTTTCTGTCGAAATAATTGATGTGCAAATTGGTATACACCATCAGTTACTTGAAGGCTATTTTTCACATATTCTTTAATAGCAAAACCATGCCCCATCAAGCTTCTTAAGACACTGTGGATGTCATAGGAGCTTCTCTACCTTCTTTAACAGCAAAACTACGCCCCATAAAGCTTCTTAAGACATTGTGGATGTCATAGAAACTTTCCACATTCTTTAATAGTTAGACCACGCCCTATAAAGCTTTTCAAAACAGTGCAGATGGCATAGAAGCTTCTGCACCTTCTTTAATAGCAAAAATACGCCCCATAAAGCTTCCCAAGACACTGTAGACGTCATATAAATTTCTCCACGTTCTTTAATAGCAAAACCACGCCGCATAAAGCTTCTCAAGACAATGTAGACGCCATAGAAGCTTTTCCATTTTCTTTAATAGCAAAACCACGTGCCATAAAGCTTCTCAAGGCAATGTAGATGTTAGACAAGGTTCTCCACATTCTTTAATAGCAATGAAGCTTCTCAAGACGTTGTAGATGTCATAGAAGCTTCTCCACGCCTTTTAATAATTGAATACGGTCAATACGAACTATCTTCAGCGGTGACAATAATGATTTCAACATTCAAAAATTGTTATTGTAAAGAATAAAATTTTTGTCTAATTAATACTGTTTTACCGCAAACAACCTTTGTACTACATCATATCGAAGCAGTAATACTTATCGAACATTTTTATATCCTTTATAACATTAAGGACACTTCTTTGTAGGTTTAAAGGTATATGAAACATTTTGTATAAAATAATTTTATTATAGGTATATACAATAGAATCATAATAAACTATATTAACCGTAACAACAATATTTACATGAGGCAATACAAATAGATTTAAAAAAATATGCGAGTTATCAACCAAATGACTAAGAAACATGGACGTGGTTGGGGCTGACCTGCAGCATCCTGTCGATTAGTGTGGGGATAGAGCAACCTCGCCGATTAGGTACAATAAATCAGTAGCTAGCATCAATTTTTGGAGTTCCAAGTTGTTGGAGCACACGTTCCTCGATTTGCTGMAATGACAAAGAAACATAAAGCTTGAATTACTCCKGTCTTTACACTAGGCCACCGCAACTTTGTCTCCTTGCTAAGAAACTAACCATGAAATACACAAAATTGAAAGATTCGCCGGTTGCCATTTATATCTCTCCTTTTATTATTTGAGTTATATATAAGGCATATATACGTCAGCATAACTTTTGATTTATCTGCAAATAAAATTTTCTTTCTGACATTTTAGCGTACCAGTACTCTAAGCTCTACTATTCTGTGCTGCAAGGTGACAAAATTGTGTTGCCAGGTGTTTTAATTGTCTTTTCCTATATTTCAGTACTCTTACATCTAAATGAATGAAAAATCTGAAAATACGAGGTGGCAGAGAAGATTAAGCCAGATTAATTATGTCGTTCAACAAGGAATATATGGATCTAGAAATGACAGAGAAAGGAGAAAGCGAGAGAGTAATTGTTAGTAATAGGCCTTCACCGATCGTTTTAGTAGTATAATCCAGCACCAGCTATCCTTACCCTTTGTATCTCACTATTCCGCTGGTGTCTGGCTAGCAACTCGCGCTCTGACAGATAAGCTAAGCTCTCGGACTTAACTATGGCCTCTTCCAGTTCCGGACATAGCCTCGGCAGATTGCTTTTCTTCTTTCTCAACAGCGACTTTACGTTCCAAACTGCCGTACTCCCAAACGAGGGCCTTCTGCACGGCGTTACTTTTACGTTTTTCTTTTCGGGATAATTGTTATTGACTAAGTCGCTTATGGCGGATGATTTTAGCGCGGTCTCTTTCGATTTGCGAACGGGGCTGTTATCCCCCGAAATCCTGACTAGCGTGACCGATTTCCCGTTATTGGAGCTTGCGTTCTCCTGGGAAAACAACGAAATGACTGCGGCCGATTTAGTGTTGTGTATATAATACGACATGGGCCTAATGATATCGTTGTTACTCCCGTTGACGGAAGACGCGGCCGACCAATTATTCGGGGTGTGAGCATGTGTTGGTGAGCTATAACCTGACGTGCTTTGCGAATCGCTATAAACAACATGCGCACCCTTACCGTTGCCCTGCGGCCTGAAGGTGTACAACTCGGGTTGGCACTCCGCAAGGGGTGACGTTATTTCGGCTATCGACCCCACTGCACTCAAAGTCTTTTCACTCTCACTCGCGTCACTGTTCCTCCACACCGTCAGGGGACGAGGTTCCTTCGCATCCGAAGGAGTCTCGACCGTGTTGGGGCTTTCCAGGTCTTGGATCAGTTGGAGCGCGGCCTCCAGCTCCTTCGAGAACTCGGCGTCGCTGTTCTTGCCTTCGGACTTGGACGACTCCTGTCCGCTGCTCTTATCCGAAGCCGTGCTGTTGCTGGCGCTCGGCGCTTCCTTTTTGCTCACGATCGCCTTCTGGAGCTCCTTCATCAAGGAGGCGTACTGCACTTTCTCGGCTTGAGGCGTGCTGGCCTCCACACGCTTCATCACAGATTGGGGCGCCTGGTAGTGCTGCTCCTCCGAGTCCTTGTTGCTCAGGGCGGAATTCAGCCTGGAGCGATAGATCGTCGGCTCCGTCAGTTTCTCGAGGCATTCGTAAATCGGAGGGTTGTTCAGGCTGAGCTGCGAGGAACTTGCTGACAGTGGGGCGGGGGAAGCTGATCTAGAAAAGCTCTTCATGTAACCAAGCTTTCTGTCGCTGTTGCTGTTGCTGTCGTCAGAAGCCTCTTCTACGTGCACAACAGGGTTGTCGATCAAATGGGCCGTGTCGTTGACGATCCCGTTCTGGAGGTCCGTCTTTATTTTCTTCGGCGTTCCGTTCTTTAGTTTTAGGTAGGGTGAGTCTGTGTGGTTCGAACTGCTCGCATTGTCAGCATCGAACACCCAGCTTTGGGAATAGGCGTTGTAGACGGTGTGTGGCTTCGAGGGTTTTTGCTGAAACCAATAATCGTGTAAGGCGCACTCATTTTGACCTTTTGAACTAATTAAATAGCTGGAAAGAAGTCGTTTGTTTCGATTTAACGGCCCTTTTAACGTTTACTTAAAATTCTATGTAACGTGGAGCTTTTGAGGGAATACAGAAGCTACAATTTAGATGTTTTGGAAGTTATCTACATAAAAAAAAACACAAAAATAGACAGATTAATAATTACTTAACGCCAATAGCGAAATTCAGATTATTAGAACCGCACCAAATTGGATGATGTTTTTGCACGTTTTTATGTCTTATTTTCACGTCTTATCTAGAACACTGATGATGCTTGGCGCTGAGGTGAAATGTATACATCCGTTATTAATGTATGTTGGTGTTATTGGCTTAGTGCTCATTACTAGTTGTCACATGTTATTTCTTTGTGGTTTTCGATGCTCCGATAACGTAGCAGTCGTGCACATATTTAAGTCTAGGTGTATTACAGCCTAAGGGATTTTTTTTAGTTTGTGCATTGCTTTCTTATCTCTTTCACCCTTTCGAATAGCCCACAGAGAAAAATGTTCGATTCTTACCCTGGGAATAATGTACTCAATATCCGAGACCTGCTCGTGAGATCCACGCAGCTTCTTCTTGTTCTTCTTCGGCGCAGCATGCATGGAACAAAACGACAACTGGCTGTCCACGAACGACAGGATAATCGCGACGGCCGTTGCCAGGCGCGTTGCGAAGCACGCTAAAATCGGACGTGTTAATCATCATAATTAAAATCATCAATTGTACTCACCGTAGATAATTAGGGTGTGGTACGGGTGGTTCTGGATCAGGCTTGGCATGTTGGCCCAGTAGAAGGCGAATTCGCTCAGAACTGCGTTGACCACGTTGACCGTCAGTATAGAAGCTGCGATGTACAGGAGGTATTCTTGACGCCTGGGGGATAACTGRACGAAGCACGCCAACATTCCGCCTMCGATTCCTACGATTACGTTMTAGGGGAAAATAAAATGTCAATTAGAAGGGAATTAGTGTCTGGGGTGGTCATTATTGGCTTCTATTCTGGTCTGGAGAGACGGTTCGCGTGATCGCAGCGAATATCTCTTGGCTAGAGACAGGGAAATGAATGAAAGAAGTCGCATTGATGAAATATAGGTCAATGGGTTTCTACGGGAATCAATGTCGGCGCGCTGTTATTTATGGAGCGAACGTAATTATTAGTAGTAGGCGAATTGGATTTTCTTGACAAACGCGCGGTTCTTTTCAACAGTTCCACGTTTACTTATTTTTGATACGATACATCCAGTCCTAGCTGGTGCACATGTGGTTCTATAGAAAAAAATAGATAGTTTAGTTTATTTTACTTCACAACCAATATTCAATTGTTAATAATTCAACGACAATTATTGAAAAATCCCTAAAACATTAGGTGCACCTGCGTTATGTTTCAATTTGAAGGTTGTATCCTTCGTAGGTTTTTTTAACAGCGTTTGTAAAACAGTAGGTGTGTGACAATATAATGCTGTAAACATCCGCATAAATACTGAATGAGTGGGTAGGGCTAGTTGTATAATTGACCTCGTTAAATAGTCTCTTTAGTAGTGTGGTTTCGTACCGATAGTAAATATACAGGGTTATATGAATTTGAAATGAGATTTATTAGAATGTAATTCTGCAAGCAATTCCCAATCCGACAATTGTTGTATTTCTTCTAATAACCGATATGCCGATGGTGAGCATCGAAATGTGGACACACTGTAGGCTAAGAAAAAAGCTTTTGTTGAGGAAATTTCTTTTGCAATACTTTTGACCAGTAGTCGTTTAACTAAATTATATTGATTAAAATTCAGTGTGGTGTAACAATATTACGATATCGAACTAATAACAAATATTAATTATTATAAACTAGAAACACTGGCTTTTATTCTTCTGAAGTTAAAGATTTTCAGTGCGTATGAAACAGTTTTCTTTAGATTTCTGAAGTTCCAACACATATTTGGAGTACTGAGCGTTTTTAGTATAACCTTTACAGTGTTTTTTATGCGGAGAAGATAAAAATGTAGGTACTATTTTTTCCTTAAATAAATTGATCTGATGACTTAGTGAGTTACTTAAGGTGGTTTAAAGAGAAACCACGCTTCAGGAATGAAACTAGAAATATAGTACCAAGGCTTTTCCGACAAGATACTGCAATTAGCAGTAACATTACGTTGCGCGTATATGGTTATTGTTGCTGAAACCCGTGAGAATTGGGCGGAACTACCTGAATTGAGTGAATATAATAATTATGAATATTCAACAGCTTTTAGAATGCAAGTCACTTATAACCTGCAACCATATTTGGCGTTCTTGTCTTAGCTCAGAAATCTAGCTACATCGTGATACTGCAGAATGCATACAAGGTTTTTTTTGTGAAAACAATCGACAAAGCAGGAAATGTATCAGAACGTTGAACTATAAATTACGTAATTTCAAGCAGAATGTATCTATCACCTGTTTATTCAAGATACAAAGAAGTCGATGACAGTTTAATCGCAGTTAAGTAAATAGCATTCTCATCACTTTGTTTGAAAACGCGTTCATCATCAATTAGGTAAACATTTTTTATTAGAATTTGTGCGGAAACACGTACCATACGACAAGATCGCTATAAATGTGACCGCTGTTTTAAGAGATAGGTTCTTGATTACCGGCTTGCATTAGACGTTTTGAAATAGGAAGAAATAAATGGAAAACTGCCAAACAAGTAGCATGGCTTAGAAAGATCTATGCATTTTCCTTTCTGTTTGTATTTAATTAAAAATACAAACGCAAAAAAATTGTATAAAAAACTTAATTACATGGGAAGACGGGGTGCAATCATGCCAGGTCCTTGCCTGGAAAATTTTTTAAATAAAGAATCTTAAACATGCGTTTTGAGGCTTCCTAGCGTTTTTTATTTTAATGCCAGTGCCAGTTCAGACTGATTTACTACACCGCTACTTACAATGCCTATGTACAAAGGTACAACTATATGACGGCAAGAAAAAGAAAGTACAAAATTATAAGAGACGAATAAATGGAACTAATTGTGAAAGTGTATTTCAATCTGAACTTAATCTACAAAATTTGTATAGACAAAGCCAGTCAAAGTGATTTGCAGTTGAATTAGGCTTAAAACCGCATATATTATTATTAAATGCAATTAAAAATTAACAATAAAAAAAGACTGTTTACCTCCGAATCCCTAAAGTTTTTAATGAATATCTTTAATAGAGCAAGATCTTCAGTTGTTTTGAAAATCTCATATTTATAATTGGTGCTCTGCCACAATCTACGGCAAATTATGCCAGCCATGTGTTTAAACGATGATCCAAACGTAATTTCCCAGAATGGGTGATAAAAACACAAGGTTTTCGTTCACACCGCATGATCTCAGATGAATAAGAAGCCACTTAACGTGAGAGGGAAGTGGAATCAACGCTGTAATGCAGACATCCTGTTGGGTATTAGACAAAGGTTTTGCTTGATCTCTGTGATCGCGTCTATATTAATCGTTTAGATATTTAATAAACATCGCCAACGGACAACACAAAGAGAAACAAGATACAAAACCAACCAATATTTGGACATATTAAGACGTAGATAACAGAGAATTTTGAAATAGAAAGTCTGCTTACCCATGATCCAGTCCAGAGATTACAAGTGAGATGAACGGGTGGTAAGGAAATGATAAAAAATATTCCTGCAATGAGCTGAGCAGCGCCGCACGTTACGTATATTGCACCCCATAGCACGTGTAGCCCCGTCCACACGCGTCTGCAGCCAGGGCACATTACACCCTGAAAATAAAATAAAATATTAATTGCATAATTATTGCATTAATGCAATATTCGGTATATTTTTATGGTGCGGTTTTATATAGATGCGGTTTTAAATGTGTCATCATTTAGATAGCGTTCGCAAATAGTTTCCAAAAATGAGAAGAAAATAATTCGGTGGAGTCCATCGAACAGGTTTCCCTTTGCAAAATTATATCGCTTCTATATGTTGTATGACTGTCATTGTAATAGTATGATACAGTTAACAACACTTTGTTGTTTTTTCGTTGAGCTGTCGTTTTATCTTTCACTTGTTGCAATATCCAGTGTTATGTTATCATATGTCGCATCAATTTCAATAAAATCAGAAAATTCAGTAAAAAAGGTCTATTAACTGTACAAGGTTTTTGAATAGTGAGGTTTAGTAGTAGTAAATACAAAAAAAATAGACGTTTTTATTTATTTTTTTATATACAGTGTGTTCCTGGTTTGATGTAACAAGAGGTATAATGGACAAATGACAATAGGAGATCGAATCCTACTTGTTGTAACACTAAGGTGTATAAAATCAAAAATGTATATAATTATTTTTTATTCTTATTTTATTTTGATCTAAATAGGTATATAACAAATCCACACCCTCAATGAAACATCATTTTAGTGCTGTTTATCTGTTTTTTTAAATTTACTGTTTGTGAAGTTCTTTGTCATCACTATGTAATCCTATTAATCCCAAAATCACTTATGTAATACGTGTAATCTCTAGTAGAATTCGCGAATCTCGCAATCCTATCTTCTGTTTTAAAAACGTACGCAAACCAATATCTTGCTTTGTTTGTTGCTAAATAAATGCAAACGTTCCTTGGATGCATGGTAAGTATTCTCTATTTTCCTCGTGAACCTTTTAACAGTCACGTTTAACAGAAGTGTTACAGAGATAATTGGTATGAACTATTGCAGACTATTATTACACCCAAGATTGTAGAGTAATGAAAGTATTATGTAATTGTAACATTCTTTATTCCTCGAAGCGTGTGCCGCGCACCTGTTAACTAGGTTACCTGCCAGAAACAATTGCTAGAAGCGCTAGACCACAAAATTTCAAAAATATAATTGCGCGCTAAGGCAGGCAGTTCTCTTTCTAACTTTGACCGAACCGATAACTACATTAGCAGCTCCTTTCTTGCTGCCACCGTGAAAGTTAAATTTCTACATTCGTCTGTTGAATATTATAAATGGATTAAGAATGATTGACATTCGTCTTTTTTATCCGAATGGGAAAGTCATGAAACTTGTTTAATCGTATTGCTCCTCACCTGCTTTGCGAGCAGTTTGCAATGAACAAGCAAGCGGTTGTCCTCATACTAAATTTTAACGGTTAATTAACCGAAATCACGTATCCCTTACAACTTTTCCATTATATAATTGCAGCAGTTCCCATAACCGCAATATCGCCTTGAGATTTTTACATCACTGGCATAATTATCAATTCACCTGTGCCAGGTAATCTTTTAGGAACTAAATTCCAAGCACGTTAACAAAAAGCTGGCTTTCACCGCTACGTCTTTTTGTTCTTTGGCACCTGGGTATCGGACGTGGACACCTTCGAACAATGCAGGAGTTAAGACTGTAATCTCACTTTCTATACAGCTGAACATCAGAGGAAATCTTCGCTGAAAATGATAAATTTTCACCGCATCCACGAAGAATTCAACGTCCTACGCTTTCGTCACGTTGTTGTATGCTAGGTCACTGATTGTCCAACTAACCCGCAATTTCCATGTGTGTGAGCATCTCGTGAGTCATCAATCTTATTAATTGATTTCCCCGTTAGATATGCGAAGGTTAGTGCCGATGCGAAAAAGGAACATACTTTCACACCACCTGTTCTTTACTTATTATTGTAAATATTCCGAGTTGGCTCGTTGTTTTTAATCGAAATTTAAACGATGTAGAGTTCGAAGTGAAATGGGAAAGCGCCAAATTGCAGCAAGAGGAACCAATCGTTAATTACGGGTTTAGGACTTTTTAGCTTGTTAATTGCAGATGTTGAGTTTCTGAATAAATCTCTGCATTCAGGCAGCTAATATTTTATAAAAACCGTATAGGTGATTTGCGAATCTTCAAAGTTTCTGTTTTGATTGAACCTTTAATGTAATTAATTGTTATGTGCGCATATGTTTGTTGCCCTTATGAATTAAATTAGCTATATTGCTTTCAAACAACTTTGATTTAATTCCTTATATCAGCGTAGCCTGTTTGAGTATACCGCCAGCTTGTTTTTATCTTGAATCAAGTTTTGCATGTGTCTTTTTATTTTTTCATTTAGATGCTGTGCTATTCTTTCTATATCTTGTCTTAATTTTTGTATATTTCATTTACTTTGAAGAAATTAACCACGACTTTATGTTACAAAACTCGTTTTAGGAACTACTTCAAATTAGAACGACAACTGCTCTACTTAAGTATTTTTGACTTACGATTTTGTATTTGCTACTTTAATCAGAGCACAAAATGTTAAATTGAAACATATATATAATACCACATAAACTAACCATACATGTACAGAAATGATAAGAAGTATTATAGAATTTTCAGCTAAGGGTATCGATTGTTATCCACACACAACACATTTCCTGCTAACCCATTACATCAGTTTTAGGTTTGCGGAGAATTCCAGCCTGCTTTTTGTGGTGTATCCACCTAGACCACACCCCAAAGCGACCTCATAAAATATCAAGCTCGTCAATTATTCGCTTGTGCCCCAATTGTTGCTGGAAAGCATTATAAATGATGCACAGTAACTGAAAATGTCATCCCACTTCAATAGAGAATCTATTTTTGTCCACCAGCTTTCGTGTGGCTTACAGCGCTATTGCTCGCAAATATGACAGGAGAACTGTAATCTGAAAGGGGCACTTAAATGATATGAATTTTCATTTTTTTTTAATAAACTCCCAAGAAAATACCGTAGGTAGGTATTTTTGACGTGGAAACGTCTTAAACGACTCCTTCCAGTCTGCTCAGACAAGTTTATAAACTTTTGTCTTAGAAAACCAACGTTAAGTTTCAGGTTCAAATATTTTCAGTGCACAACTCACCAAAATCTAGCATGTCGACGAATCGCCGAGATTTAACATATCCATAATAATGGCTCCTAAATTATCGCGTCAATAAAAACGCTGACTAACATTCATGTCATGCATGGGGTTAATCGCATAATTTCAAGATCGTCGGAGGTTAAATGGAAGGCCATCATTTAGAACACGTCGCTTTTGTTTGCTTCTTGTCACGGCGACCCAATGTCGTTGACGTGATTAGAAATCACACCCGTGCACTAACTTGTATGCGACGAAATGTGTTTTTCAGTAACGTTAATCTAAACGTAAACAAATTCGTCCACAAATATTGTGTAACAGATAGACATGTGACAAGACAGCGTTGAATTTTGCAGAACTAGATATTGTAAGCTGCAATACTGCGAAGAGACTTTTATGGTTTTAAACAACTCTAGTCGTGGAACGTATCAACAATAATCCACGTTCCTTTTGTAATATTTGCTTCTTAAACTAGTCTACATTTGCCTTAAATGATAATTGGCGCAACTGCAGATACTGTACATAATAATATTACTGGTATGATGAAACACGAAGAGGGGACATAAAAGTGATGCAGTTTTTTAGTAGGACGTTGCAGCTCCTCATTATGCTGCTTTTCTCTGAGGCAGTTCCTTGATGTCAGTTTTCAGGGGCAACGGATTGGGTGGAGATGATTATTTACTGAATGACCTGCAAGATCTCCAGATGTTACACTCCTGGAGTTTTTCCTTTGGGAACACTTGAAGTTTAAGGTTTTTGAAACGCAAGCAGTAGCCTTTTCGATAGAAATGGCTTTGAAATACCTTTAAAATCAGGATAGGAATATTATCAAATTTTTTTTTAAAATTCTATTTACGAGCACACAGAAATTCAAATCTTTGTATGTATAACACCGACAATAAATTGATATTTAGATAAACACTTCTTTTTATAATATAATGTGATATTTGACAAGCAAGAACGATTTTTTCTTTTGGGCCCGAGATTTACTTATGGAGAGCTCGAGTTCTCCTGGCCCAGGCCTTAGTTCCGCCACTGAAACGAACGTTTTTTTATTATATTCGAGGTAACAGCTTTATTCTTTGACCAAATCTGCTGTTAATAGATTTCAGAAAGTAACAAAGTTGTTACAAACGTAGGAAATACTTCTATGTGGTGCGCGGTAGTGCCATCACCCCTTCTAATTTTTATTCGGTCTTTAAAAAGCCAAGATTGTTCGACTGTAAATCTGATTTAACGCATATTAAACTGGAACAGCTCGGGAACCTAGAACTTGTAAAACATCGACCGTAGAAGAAATTTAAACAATCTAGTCCGTTTTATCGCTGGTAGTGAGTAAGAAATTTAATATCCAACGAGTACAAGGAAATTTAGTGACATCAACTGCGGTATAATCAGTGAATCATGTGTTAACGACAACTATCCTTATCGTATGTTTGAAAACATGTACAATAAGTATAATGCAGTTGAGAAACTAGTGTTCCTTAATCTAATATATACTACACCTATGCAGGTTATGCGCCTCTAGAACAAATTTTGCTACCGTATAGATACCATAATATTCACAGTTATCATTATAACAATTAATTGTAACATTATTCGTTTTACCTTAACAGTTAATTAATTGAAAAAGTAATACATTTAATTATGGTCATTCGAGTATGTATGTATATTCGCGTTTTGTACACGAATTTCTTATGGGAACTAGCTTGAAAGTCCTTTTTTCCCAAATCAGTTGAAGCATTATTCTCATTACAAAACAAAAGTATAGTGTAAATAGAGAACTCTAAACATTTGACATTTGACGAGTATGATGTATTTAATTTAAGCACAAAGCCAAGGCTGGATGTGTATACACTTTCAATTAATATTCAGTACACTATTGATGATGGTGCACTACATTACAAGCTTATTGCATACATGCAGTAAACATGCTCCACAGTGACCGACATGAGGCAACAGTAAACATGTTTTAATGCAATGCAGGTGTTGGTGTACACGAAATGTTACATGAAAGAATTTCCAATAACGGTTCAGTATTTACTCAGTATATACATGAACCAAATGTGTCTACGTTTTGTGCTAATTGAAATAAGAGAACACTCATTTCTGTAGCTGCTATAGTACTTTCATAAAAGGACGCAATATTATGTTATGTAGGTATACATATGTATGTACACAATGACTTGAGCATATTTTTTATTATGCTCTGTGGTACTAATCATGAAACAAATTGTAAAGATTATCTTGGGTTTTCATTTCATCAGTTTTTGGTCATTCTCGTTAAATTTTCTGCAGTTGCCCTTTATATGGTGATACTTAGGTTCATAGGTCAAATAATTTATCGCAATTGCTAGATTTATCTCCCGCAAACTAATTTTCTTATTGGCTTCTGTTTTACTTAAAATAAAAAATCTAAATATGTATTTGGATCCCAAAAAGTTTATTTGCTTATTCTTGTATCCAATTATTAAACAAATATTTTATAGCATTCATACTTTCATTTCTGTTGTACCGCCACCAACTACCAATTTTAATCAACCGGCACATTTAATAAAAGTCCTCTTTTCCGTTATTATTCTTAATTACCGCAGAAACAGTTTCGCTCCAGTTCTAATTAATTCAATTAACAGATTCCTTCGTACCGTAATTCGACCTTGGTTTTACCTTCTCCGGCACCGCATTTGACACAGTCGCTTAATTAGTAACTCGCTTCTAATCACAGCGTTTACCTTATAACATCCTGTAGATAAACGCTGGGCACGAAAAACAATGCCGAGTTACCGAATAAGCCGTTCGGTTAATTAGGTGTATGGTATTTGAAAGTGAACGTTGATTTCCGTGCGTTCATAATGCGCGCGTTTCATAACTCTTAAAAATTGGTTCAGGCTCAGAGAAATTTACGCCATAATGTTATTCTTGATTTGTAAATGCTTGGATAATGCGTTCGATAATTCTGCAAATGTGCGGTTTTCTCTTAAACAAACATATGGCCAACGAGATCTCCAGTTCCGTTATTTATTTACCTCTTAAAGTTTGTAATGAATTGTGTATGGTGAAAGTTGGCATTATGTTGATGGTATTGTTCAATGTTTACGTTTATTTTAATGTATAGCTATAGAGGGTCGGCTGAAGGTACAGTAAAGTGTGATGGCTTCTTTATTATTCTAAACAGTCGAAAAAATTAACACAAAAAATATATTTTCCCACAAGCTTCACTAGGTAAAATTATTTATACTTATATTATATAGGGTGTGCCATTTATTTATTGCTGTTTTAAATAAAACATTCGTTTTTTGGCCTGTAATTAGTTAGAATAAATTAATAAATGGTTACAAATTGCAGAAGCAGCAAAAATATGAGCATTTCAAGATTAATTTCCTGTAGAGCATTCTGTACAACAGAAAATTTAGGAACAGTGCTAATTCCTAAAGAGACTTCTTACAAACTATGGAGAAATTTTATTTTTGAGTAGTTTTGGAAGAGGATAATGGATAAATGGGATACTCATGTTCTAACTGAGTATGTGTGACAAGGATGATTATTTTAGTTACTTACAATATCTGGCTTGGCATGAACAATTTAACCATGTCCAAGAGTAAGAAAATCAAGCAGTTGTTTGCTTAAAATCTCGTGAATTTAATTAACGTTTGTTTAAACCAATTGGACGATTGTAGATTTTTGCTCCGAAGAAAATTATAGCTTCCGTACATGTTGTATAATACGAAAGGAAAGTAACGACCGTGCTTTATAAAAGAAATTGTACTTTCCCAATAAAACCTGTTAATTTAGTATCAGTACGCTGTGGAACAGACAACTGTCTCCTTTTACTTTTATCGTGCAACTGCTGACTCGGTGCAATTGCATGGTAAAGGAAAATCACAAACGACTCATACAGATGTGGCTACTGTAAGAGGGCATATTGATATCTAGTTGACCTGGACCCTTTCCAATAAACAAAATTTAATTTTTAATTATGATACCTTATAAATAAGCTGTCAAAGTATGGCACCTAAAAATTCAATTGTGACAAAACTGTGAATTATTGAAAAAAAATAAAATTTTAATAGAAACGAATTTCGGTCAGTTATTAAGTATTTATTTTTCAATTCCTCATTTTCTATGAACGTGTGTTTCATATTGTTCTTCAAGATTTATTCCCAAAAGTTCAAAAAAACATTTTACTGTTGAGAAGTTGTTTGTAGACCAAAATAAAGAATATTTTCCAAGGCTTAAGAATTACTTTATGAAAGTTATGCTAAATATATAGGGAGAATATGTTGAATAAACTAAGATTTCTTTTAAAACATTGTGACCTTTTATATGGTGGGCCCTCCTAAACAACATGTACTAAGCGAGAGATTTAAAGCGCTCCATGGTTAAGAAGACGTACAATTTTGTATTTGATGTAGCGATTTTGAGCTAAACATAAGCCAAATAAAGAAATACATCGACTCATCTTATTACTGCTAACAAATAAAGAATTACAACTTAAACATGAAAATACAAATAACCTAGTGCTCTCTTTTGATAATGAAACTGCGTCAAACAGTTAGTTGTTGATTAAATTCGTTCCAGTAATGAACGTTTTGGTCCTCATAGGCATTTCGTTCGCAAAAGACGAGTTATATCCAGCCGCGGGCTTATTGTTCTGGAGCGGGTTGGGTCTATTACTTGGTTGAAATGCTTAATCGATATACCCCAGCGGGTGTTTCCATTGTGCCCTTTAAATAAACACCCGTTCGGAATTCAAGGCTATATAGGACGAATTCCCGGGAGAAAACTTCAGGTTTTAATTCACTTATCTCAGGCACGACATTTGAATGGTCTTCTGAGCTCCGTTCAAGGATATAAGTGAGGGTGAAATGGAAAAGGCTTGCTTTTATTATGTTTTATTTCGGGGTACGATAATAACTGCTTCTGCTGGTATGGGACTGGAAAAGTTCGAGGAGTGAAAAACTGGTTTCTTCTTTTACTTATACTTGTGTATAGAATATAGAGTACAATTATAAAATTATAATGATTTACTGGAAGGTCGACAGTATGTAGCCCCTCTTTTTTTTCTTGTACAGTCAGAAGGCATAACGACATTGTACTGTGTATTTCAAGAGAGAATTTAGTATCAGTTTGGATATTTCCTAAATTTGGTTTGCAAATAATGCGAGCATTGACGTCAACTATATATATATATTGAGTATTCCACACCACTCAGGAGACGACATCTCTAAACAATGACGTAAGAGTCTGTTAGGGCGTTTAACAGTACTAAATAAATGTTATCAAGGTGTATATTGAACAGCTTTATGGCAATTTTAAATGTTTAAACGATTGTTATTTGCCAGTACACTATAATTGAAATTATCAAACTAAATAAATAGCCAACGTGTTTTTAAACTAAACATCCATACTGTTTATGTTTTTGCTCCTATAATAGAAATAAGCAAACTACATTAGTGGTCACTAGTGGATAACCCCTCGTGGCAGAATTTCGACATAAATTGGTAGGTACCAAATTAATATGTACCCAAAATATAAAATAATAAACAGGATTAAGTGATCAAAATAGTTTGCACTAGGAAATTGTCTATTATGATACGAACTATTAGTAAAATAGTCAACATATTGATAATCGCACTGAACTGGATCGTACATTTAGATAAGTGATATTCGTGAGTTATTAGTTTCTACAGAGTTGTCGATAATTTATTACATTGAATAAACTTCCAATATCAATTTAATTGGGAATTATCGATTTCAATTTCAGAGTCCGTCATTGAAGCAATGCAAAGTTAAATATGTGCAGTGGCTGATTAAACTTGTGAACTATTACTATAAAGGATGCAGTGCAAGCAGATGCAATGTCTACATCAACATTGCGTCATTCTGCTCTCCAATCTGTTTCTATAATAATAAATGAGTGAATTTCATTGGATCTTTTTGGAAAAAAATATAGTTTTAATGTAGTAATAACCCTGTAATTTAGATATCTACTATTTGATATGTCCTTGTCTTGTGCTTACAATTACTCGATAATGATGCATAATATGCATTAAATGAATTCTAGAATAATCATTTAATTGGCATCATATCGATTTCAATCACAATATTAACTACTGCAGAGTTGCATTTACCGTAAATGTCAACAGTTACTTGTAGCCAAAACCATTAAAATAATGAAATGCATTGACCCTATTTTGAACACATTTTCTGTTTCCACACGATTCAAAAATAAACTTATGCAGGTGTGTCCTAGCTCTAGATCATGCACATTTTTCGTTTTTATCAATAAGTCAGCAGCTCATGTATTACAGAAAGCTGAGTATAATTTTAAACGTCTTGCCCAATGTATTGCGCGAGGAGAAATTTTTAAAATAGCCCGCTGCAGTTTCTTTTTTGACGAAACGATAGAAACTGCTGTTCGTAAGTTGCTTACCTGTATGAGTTGTATCACCTTATTGTGCAGTCCTGCCTTACCTACGTTCTAAAACCTTGCTCCTACATAAATAAAATTGCTTTTTTCATCGAACCAGCAAGGTAAATATGTCTGTAGTAGATTTCCCAACGTTAGTGTTTTTATGCGACCATTTAAATTGCTGTAGTTAAAGCTACGCTAATCTAACTATATTATAAAGCGTTTCCAACGTAATAAACATTCTTTTTGTTAGTCCTGCCCGTATTATGCCTGAAAAAGCGTTCATTTTTTGCATAACACATGAGAACGTTATTCTAATTAGCAGCTCACAACACTATTATACAGTTATGCTAATTGCTTGCATATATGTCGACCTGCAAAAGCATCTACTTTAATTAGGTATATGTATGCACGTGAAGCGTACCCACCTGTACACGTGTGTTATACAGAAATAATATTTTCATTTTTAGCTTAGTTTAGATGATTCAGAAATTGGGTCATCTKTGTAGTTTTGTTTATGACCTGGAATTTTATTCTCACAACTAAACTAATGGCCCATGCAGTAATTTCATTTTAACATTCTTACAGTAACGTGGATAATGTCATCATAGTCACTTAAATCGTTTTTATTTAGTAATTATCAAAACGACAGAGAAGTTCATGTTGTACAATGCATAATAGTTATATTTCTTCTAAACGACGGTGCCAAATTAAGCGATATTTTGCGAAAATTTTATGTACAGTATGGGGAATCCAAATTATCAAACACCCAGATGGTTGAATGGTGTAAGATGAATTATTGTCCTAGAAATGTCACAAACATTACAAATTAGTGTTGGTAAGGCCGCGGAAATCATCCATTATCATCTGCCTTACTGAAAAGTTTACACAAGGTAGGTGCTGACTATGAAAGAAAGACAACGACGTGCTGAAATCTTTCTGAGCCTGTCAGGAAAGATACCAAGATGAATTCCATATGCACCAATATGTGCCAGAAAAGGAACAAGTCTAGAGAACATCACAAAACCGAAAGTTCTGTCTTTAGTAATGGCCATCATCTTTTTAGACAATAAGGTTGTTATCTTGACCTATTTTTTGAGTGGACGACGTATCATTAATGCCCCTTATTATTCTGACTTGCTCACTCAAAATGCTAAGCTTGCATTTCCCTATAGTCCTGATTTATCACTCTGCGACTTTTTCATCTCTTTGGAATAAAAGAGGATTGATTGGGTGGCTGAAAAGCGTTGTACAAAAGTGCTTTGCACCATTTTTCTGTATAACTGTCTTAATACTATTAGATCGATGTGATCGTGTATATTTGTTTGTTAAGGTACTATATTTAATAAAATAAAATTAATATCATGAAGTTACCTATTACCTTATTTAAGCTATATATACTTAAGGCTAAAGGTATTTTTAAACCATTATAGATTCACTTTCCACATACTAGTAATATAACAGTATTCACATTGCATGATCGAGTAATCTTTTGCTTAAAATATGGTGGATTCGCAACAGTTGAAATATATAATTCTGAAACAACTAATGCTGTAACTAGTTTTCTATAAATTATCTAAATGATTTTCTGATATTGTGTAATGCAAGGAAACTTTGATGTTTCTGTCAGATTATATGAAAAAAATTTGCTGTGCTCATAAGTTAAAATTATGTTTAACTTCTCCAGTATATTTGTTATACATACACATTGATAAAATAACTGATTTTAAATATCTACTACATGGTAATTTATTGGGTGACATTTCATATCACACTCTGCATAAGTCTGAAGCACAAGCTGCTAAGCTACTTGCCATGCTAATTAAGCCTTTTATTTCGCTACATTTGCTTGCGTTTCTGGAAACTAATCGCGCTGTGTTACACAACCGAGAATGGAAGCCTTGTTAAAATTCCCGATATGTCTGAATAAATATTTTAACCACTCCAGCAGTCCAATCACGCAGGTCTTATTTTCCAACATCCGAACACACTCTAATTAGAAGGGAGTCTTGGAAGTTTCACTTTGCGTAATCAGCGATCGTGCATGCAGCGAAGATGCGCTTTGAAAATAAGCAGCCCGCGACCTATGCATGGGAATGGTTCGCGAAAACATCCTCACGATGGAATTTGGGTTTATCTAGTGACCCACGACCCGCGGCGATCCGGTGGGCACCGTCTCTGATTATTGCGCAATTATTATGCACAGGTTGCTGTTGCGACAGAATAATGTTTGTAGGTATGGCTTTTACACAACATGTGCTTGCCGTGGATCGGAAAAGTGAGCATTGGGAAGTAGACCAACGCGTTTCCGACCTCATTTGAATAAGTAATGATATACCCACTTTGTAATCGGCATTACAAGACGAAAAGCCCGCTCACTCACGAGTAATGACACATGATGTAGGTACTCACATCCGTCTAATGATTTCTAAATTTTATCTTCATCCAGTAAAACTAATAATGACAGTTCGCGGAATAAAAAGGTATTGTAAATAGAAAAAGAAATGAGCTGTTTTATAGTAAAAATGATTTGCTAAATTTTTTTAAGTAACATTTTCTATACAATAAATTTTGATGTTGGAAAAACACAAGAATATAAACTTGATAATACTTGTGGTACCACCAAAATCAGAGCAATTTTTAGTTTGATAGTTTAGTAATCGACTGGTTACAAAAATTGCCATTTTCCCCAGGTCAAAATAAAAAACGGTAAACTACTTCAAAATATATACATAAAGTAAACCAGATCTGTTAATAAGTTGAATGCATTCAATATGAAACGTTGGTTGGAAACAAACCAACGATATCAAATAAAAAAATAAGAGTTAAAATCAACTCAGTTATCTCTCAGTGCTTCATTCAGTGATCGCATAGTCAAATTTACAAATATCAGTAATAAAAACGACCTTTAACAAAATAATGGTTATCATGGATTAACCATCTTCAGAAATTGAACGATATCGCGATGAAGACGTATGGTATAGCAAGATCAAGCTTATATATATTATAATTGTTCTTTAAACACTTCTATACTCAGTTTAATTATTGGGTACTATACGCGAGAACTAATTAATGTAGAAACATTTACGTGAAGAATATTTTACAGGAGTAATAAAATGTTAGGAAACTGTAATAGTCGTACGATTGTTTCCTAATCGATTAATAAAAGTAATTTTGATTACGCTTTCACACAGTTGCTTATTCATTCAGCATTCACAGTATAGCAACGTTAAAATCGCAGCAATTGAAAATAATCATTACTCACAAGGACATTTTAATGCTTATGACGCTTTGGCAAACCAATAATAAATGCAAACACAGAGACCTCTAAGTGTTACTTTTATCAAAGTTAACAGCGCCAGTAAAAATCAACACACATTACTTTATTAAATTACGAACACATGCCACATAGCTCGCAGATTTAAAGGATGTTATTGAAATATATGATCAAATAAACACACAGTTTAAGTGAAACTAGATAGCGGATCCAAATGATGTTCTAGAATTCTGAAATGTTTATAAACTCGCAGCAATGTCTGTTTCTTAGTGTGGATGTAATCGTTAGAATCAATAATTACAGTAGCGAAAAAAATAATTAAGTCAATTTCGTTTTCTTACAACTGGAAACCTCTGATACCTGATACAATCAGAATTAGATCTCATCTTTTCTTTTGTTTTTAAAAAATATATCGCACAATTAAAATTATAACTACATCATTATAAAGGCACCATTTCACGTTAAATTTTTGTCTAGCTTCTGGCAGTTTTATTTATTTAGTTTTGATATTCCAATCAGCTTTTACACATATCAAAACACAGAAGAAAGGAGATTCGTTGTCAGAGTGTTTGAACTGTAAAATACGAGTACAGCTGCTGAAATGCTTTTGATGAAGTTGTCCGGGCGACAACAACTAATTTATGTTACTTTCAGGTCCTACAAAAATTCAGAAATCCAGATCTACGCACGTTATACGTGTATAAGGGTATAATTAACATAAGAAGATATTTTTCAGAAGCTTACGACAAGGAAGATTCCGCATCAATTGATACTGAAAGTACTTACAATGCAGACCCGTTGCCCTATATACAATGAACAAAGGGAAGCGTTCAACATAATTATTCTAGTGTAGATGAAGTCGAAGAAAAGCCTGGTTTTCTGTCACATCAAGCGATGAATCAAGATTCATGCAATGACACAATGAGCATCTGTTGTCATATCTGTTGGCCAGCATGATTTTCAGACTGTCTGTGTGTTTATGTTATGTACAAGACCATCCTTTGTGGAGGGTGGTAGAAAAACGAGAATTAAAAATGTGCCCTGGGTAATATAAAAATATGTTACGTCAAAAAATAATTATTTACAGCCCTAAGAGACAAAGAAATGAAGATGGTTAAATAGCTCTAAAAGTAAAAAAGATAAGGAATGATTAACGTGGAATCTAAGGAAAAGGTTAACAGTGGATTTTCATC
The DNA here is from genome assembly GCA_025024175.1 of Rhyzopertha dominica. Classification (NCBI taxonomy): domain Eukaryota; kingdom Metazoa; phylum Arthropoda; class Insecta; order Coleoptera; family Bostrichidae; genus Rhyzopertha; species Rhyzopertha dominica. Next base: position 69,155,292 of record QCXZ01000003.1, on the reverse strand, counting down.
AATTTTTATACGTGCCGTGAACAACTGGATGCAATAGAAACAATTTTCCAAACATAAAATGTTAGCGCTGATCTGCCTTTACATTATAGTTCATTATGATAATATAGCCTGAATTAATAGATCCTCTGTCTACAGTAGGAAAAAATACAGAAATACTATATTCAGGAACAATTTTTACTGCTTCTTTCCTACGAGACTGTTCACCACGTGAAAACTGCAAGATTTAAAATCCTACTATTTACTCTCTGTCGTTATCTCGTTAGCTTGATAAGAAATGCAAGAACTTCCTGTTTTTATACGCGGAGATGACAGATTGCTGCAGTTATTTCTCGAGGTGAGACTGGCAAATCGTGAGAAAGGTTTGAATGCCCATACTGATCTGACATAACTGATATTACAACAAGAGTTGCAAGATGCTTAATTAATGCATTATTTACTTTCACTCGACTATGTGGGATCACCAAGCAACGTGGGTACATTATTTTGAAACAGAAAATGACGTCCGAACAAATATAGAATCCATGCCTTCGCCTATGTTATATTTATAAGAATGCCGTGCCAAAACTGTTTAAAAACTCACCTTTTAGACCCACCAACAACGCAATAAGGAAACATCACACAAAATTTCGCACATCCACAAAGCACAAGACCACGACGACCGATGGTCACTGACGATAATCCACAGTTCGGGCTACATGTTGATTTCCCCGTCCGTGAAGGTGATCGCCGCGACGGCTGAAACGTAAATGCGTCGACTGCCGCAAAGTGGATTCAAGTTGGAAAGGTTATCGACGCCAGGCTACCTCCTCTTATCGATCGCCGCGAATTTGGTCCACTGAAACGACGGCGCTCTCTGCCTGGATGCTGCCGCTGAAAAAAAGGCCAGCGATGGACCTTCGGAAGGCCGTGGGACGATGGGTGAAACCACACGGCACGCGCTCGAACGGGCCCGCGCTGTTTTGGGTTATAGCGTAGGTCAAGTCAAGAAATGTAGGCCACTTATCGACCCGCTTTATGAATCTTGCACAGGTGAACGCGACCTTTAGTCTTGAAACCGCTGGGGGATACGGCAAAGGACGTTTTCGCTTTTAGATTCCATCAGGAAGCGCTATGGATAAGATGAAAAACAGGAGAAAACCTGATGGTTATTGGATGATCCTTATTGCTGCCTTGATGGATCCAGAAATCTTTTCAAAATTGGGCAATATAAGGGCGTATTAATATCTAGTTGAACTGAACACTTYCCAGTAAACAAAACTTAATTTGGTTGTCATAGTAACAACTATCGTGTATTCAAAATTTGCTATCAATATTTGGCATCCAAAAGTTCAGTTGTGACATGGTGTAAACTTTATATATTATATTATATTAGGTGACCAACGATCTTACAATAAACAAATTTAATAAATAAATGAACGTACATTTTGGTCCTACAAGGATTATCTTCAGCGGTAACAATGCTATAAACAGATACAATGAATGACACGTTACAATTTATATCATAAATACAGAGAAAATAACACATTAATAACCATAAAATGTCCAATGTAAAATATCTTTCGATTTCCTTTTCGAAATTTCTTTGTGAGACGTACATTAAAAAGCCTATGAAGTAAGCTGTTAAACACCGCTTCTTTATATCTATAGTACCTGTTTAATGTTTTGTGTACTTTTGCGATAAATATCATTAACTCTATATAATTTTAAATCCAAGAACGCCATGCTTTTTTCCTTTTCTTTTTCCATTGTAAAGCTAATAGAGGGGTACTGTTTATATAAAACTTCCAAGAAGATATCTAAATCAAAATCACTACTAATTATCACTAGTATATTATTGTCAACATACCAGTACCAAACCTTCGGAAAACACCTGCATTTTTGACGTTATTTTCCAATATGTATAGGAAAAGATTAGATTAGGTATGAAAAATAAGAAATGTACAAAATGCGTAGTAGTACAGAAAATTGGTCAGTTACAACACTCAAAAACGAGTAACGTAATTTATACTACCTAAATGTAGTAAAATGATGTTCAAATTATTATTTTACTCATCCAACTTTGTAACTTTAGTGGCCGTAGTCATATAAACATAAGGTGTTGCTAGGTTTTCAATCAATTCTCTCACAACACATGGCTCTTACACAACATCAGATTAACCTATCAACAGATATAATTAATATACATCTAACAATCAACGTAATTAACAGACCGTAACAATTCTCTAAGATTTCCTAACGATTTTTGAAAGGGATCTAGTCCCATTTACAATAATGCATTATACCAGTTGAGTAGGCAAGTACTTTAAATACGGAATTATTTTTGTTTAAAACTTTGCATGTATTATTTGGAAGAATTCAGACGATTTATTTAGTTAACTGATAATAAATATTTTGGAATTCTTGAAAACTGCTTAAAACATATAAGTAAATCCATGAAAATTTGTCAATGAACATATTTACGAATATCTCATTTTTATTTTATAGGCTTTGAAGACCGACGAACTTCACGTCTTAATTTTTTCATTTCTTTTGTTTTACATCATATTTACATCTACGTTTCTGGTATTTGATTGCTCATAAAATTAACAAAGTAGTTCTACAATACCAATACAATAACAATAAGTGCTAAAGCCGTTGCAAATTAGTAATAGAAAGCTTGACGACATTAAAGGGTGGCGGAATACATCACCCTGATAATTTTAAGTTTTATTATCTTATAATTTCAGGGTTATTGTTCTTTTTTACATTCTGTATTATTATTAAAATAACAGTTATATTTTGCGACTAAAGTAGAAGTAGAAGAAGTTATATATTGAATATATATTGTTCATTTAAAATCATTTTGGTCCACCTAACTTTTGTAGCTATTTTGAGACGAAAAACAATACTCGTCCAACAATTTTTCTTGTGCACTTTTTGGAATTTAATAGTTGATGAGTATTACCCAAAATTACGTGTATTTGGACTTGTAGTTACTGTTTAGTGTCTCACCAATTCAATATGTCTTCAAAAGTCTAGTAAATTATATTAATACTTATTAAAATTTAATTAGTCTAGCTGTAAACGGCATTTATGTTTTAACTCGGGGATTCTTCTAATTCTGTAACTACCTGTAATCTTTGAATATAGAATGTACATTCTATATTCAAAGCTGTAGTGTCCGAACAAATTATTGAAAATGTAACCCTTATGGATAGGCAACCCAATATGAGAATATGATGCTGGACTCATAGATATCTTACCCTTTCTATCTATGTACTAGACCGTATAATATCCGTATATTTGGGAATTGCGAATACAAATGCGGATTACCGAACTAACATGATATGGAATTAGGCAAATATGAACTATTATATAGTATATAAACAAAAATACACCATTCTGAAACAATGTGTTACAAGCAGCGCTTATATTATGTCCAGGATAGGCTGTAGTCAAATTCTTGGACTATAGATTTTGTCATAAAAAGAAGTATGTTTGTAAATTAGGCATTGCTAGAGTTCTCTATGCTGTTTAGTTATCAATTAAATACAGACATATTTAAAAATTAAAAAAAATGCAGGCATGTTTTCATTGAGTAGATACTCTAATGGAACCTAATGGCAAAATTCTGACATGGAGAAAAATTTATGTAGTAGTCAGTGCTATGCAATAAATAAAAGGGACACATTAATTATAGTGAAAATTTATTTGTTGATAGTCCTTATAATTAAACGTATCCTACAAAATAATTATACCAGAAAATGTAACATTGTTACTTCTTGGCAAACGATATCTTCATCGCATGTGTTGGTGTGATTTTGAAACCCTGAAGGGCATCTTTCGCCGTGCCCGACTGCAGCTCATTTTCGAATTCTACGAAGGCGATGTCATGTCGATTCGGTACCAGTCGAACTTCCTTAAATCCAGGGAACCTGTAAACAATTTCAATAAGAAAGGCTCTCAAACAACATCACATCTGGAACTTACTGGTTAAACAGCATCGACAACATCATCTCACTAGTTTCATCAGGTAGATTCGTAAGAAACAGGATCTGATTCGGAGGCTGTTCAGCGTTGTTTCCACCGGGCACCCTGTTCGGGTCCTTGTTCTTCTTCTTCTTCTTCGGCGCTTCGTCTTCCTTCGAAGGCGGAGGTCTGATCTTCTTCGGGCGTTCAGAATATGTACCTTTCATTCTTGCAATTATATCCGAATCACATTTGCTGTACTGTATCCGCATGGGTTTGTCGTAAAAGGGAAATCCCTGCATTGACCTCAGAGCGTTGGTCGAGCTCTGTATTTCTTTGAATACGACGAAAGCTTGGCCACGCATTTTCATCGTTTTGAGGGCTATGATGTCCAATATCTGGCCGAATTGGGAGAATATTGCGTAGAGTGACTTCTTGAGTTCCTCCTTCTTGATCTTCTCATTTAGGTTGTTTATGTAAATAGTGTGATTCGGGCGAATATCCATTCTGAAGATGTAAGTTAGGTTAGGATTTATAAAAGGGGGTAGCGCTGTAAGTAATGGAGCTAACAAACTGAAATTTGATCTTTTTACATACCTGTTTAGGTACTACAATTAATTATTGTTAAAAAGATAAGTAAACAATATATGAATAGAATCAATAATCAGCAAAACGCCGACTAAACGAATTCACCAACCACAGTCGATAAACCAGCAACCAGCAATATCGGCATTGAAAGAACGACGCACGGTTGCCAGATTTCTATTTTATTCTATGTTTTGACAAATTTTAATTCATGAAATTGTTTTGGGAATTGGAAAAAACGAATCATATTTGCTATACTGGCATTGAATAACAGCAGCTCTTCAATACCTTCAGTATTGAACCATACAGGTGCGGTGTTATTGACTGTCTACAGTGTAATGCATAGTTTTTTTAAATTAATATCATTTATCAAAACAAAACAGCTATGGGCGAACACGTTCTTTATAGACAAAGTGAAAATGTTTCTTTATGACATATTATAACAACTAAAGAAGCTATTAGCAAAGAGTTAGATCAGCTCCAAAAGAAAGGTGTTATAACTTTAGTTAAAAATTCTGAATGAAGTTTACTATTAGTATTATTAGATTGTGTGTATTTCAAAATGCATATAATTAGTTAGAGTTAGCCTAAAATTCCAAACAATTATTTTATTACTCATAGAGATATCTATCAAATGAACAGATTACCATTTGGAACTAAACCAGCTTGTAGCATTCCTGGTGCTATCAATTTCTTCATCTAAAGAGTTTAGAATTTTAGCACACAGATTTGCGTAAATTTCCAGTTAAAATAAAAGCCATAAAAATTGTCCACAACCACGTAATGTAAATGATGTTAAAGCATTTGTCGGTATGGTAAATTATTATTGACGTTCTATTCGAAACTTATCAACACTTCTTGTGCCACTATATAAACTATTAAAACATAATATGTCACATTTAAGAAGATTCAAGAACAAGAAAAATCATTTAATAAATAATTGTCCCACCCTCGTTCCAAAATGTAATGTATGATAATAGAAACCCGAGAATTCTTCAAATTGTCTTCTTTATTATATATAAACTTCAAAAGTACATTGATTACTAGGTCTTAAAATACTACACTTACGAAGTTATATCATAAGCTTTTTGATTATGATTTGTTTATGAGCATCCAGGGCAACGAACGCGATCCAAATCCGTGCGCATTCCTCATGCAAGAGCTGTTTCCTTTACCGTTCGGGCCGGGTTAATAAATTTGTCCGATATTCGATTTCGTCAACGAATAAATCTTTTACGGAGCTCGCCTCATTTACAGTCACGGAATAGGTTTGACCGTAAACTACAAAATAACGCCTTAACCTCTGACACGGCGAGATTTCAGTCGCTGCATGGTAAACTAATTGTTAATMAGCGTGAACCATAAATTAGTGCACTGTAAAATAATTACAGGTTTTGAACGTCCGGAACGTCGTATATCTCTCATCCGCAATATGCGTTCATCGCCATGGGAAGAGGGTAATTTGATTTCTTTAGTGTGATATTTCCAAAACTAACGAAGCAATAAGCCTTTCTTGCTAGGAAGAAATTCTGCGTTGCACTTTTCCCTCAAAGCCACTGACTAAACACTAACCTGGATTGGAAGTCAACATCATTTAATTGTTGATGACGCTTTAATCAGTGCTCATGCTTTGCTGTGCAATTTGAATAACTCTTTATTGGCGCATTTTAGATAAAAAATAGTTAATAAGGTGCCACCTAAATTTATTAAGAAAAAAGTTGCAGTTCCCATGACTAGTGCGAAGGCGATTTAGATTTCTCGGTCAGTTCCTGTGTGTATTGTGACTATAAACGGATGTTTTATAAGTAGAACTATATGGTAGCAGTCCATTGAAGAACTTGTGGTACAAAGGTACAATCCACAGTTACTTAATATGAATTAATTCCTCTAAAATTACCTTTATACTAAAATTAAATAAAAACATTAAATAAAAAAAACAAGATTCTAGTATTTTTCATGCATATTCATATTTTGTAATAAAAAAATGGGTGCTAAGGCCCATTGTAGAACTCGACACTGCGTCTGACATTTAATTCTACTTATGTAGGCAATTGATGAAACGATATTAAATTTTCTAACCAAATTACTAGACGAACAAATTAAACAGAAACGATCAGTATTGGAATTATTTAAAATTTCTCAGATTCTATAATAAAGAAGTTGGAATAAGCTAAAAATTCTAATTATTGTTGAGCTCTGAAGAAATGAATTCAATATCAGGGAACACATATTTTGAATTTGGTATTTCCTTGCTATGAACATCTATCAGTACCATGACGTTTTTAAGTTGCTTATCATACTTTATTCAAACTCTTAATATGATAAATGGCTTTTATGGGTATCTAATTTTGCTCTGACCACACTTCAGGGCAGCCAACAAAATTATGCATTATCTAATTGAAAGCGTTTTTTTCAATATCGATCTCGACCAGCTGCGAGCGCACATTCTAGCACCGAATTAGCATGAAAAAAGCAGGAACCGTGGTTTGCCAGAATTTATTAACCATCCGCGATCATTACCGCGTGTTTGTTTTGGTGGGAACGCGAATAAATTATTGTATCGGTAATGAATGCCTTTCATGACGCGATTGATTTGTGTTTGGTATTGCCCAAACTGTTTAAAACAATTTTCGCTCGCCCGCGTAACAAGTCATTATACTGGCGTTTGACAGCTGAGTTTCGGCTGTTGAAAGGAGACTGGTATTCAGTTTCGGGTTGTGGGAATTGGGTGAACACGAATCGGAATCGATTTACAATAATTACATGTGGGGGAATATAAATTAGCTGTCAATATCTATTCTATTAGTTGAAGTGCCTAGTTGTTGCGTATTATTTTCATAGTTTCACTAAACCCTCAAGCTACAACGTGCAATTCCTGAAACGTCGTTGTACGTAAATATTATAAAGATACAAAAGTTAACAATTTATCATGGTGGACCTAATGAACCCTCTTCAGACAGTATTTGAAATAAGCCGTCGTTTGTAGTAAGAAAATCTTCAGTAGCAAGAATTTTCGAGGCAGCTAGATTTTAGAAATTAGCTAATTGAAAACGACCCTGGCAGAAGACTTCACTTTTGCAAGCAAATGATGAATCTACTGTATAAATAGCTGCTGTCACAACAAACACAATAATGAGCAACCAAAGTCGAAAGTGACTTAAATTTTACGTCTTTGGAGCCCACCACAAACACATCTCCTTCACATCTCGAAATAGTTATTAGCCAGTAWTGGGTCATAATCTACCGTAACGGTTGTTTAATGCAGCATTTGTAAGCCACTMCAAGGTGTATTTCAAAATTAATAACTGTTATGTCATTTCTAATGTCTTCAAGGAACCATTTTGTCGAGAAGCCCACGAGGAACTGCGTTAAATGAAAATTAAAACTAAACAAAACTGACGTCTCTAATTGGTTTTCGATTATGAGTCATTAAAATGCCGTCGTTATTTATATCGTTCACCTTCGGGCCAACAATTATTTATGGTGTTCTTTAAATTATGGGCCTTCAGAGGGGTTTTCCTTCTAGGATGCGGTTGATGACACACGATGTCCTAGTACTTGAAGGGTGTCATCGTTGTTGCAATTTCGTTATTCCTCAAGTATTATGTTACAAGATGAATTAACAACACAATGTACACGTGTGGACTAACCAGGTGTCCACAAAAACAAATGTAAATATATTCGAAGAAAGATTTATTGTACTGGAAACACTTATTATAATATCATAATGGTATCTTTAGATTTATCAAACGATCTGTTTATACACATTAGGTTGCAGAATAGCACAACTTACATGTAGAATTAAGACAAAGTGTGAGCAGGAAGATTATATACTGCACATAAAAATTAAGTATATATGAACATTAAGCAATATAATATTCATATAAATTAGCCATTATATTCGAAAATCTGAATTTAAAACAAGTTGCATAAAAGGTTGATAACGCGATAGCAACGTTTTAGACATCATAAAATACGGTTTAGTTAATAACTCCTGCGACTATGCAGTAGTCTAAACGATGCTCTTTTGACATATAAGGTCGATTCCTTAATCTGTTTTTAATAAATTATAATAAGCCATTTGCTACTTGATAAAAGCTGACATTTGGCATATGAGAAGTGCCAAAATGATTTAGACAGAAAAGCTTCTTTGATACAAACGTTTTTTTAGCTATTTAGCAATATATTAGCCAGTTGGTTAAGCCAAACTGCTAAATGGTAAAACCTGTTTCCTGCGAGGGCGGTGAATGCATGAATTATTGATTCATTTGTTTGTTCATTTTCTTTATTTTTATTATAGTTTAACAAGTGTTAATAACAATACTAGCCCTGAATTTCGTAACTACAAAGACGATTTTATATATATATTTTATTTGGTAACTATTAACGTTCTCTGAACACATACAGCCAGCACTAATAACATCTTTCAATTTTCACTTAACATTATGAAAATTTTTTTACTTCCTTGGTGTTACGTGTACTTTAAATTTACGCGTAAACTAAGGAAAGGTAAACAAAAAAAGCAATCGTTTAAAGTTAAAAACAGAAGGTGCAAACTAAAACCGTGGTAAATATGAGATTATTGAAATGTCTGTAAGCTTTTATAACTTTCTGTCTCACGCTAAAGAACTCTATACTAAACCAAACGTATATACTCCTATTAATATTTACGTATAGAAAGGTCTGTAAGACCATAATAAGAGCATTGAACTAGCTGGAGTCAGCTTATGTTTACCCCATATTGAACCGACTACTAAGTGTGTAGCCTATATACAGGGTGTTTTTTCTTTCAATCTCTAGCATAAGGATTTCGGAAACTAGCGGAGATAGCATGGGGAAAGATTTGCAGTTTTGTGTACCTGATTTAATCTATCTTTAGATTTTTGAAAATTGATATCTTGAAAAAAAGACAAAATCTTCGCCATATCTTTTTATTCCTCTAACTTCGCTATTTTCAATTTTACAAAAGAAGCGTAAATACGAATTTGTAGAAAATGATGTCATTCAATCTTGCAACTAACCTGTAATTTTCAAGATGTAACATAAACCTGCCTTTTTTAAATATAAAGCATAGTTGGGTATTTTTCGTTCTATTTTAGCACCCGATATATAATTTTTTCTCGTTGCAAAGTGCAAAAAAGATGTTAAGTACAGAAATAAAAGAATCTCGTGCAAGAGATGTAAGAGTACTTTGGCAAAACCATGACCCCGAGCAAGTAAAAGGGTGAACAAGTAAACGAATGCTTTGAAAATATGCAAGCAATTAAACAGAAAAGTAGGGCAGAAAAAGTTGATGTTATGCTACGAACATCAGTTCTACACCTTAATAGGAGATATAAATACGGTGGCGTTCCCTGCAAAATAATCTAGCTGCGTGGATTTTCCTTCTTTGCTTCATATCAAGCCAGGGGATTAATCGGAGACCTAACCGTATATCTTGACCCCTTCGTATTAACATTAGGCAGGAGTTTTGGACCATTTGAATTCACACAAATAAGCATTTGGCTTTGTGGTCAATATAGGTATTACGCACATTAAAAATTGTTTTTAGATCCATCGGCAGCATAAGCCCAGACTTCTCACGTGATCAACAAACTCCAGAATTTCATTATCAATATAAATATTTAAGTTCTGCAATATTCTCTTTGCGCATCTTGGGATTAGATGGCTTGCCAAAAAGTATTAATTTAGATTTGGCGGGATTGATAACTAGCGGGCGCTTCCTGGAAGACATGGTAAAATTATGTAGGTACCTAACTGATAATTTTATGATTTAAACGGTCCACCTCGCCCTATTGAAATGGTACATTATCTGTGTGTCACCCTCATAATGATGGTAATCCCCATAATCTATAAAAGAAGTATATACAGATCGAACCGTATGGGGTTCCACTTTGAACATTAACAGGTCCAGACTCCCTGTTGCCGAGACGAACAATCTGCACCCTGTTGGCAAAGTAACTCCTAAACATACGGAGAGCAACTGTACCCAATCTTAAATAATATAAAATAGCAACAATCAGATTTCTCTCTCGAGAAGCCAAGTAAAACCAAAACACTGAGGCCGGCATCATTTATTGTTTTGAAAATAATATCGGTAACATGAAGCAAAGCTGTTTCACAACTGACAGACCAGACCGCTTAGTAAACTTGTGGCGTGCTGAAGCATCAACTGTGTTATCATTATATTTTCTAAAACCTTGGACCAAAGCGGCAGTACACTTACTTTGGTACAGGCGTATCGTTTCGAGAATTTGGAAAGAATACCAATATTAAGAAGTTTTCTAAAAAAAATCATATCCAGAAACATTATTCTTAAATTCCTTAACATTACGACTGTCTAACGAGTATTTGTAGGAACCTAAAATTAGGAAACAGGCAGATTTAGAGACCGATCGAGTTTATCACCAGTTACTACATAGGTATCTCACCTAACGGAATCACTCGTTCGGCCAGAATTCCCACGCTCCACGCCTCCTTCTTCCATTGGATACCTGCTCAGGTGTGAGGCGTTCTGCAGGCAGTGCGCTTTCCAGATTGGAAAAGGCGTTCCAGAAGGGAGGAACTGGCCGGCTACACCGACTGACAGGTAGCGCCGCCGCCGGCGGTACAGCGCATTTGGGTGGCTGCGGCACGTTGCTCTGCGGAGAAACAGATCAGTACCTGTGCGTCTCACCTGCCGCTCTCACCTGGGATGTTTTGTGGCCAGTGAATTCGGAATGCCGCGCTGTCCGGCCTGCACGCCGTCTCGTAAAGGTTAGTTATGAATTCTAATGGGGCAGGGTGCTTGATTACCTAAGCTCGAGGATTTGCTTGATGGTTAATTTATAATTTATGTGAAGCTGTGGTCTTTATTTTAAAACTTCGAGGATTTACGAACGTCAACTTGTAACTATCTACTCAGAAGAGTAGCAAAAAGAAGGCGATTTACAATTTCAACTAGAAATTATTAATATAGGTATAACATTTAAATCAGATCATAACATTAAGCACAGAGATAATAAATACCGTGTAAACAATCGCAGGTCCTTGTGTATGGCATATATAACTAGATATGTACGTAGCAGAAGAATTCTTGCGCATACAAAAAATTTTCTTTCTGACCACAAAAGGAAGCCTGGCACTAGTTCATTTCCTGTGATACTGTTGAAGTAGTCTTTTTGGCATCGATTGTATAACGGCCACCGCACAAACAACTTCTGGTTTTCTTGTCACTCACAGCATTATAATTTTTAAAACATGTAACTGGTCAAATTTCTGAATATTCCCCAGCTTGCGAAAGAAAACTAACAAATATCTTAATTTCTTTACTGTTTTCCGAACATGGAAATTCCATCTCAAGTGAGAGTCCAACTCCACTCCCAAGTAGCAACCCTCTCTGCTCGTTCAATTTTCCTACAATTATATGAGTTGGTGTACGTGTAGTACCCAAAAGACAAGAACTTAGTTTTCCCTTTATTTACTGTTACATTACATTAGGTCATTTATGTACAGATTAAATAGAAGTGGACCTAATACAGTTCCTTGCGACACTCTATAATTTATTTCTATTTTTACGCGTTGCTATCTATTCTGTAGGAACGTCAATAGGATTTCTTTGAAATGTCCTCGAAATCAATTTTTCAAGTGTTGTGTGGCACAAGGTATCCAATGCTTTGCTCAAATCTATAAAAGCGGCCAAACAAGACTGGGACTTACACAAAGTTTCATTAGATAACACTGGTGTTAAATACTGCTTCACTGTATTTTGAAGTTTAAACTGTACAGAATTGGTTTTAAGTTTGCTAGACAATTTTTTCTCCACGTTAGAAAATACTGTATTGAAACTGGATGCAATCTCTTTGTGGATACTGCTTTCTTCATGTATAATTTTCTCCACATTTTTGCTCTATCTTCTTTGTTCTCTTCCATTTTTTTCTACAGTATTAGATATGTTAAAATATTACGATACTTCTTGTAATGTATTAATTAGTCATTGGATATCCTCCTGGAGAAGCTTGCAGTTGTCTATAGATGAAACACAACGATAGATTTTTAAATCATCGGCATACATTAAAAAATTTGAATGTTTGAAACAATTGGAAATGTCATTTATATAGATATTAAACAACAAAGGACCTAGAAGTTATTTCCACTTGATCAGACTTAACCCTACCAATCTTCACAAACTGACTCCTATCAAACAAATATGATTCTAACCACGCAAGAAGAGAATCACACACTCCAATGTCTTCCAATTTATTAAGCATTATAAAATGATCAATTTTGTCAAACGCTTTGCTGAAGTCAGTGTAAATGCTATCAACCTGTTGTTGATTGTCAATTTGTTGTAATAAAAATTCTGTGTACACAAACAAGTTAGAAACCACTGAGCGTCCACTCATGAATCCGTGTTGAGAAGGACACATCAGAAATTTTACGTGGAAGAGGGCATGATCGTATATGATTGATTCAACAATTTTAGCAAAAATACACAGCTTTGACTCTGGGCGATAACTAGCAACAAAACTCCGATTGCCTGATTTAAAGATAGGTGATACCGCAGCAGTTTTCCAGATTCTAGGAAAGACACCTTCTCCTAATGATTTATTGAAAATTATCTGAAGAGGAGTCAACAGATTATCCATATAAAATATAAAAAAATAATATATAAAAATTTAAAGCCGTTTCTAATAAGTATTGTCCATTTTGGTGAAAATCGACTGTATACCTACCTATCTACTATTTCTAAGTATGTACTACTAGGGGTATCAAAAATTTATTTGAACGACAGTAATGTATATAGGTTCAAGACAAACTATTTACTTTCTGAAAACGGTGCAGCGTACCGCGATAAAATATAGCATGCCGTATAGCCGTGATAGATTGGCGATTTCGATGCTCGATAACCCAAAGAACCTGATTACGCCTGTGATACAACACAATCACAGGTTGTAAAGGAAAAATGGCTTTCAGCCTTGTTATAAGATTACATAATCATTTAACAAAAAATCTTTGCTTTCTTCTATATTTGAAGGACGTATTTGGATGTAAGCAGAATGTAAAGACTGCACCAATTTTCAAAAATTTCAGCCGTCATTATTTCATGGTAATCTATAGCTTTAGCGAATCTCATTAAAATTGTAAAAGTCAATTCCTGTTTTCAACATTCGAAATAACCAGTGAGTGTACATACATCGGCAACACTTAACATCTAACACATTCCAAACCAAAATACTAACCCATATTTTTGCCTTTCTTGCCTTGGGACATACGTAACAAAACCTAATGGACCCGAGTGGGCATATCCAACTCCATTAACTCAAATTGGAACGACTATTCACCCGAAGCGTTTTGTTTACAAAACAAAGGAGCCTTCAAAACGCGGCGCTTGGAAAAGCGGAAAACTGCTATACCCCATTAGTTTTCTAGCCGCCGTTCTTTCGTCGGCCGACGTGCGCAATCAATAAAGCTAAATTACACACTATTTACATCGAGAACAAGGATATGTTTAATCGGCGCGCGCTCTTCCGCTTGTCAAAATGCGATCAATCTTGGTTTTTGTCACGATCGTGTCGGCGGGCTTGATTCATCAAAAGGGAGAGACGGCGCCGTGGGTGTAAAAGAGCGTTTTGTGACGGTTACGGAGTGAGATTTGCATGAAATGGAGGTAAATTGAAAAGAGCGCCTCATCGTCGTGGGATGACGCCCTGTATTTTGCCTGGGCGGTGTGATCGAAATGTTTGCGAGGAAAGCAACGATATTTACGTAACGACAGTTTCATTTCAGTCATTTGCTGTATTATGGAACGAATACTTAAGTGTGGCAATCTCACTCGTTCTTGTCTAAGTTACGGACGCTTTGCGCTCGCTAGATGCATCCTAAATATGCATGTCTATGCTATGTTGTGTGCACTGCAACCAACTACAGATAGATCCATTTCGTTGTCATTATAGCTCATCAGTGTAGCTTAAGTATAATGCAGACAGCATATAACTGGTTTTTCCTGTATACCAAAGGCTTGGTATGATGTTAGTAAAAAAATAGATGGCCATGCCATCTGTCAGCAATGAACTGATACGATGACAGATCTACCTAGCTGCCTTAACTGATACTACTTCCTAAAGGACCTAACCATCACTTATCTTTTATTGATTTGAACCATCTTTAGATTCTGACAATCTTTCACTAAATTCTGCGACAGTTTGCATAGCCATATATTTACTTTACACATCTGCATTCACTTGTTGCAATATGCATACGAATGGAAGGTTCGCATTTGCATTTGATGGAACTTTATTATTTTCGCGCCCTGAACTGGTTATTTACGATCCCATCTAGAGCCATTATACATATCTAGCCGTGCAACGAATCGCACTTGTGAAACATTGTAACGCTCCTTAACAGTTTCTGACAATCCCATCAATAAAATATGAGTTATGGTTTATCAAACTGCCTTAATGCCTCTAACGAGAAGCGGCTGCCATGTGATAAGCAAACGTGTAACGATGACGGCAAAAACCGAACTCCCGCGGTCTTCTGGAGCGATAAACGTAAATGGATAAGTAATATGATTACCTGCAACTGCGTAATTACGGGTGGCAAGCGTTCGTTTGCATTATACTTATATTCGAGATGCAGATAATACACTTATTGCAAGATTACCCCGATTTCTAGATAAAGGGTTACACTATCACTATGAAACATGACAAAAACTATATATTTGAATTCGCAAAACAACTTTAATATTTTTTGAACAAAATATTTACATACCAACTTCATCTAGAGTAAACAAGGTCTATCTTTGACAGTTTTTTGAGGTTTTTTCTAAGCCTATTTTCTCAAATATAACAAAATATATTATATCAAGGATCACTTACAAAAAGTCACAGTTTAATCCCATAGTTTGACGTTAAGCATTGAGGCACAAATATCTATCTGACATATTTTTGCGGCATTTCTGTAACTAACATTAACAAATACTGAGATTTGAAACATTTCTTTTACACTAGACATATATCCCTTCAAGACATAGGGCATATATCCACAAGAGCTATTTAAGGTGGTTATGTGCCCCAGAAAAATTTAATACTACGCTTAAATATTCATGGTCGAAATGTTTTTTTCGCCCAAAAGTTGTGGAATTACGCAAATGAAGCACGGTGAGTACTTAGTTACAGATTAGGTACTGGCAATCTTTTCTGCTTTTCAAAAAAAAATATCGAAAACATTCTGATGTTTTTTTTGAGTACACAAAAAATTTATTTTTATCAAACCTGTCATTCTCACATAATTTTTTATCATAACTCACTTCCAAGCTGGAACACGAGAAAAACGCCGCAAATGTAAGTATACAGCTATTCAATCCGCATGCCTCGCAATTACTAATTAGTAGCGGAACGATCGGAAGAAATCTTACAGTTTTATTAGCGCAGCGTTCAACTAGGATAGTTCCTTTGGGACCGCCGCAATCTGTCTAATTGTCGGGACGTGTTTCGAAGAGAATGACTCGCGAAGTATAGAAACATACCTCGCAACAGCGTCCCACTCCGAAAGTCCGGCCGAACCACACGAAAACCGTTCATTACCGCGATTTCCCATACAGTGCGTTCCGCATTTTTGTGCATGCCTTCCGGGTTCGTCTCCGGCTATTACCGGAGCGTGTCCCATGCATCAACGGCAGATAGGTGTCGCTCGAGATGTCCTTATCGCGGACACGTAAATTCACCTGTGTGTGTATGTACCACGTATTGAAATCTGAAAATGCGCGAAAAGGCGCGGACGGGTCACGGGATTCCCACGGGGTGCCTCGAGCAGGGCCGGACCGTGCAGGTGGGGAGCTCAGTAAGGGACCTGCCACATTATTAGATGCTGCATGTTATACTACCCGCTAGTAGTCGGCCACTTATCTACATTCCGAATCAACACTTGAAAATATAAACTATTTTAGTCAAATTATTTCCAAAACACATAAATCCAGTGGATAGTTCAATAGTAAGTTGATGAAGTAAAAGTCCCAGAGCGTTGGACTAGTGTTAAAGACGACCACAGAAGTTGGAGACCTCATACAACAGACAACAGACAAATATCAAAAGACCATTGTACTTGTCTTCTTTGTAAGAAACTTAAATGCATCATTCCAAAAGTGTAGACGAGATAAGAAAGACAGCGGCGTAATCCTCTTCCAGGATAACTCTTGATCGCATAAAGCAGTGTCATTCAAAGGAGTGAAATTCTCCCACATCCCGCGTGTAGTCCTGACATGAGTCCTCCAGATTTCGTATTGTTCCTCCAGGGGAAAGCAGAATTTCGTGAAGTCCGGTTTATTGATTTGGAAGCAAAGAAGCCCCGTAACAGCACATGCGTTTCAACTGCTGACATCTTGACAAAAATGGTGCGTTTAACGACATTATATTACTGCCGAAGCGATGGCAACGTATTTTGGATATGCAAGGGGATATCATTGAACGACTTTATTGCAAATTTTAAAAATATATGTTTCATTTGCAAGTTGTGTTTTTGTGGGCAGGAATTATGCGTATATCAACTTCATATATAAATTTAACAAAAAAATAAATAATGAAAGTACCTACTTATTTTTATTAGTAGTAGGCCGCCAAAAATCTAAAGTCGGCCACAATTGTGCTAGGCGTCTATCGAGTATATAAGTGAGTAAAACAGATCTATAGCTAGCCACACAAGTACAAATAGTAACTTACATGTATATACTCGAACAAACCATAAAAAACATAAAACACGAAACATAGAATTCTAAGTCAACATAAAATATAATATATCTAAGTATATAAAGAAAAAGACTTTTTCTGCCATGTGAATGTAAGGTAACCCAACATATCCTGTGCATCTGTACCATCTTGTACATTTTATGAGTGCATCATCTTCCACTTATTATCAGCTCTTCATCGCAGGTGCCACATTTTATTGAAATATAATCCTCTTTCCTGATATTTTTCAAGGCGCTGCTTTTATATCAGCCGCCTTTTCCCTTTTAGCAGACCTTTTGTTTTGCCTCCAAGTGTTCACGATATTTTAGTGGCGAAATAGCTGCCGGTAGCATTTTCTTGGATCCATTATTCTTTGCACAGCTGGAGAAGACTAGATTAGATGATCATGCTCGGCGATTTAAGTACTTAATTATTGCTATTCTCTTCCAAAGTTTGTTTTTCTGTTGTATTATCATAATCTTTATTGTCGATTTTATTTGTACCACGTACAATTTCTCCGTCGTCCTCAGTTTCTAGGAACGTCAACTTAGGTACTTCGTTAGTCTTGTTTTCATTCTCAGTTAAAACAAAATCCAGGATTAATACTTCTCCATTTACTACCTTTTCTACGTCAAATGTTTAAATATTTAAATCTTCATCTTCCTGCCTCAATCCTTCGATAACAATCTGACTATCTATACTCTTCCGGGAGAACTTTTCCTTAAAGACATCTAAAACTTTTTTGCCGTCTCGATTTCTTGCAAAGATATGTCTTTTACTGTATTTTCGCTACTTGACCTTAATGTTTAGTAAGCAGGCAATTCAAGACAATTGCATATGGAAACGTATTGTGGGTTACTTTTTAAGTATTTTTAGACTTCGTCTTCCATATTACTTTCAGTATGTGAGTATACTTGATACAGCACATTATGCCTGCAAAATAGTTGCCTTCGCAGCTTCCGCATAGGTCAGCTACTATTATATCCAAATGTAAATAGAAATATGGTGCACTCTCATCAACGTAATAATTACAAACTGTTATTCGGAGCACTTCTTCAGAGGTTCCCATGCAGAGGCTGTGGCTCCGGCCCTGCAGACTCAGTGACAACGGGCCCGTAGAAGACGCGTAATTGATCCGTATGCGAGATGCGTCACAGGAAAGACACTTAATTAAACGCGGGCATTGAATCTGGAGGAGATGAGCGCATAGACGAGATAGGCGGCTCGCCTGAATGACATTTCAAGCCGCTGGACTGATGGTCACTAATGGCCATGATGTGAATGCTTACCGTTTCGCCGACACTAACTTGTCCGCGTCGCCAGCGTTGGAAATTGCCCATTCAGCGATGTACGGATTTAAAAGTGCCGACGGACGTGCAATGGGGAAGAATTTTGCGATATTTACGCGGAGATACTGTCGGGGCTACTGGCGTATTTCAGTTATCTGGGACATTCTTGATGTTCGAAGCCTTGCCACTCGAACGTGGTCAGCGAAAAGATGAGGAGACGTTTCAAAGTTACCGATGTCATGTGGTAGTGAAGAAAATTTTAGTTGGAAGCTGTAAATGATTCCAGTTCTGATGAATTTCCCTTGCACTTATTGAGTTCTCGCTACAAAAAGACTGAAAGGCTTTGAATTCAAGATTTGCAGAGTTGCTTTACCTGTTAATAAGTGATTTAACTTCACCACAAACATTTAAACAGTCTTAATCTTTTTTCACTTACTGAAGTTATTATTTCAATTAAAATTTTCTCAGTTTAATTATGAATTTTATTATCAATTTTAGATTTGGCTATGGGGTCAATTTTGTTCTTATTTTAGTTGAAATTTTCATGAATAATCTAGAAAACAAGGTCAGGTCGAATATCCGTATATTTCATCTGATAGAGCTAATAGTCTTGTGGATACTGCTACTTCATTTGTTAGCAACCTGATTTTTTCAAGCCATTCTAGTGATCACAGTAATGTTAAGCCATTTATATGCTAACTTTTAGGGAACTAAATGGAATGTTTTGTTTTTTGATTTTCTAAGTGACTGACATACCATCACTAAGATACTTGGGCGATACTAACTATCGAGGATGCTTACTAATCAAACGAATTCGCGGATTCTCATAATTGTGCGCGTAATCTAATTCAATTTAAATGAGAATTATATCACAACTTAATAAAAGTGTGTGATACCTTTATTCAGATGCTGCTACCAAACATACACCTGAGTACAATAAAATCATTTTACACAAGAATAACAGTACTACGTTTCGAACAATAAATATATTTAACAATAACTAATAAATGGAAATAATGTGCAAAACAAAATGTAATCAACAAAATTCGTATATACAAATCTTCTCAGTATTCCTTGCAATATTGTACTTTATGAAACGAGAATATGACCTCAACCCTTAAATTAACAATTTTGACCTACACATGAGCTTGAACTAGTTAACAATGAATTTCCAAAATACCGGGATGCTCGACTAACCATCTTCTAATCTAACTTTCAAGACTAACTGACTTTACTCAACATTACTTTATAGAAATTACATATCTTCCGGTATCTAAGAGGATGGAACGTAGACAGAAGATTCTTAACTTTTGAAAAAATACGTTACTTGGTGGAGTTTCTGAATTAAAACTTGATTGGCTAAAACTACCCCCACTACCTACCACTAAACAATTATAATCAGACCTACCTAACTGGATATCCCGAATCTGAAGTTAAGATACCATGCGATATGGCGTCAGCTTCGACTACTACAATAGCATTCTTCATATCAATGTCCAATATGTAAAGAAAACTTCTGGAAAAACTTTACATGGCTGCCAAATCGTAACTGAATCTGTACTTCATATACTGAGTAGATTGAGCAATCCAATCAATCATTTCTAACCAACTATGACATAAAATTACTATTGTAATTTTTTGGTCGTGTGCCCCAGTCACAAAAGAGCAAAAAATGCAACGACTTAACAAAGGACCCGAAAAATTTGTGAGAGTAGGTACTCTGAAACGAATAGAATTAACAAAATTTATCCTTTTGCTGCAAAATAATGTAAAACATTTATTTACTTATGCAGTAAAACCAATCATTTTGCTACCGCAGACCATATTTCTATTAATTGGTTTGTACAAAATTTTGAAAAGATGCCATTAACAATCATCCTTATTAGATGGAACGAGTAATTTCAATGTAAGACCAAAACTTTAGGCGGTGAGAGAACAAAGTGACGTGTGTGTTTTAAAGACAAACATGCTTTTGCTAGCTTCAGTAAACCATCGATAAAAATTAAAAACAGTGACAGTATAGTCCAAGATGGATCAATTTTTCACCATTTTCTCCTTACTTAGTCATGTCACCGTCTAAAAACAGATCCGTATCTAGAATTTACGACATACGTCCTCGCGCACGAAACGCACTTTACACTACCGCCACAGTTGTAAATCATTGCAAATCTAAATACTACCTTTAATACGATTACGGCACGTATCCTATTGCCGGTACAAACCGAGATAAATTTAACCAATTACCATCATATATCATTGCAAATACTGCTATTTGTTCATGCGTGCCAGTGACATTATGCTAAGTGCCAGTTTGTTCTGGGCCCAAGGATGCATGCTTAATTGAAGGTGCAAGTTCACCTCCATTATATTCAGTACCTGTTGATGGTTTTATCAGCCGCTATAGCGTATCGTTTATGGTTTTTCCATTAGGTGTTAATCCTTGTTCGAAGTAATACAAATGTTTAGCCTGTTTCATTAAATACGCTTTATATAGTTTGCACGGAGCCTAAAAACTGGAAAAACAGGACTGTTCCATTTAAGTATGGCACACAGGTGGAATAGCTTGATGGTATCTCTGTTCCGATGCAGAAATACCAAATGTAAACAAGTAGGACATATCTGTATGTTCTGTTGCAAAATTTTAATTGATAATTAATTGAAGTAATTAAGCATTTAATTAATTGACGCTAATGAACTTTTTCAGGATTTTTGATTATTTAATGTGTGGATTTAGGTGGTGGGGGGTTGGTGATGCGATGGATGATTGCTAGCTGATGAGAAATTGGAGTGGAACTTTTAATTTGATTATTTAGTTATATGAACTTATATTGGACATTATATCCGATTAGATTATTTAGTTAAACTTTAAATGGAACATTGTAGTGGAAATAAATTGTGATGACGCATTGGTTATGTGATGAACGATTGTAGATGTTTTCTTAATGATTTTTAATTAGTCGATTAAATAATGAAGTGTTTACGTGTTATATGTTGAGCAAATCAACTTTGGTAGTGGATATAATTAGGAAATGAATAGAGGGTATGTAAAAAGGTTTTTTTTTCTTTGTAGTTGTTTAGGAAAAATAGAAAAATATACAAATAGATGCGGAATATTTTTCATATATGTATTTAGATGTAATTATACAACTAAAAGCCTATAAAATACAAAACTATAATAATAATAATAATAGTAATCGCTTAACACTAAGGTGAAGGGAAAAATTTACGAATTATAAAAATAATGATGATGAAGGATGTGGATATGAGCGGGATTGGGTGCAGGAGGTGGGGGGTTTTCGTGCTGGTTGAAGTTGGCATTGTATGGCGGCTGAGGATGTTCGGGAGCGGGTACAGGTGTAGGGGGGTGATAATGAGGTAGTAGGACATATCTGTATGTTCTGTTGCAAAATTTTAATTGATAATTAATTGAAGTAATTAAGCATTTAATTAATTGACGCTAATGAACTTTTTCAGGATTTTTGATTATTTAATGTGTGGATTTAGGTGGTGGGGGGTTGGTGATGCGATGGATGATTGCTAGCTGATGAGAAATTGGAGTGGAACTTTTAATTTGATTATTTAGTTATATGAACTTATATTGGACATTATATCCGATTAGATTATTTAGTTAAACTTTAAATGGAACATTGTAGTGGAAATAAATTGTGATGACGCATTGGTTATGTGATGAACGATTGTAGATGTTTTCTTAATGATTTTTAATTAGTCGATTAAATAATGAAGTGTTTACGTGTTATATGTTGAGCAAATCAACTTTGGTAGTGGATATAATTAGGAAATGAATAGAGGGTATGTAAAAAGGTTTTTTTTTCTTTGTAGTTGTTTAGGAAAAATAGAAAAATATACAAATAGATGCGGAATATTTTTCATATATGTATTTAGATGTAATTATACAACTAAAAGCCTATAAAATACAAAACTATAATAATAATAATAATAGTAATCGCTTAACACTAAGGTGAAGGGAAAAATTTACGAATTATAAAAATAATGATGATGAAGGATGTGGATATGAGCGGGATTGGGTGCAGGAGGTGGGGGTTTTCGTGCTGGTTGAAGTTGGCATTGTATGGCGGCTGAGGATGTTCGGGAGCGGGTACAGGTGTAGGGGGGTGATAATGAGTCGGCTGGGGCTGCTCCCTTGGAGGCTGCGGGGGCGGTGGGACCTGTGGTGACCTCGGTCTCATCACATGTCGTCCATAAGGATGATACCGGTGTCCCTGATGCATCGGAGGCACCGGTATCTCCGGAAATAGCGGATGAGCCGGCTGGGGTTGCTCCCTTGGAGGCTGCGGGGGCGGTGGGAACTCCGGTGACCTCGGTCTCATCACATGTCCATAAGGATGATACCGGTGTCCCTGATGCATCGGCGACATCGGAGGCGCCGGTATCTCCGGAAATACCGGTAGGAGTGGTGGTGGTGATGGTGATTGAAACCTCAGTTCCGGTTCATCTTCGAACAGCGGTTCCGGAACTCCTCCCGCTATTCTTAATTGCTGCGCTCCAATTTCTAATCCCAAGAAGGAAAAAACATTTTTCTTTAGTAATAATTGGTAAATTTTAAGTTATTGTTTAATTTGTTACCTCCGTAATAGTTTTGACTACGCTCCTCCTCCAGAGCTGATGACGGCAGAGGTTGAAAACCTGAACATAATGATAAAAAGAAAAAAAAAAACATATTAGGAAATTAAATATAAGCTTAAGTTTAAGTAATCATTACCTGCCATCATCAACCTCTCTTCTACTCCCATGAACGGTCCATGATCGATGAATGACTCATTTCCTCCTTTTTAAGAGAGAATTTGTAATTAGAATTAAATTCAACAGTATCTAAGAGTAACCGTATTTACCTGCAAGAGTGTCCGACGTTACGCGTCTACACGGTTCAACGGCTGCAGCGTTCAACCTTTGCACAGACGGGCCCGCTGTTGCCAGGGAAGGCAATCCAGGTACATCTGCAGAAAATACAAAAAATAGATAACTTTTATATATGAGAGAACATGTACGCAAAATATGTCATTGTTAAATTCTTACCTGTGCTAGGTATCGCTGAGACATTCTGATCTGCATTAGGGCCAAGTTCTGCCAGATCATTATCATCTATGATGATTAATGATCTGGTAGAACTTGAAGCACCGCTTTGATCAGAGATTACATCGTTAACTCGATCATTTGAATGAACGAATTCCCTCAGTAGATCTCTGATGTTTTGCAGATCAGGCATTGGAATCCGTCTCACCCCTGCTATAGAAATTCTGCAAAATGGACACTCGTGCCTGGGTGATCTTTCTGCACATGATAGGCACATTATGTGCCCGTTCATGCATTGGACTATTCTCCCGTCCATATACTCCAAGCAAATAAAACATTGGAATAGCTCTAGCAACTGCATTAGCAGAATGCCAAAGTTAATAAGTCTGTAAGAAATAATAATATTGTTAATTTAAAAAAAAGGGGCGGAGGTATTGGTATGAAGAAAAAGAGTGGTTATCAAAAAAGACAAAAGGAAATCAATATACTTACAATAATTGTTGGCGATCCATGTCTCTCTACACACACACACACACACTGAACACGAAAACTCTAGATTTATTTTCGAAGCACTGGTGTAAAAGCCTGTAACGCTTCAGATTTTATGCCTTTTTCCACCACTCCTCGAAAATACGGTTTTAGGGGGTTGTTTTCCACAAAAACGATGCTTAGCGGCGGTACCCTTTTAAAAATTTTTGTTCAAAATCAACCATTCCATTAAGTCACTGTCGGCTCGTGTACCGCTGACAAGGGTTAAGTGGTTAAGATTTACAACTTGTCCGTTCTTTGTGTAGTTGTTACTAGAACCGTACCCGTAAGCCAACAGGTTTAAACAAGTCTTTCGAAGTCCGACACCAAGGAGCCAAAGCGTCAGAATTTATTTAAAATAAAACAAATTATTTCTCCAAAAAAAGATAATACCGAACTAGGAATTTTTATAGTAGGTGTTCCAGCACAGTTTTTTTTTTTTTTTAGTACATAGTTACAGACAAATTACTGTAAAGCAGTTATAAATTGGTTGTATAACAATTATTATATAAAAAAAACAGTGTTATAAAATATTGCGATATTACGTATTATGCAATGATACTGTTGCATTCAACAACTTCAAAGGGACCTCCCAGTGTTGTAATAACTGATTTGGCGGAAATGTTTTATTTTCCTAATGACTCGTTAAAGTTACAACCCATTGCTTCTTCAACAAAATAAGAAAGCATGCCCGCAGACCGAAAAACTAGATGTCATAAGATATGTGTAGTGTTGATTTCCTATTTTGTGTATCTTGTAGTTACAGAAAACTAAACTATTACCAATTAAAACTTGCTATAAAAAAAAAACATATGTATATGTGTACAAAAACTTTTGAAGCGTCACCAACTTAATAAGTATTTCATCAATTAAGAGATAACTTAAAAAATA
Organism: Rhyzopertha dominica; assembly: GCA_025024175.1. Lineage (NCBI taxonomy): Eukaryota > Metazoa > Arthropoda > Insecta > Coleoptera > Bostrichidae > Rhyzopertha > Rhyzopertha dominica. Next base: position 69,130,295 of record QCXZ01000003.1, on the reverse strand, counting down.
CGACATAACCGTTTAATCATATGGCATTATAAACCTAACTGGACTGCTTACAAACCTCATTTTATAATCAAATTTMCTTATAAATTTGATTGTTACGTTTTGGTAATTTTTTTGTTGGCTTGTTACAATGGCGGCCATACATGTGATTAAAATCTAAAAAAAAAAAACAATAATATGGCTTCCGTTTTTTTATAAAAACACATATATCACAGAAAAATATCTGTAGAATAACACTGATTTTTACATGATAGAATCAAGGCTTAATAAAATAGTTTTATAAATGTTCACCGGGTGAAAATTCAGTGTTAAATAACACATTTAAAAAAAAAACCCTTTATAAAATAGTTTGAACCATTCGAAAAATAGTTGTATAAAGCGTTCTGTAATGTAGTCTTAATACTATTTTTTATATAATTTGCTGTGACAACGTTCTTAACACTAAACTATATAAGAATTTAATGTAATGAAGCTGAATACTCGTTAGGGAAAACCTTATAAAATAAAATAGACATCGGGGAACGCTAATAAAATAAAAAAAATAGGTAAAGTTAATATGCTCTGTTATTTGGAAATTATAAAATTATATATTGCTTATTGGGAAAAAATCCTTTGAGGTAAATTTTATCACCAGCAAGCAATTACTTCGGCTTTCAGCATACAATTGCAATTTCAATTACACATTGCAATCTTAAGCTCACAGCAAGAAGCTAATGCGCTGTAGCAATGCATCGCATCAGTTTTTTTTCCAGAAATGAACCAAAACGGTAAAACAAGTCATTACTTCGGCTTTTAGCAAACAATAGCATTTCCATTTGAGTTAAGTGGACAAGTATTTTCTCAGAACTTAGTAGCCCGTTCTATAAAACCCTTATTATTCTAGTCGTAAATACCCTCAACTGAGCAGCAAACACAAAGTCAACAGGCTCAAACAAGTCTTTCAAAATCCGACATCACGGAGCCGAAGCGTTGGTCCAATCCTTCGGCTTTTAGCAGACAATAGCAATTCCAGTTATGCATTACAGTCTGAGCGGTTTGAGTAAACCGCCATTGTGTAGGCTTTTAGCGAAACGAAAAAGTCGTTTCTACCTGTGGTTTCACTTAAGATTTATTGGGTCGCGTGTCTAAATAGCATTTTGACAGGTTCATGTCAACCTCTAATAAGCTGAAGCCTCTTCTAATGCACTTTAGGGAAAAAAACAAAAAAGGAAAAATGACAGGTGCAATTTAGAAGAATAGCTACAAGTTCAAACCTGCATTCTGCTTCCTTTGTTGTAAGGCTGTATAAAAAGGCGTTCGGTCCGTAGTTACACACAGTTAACAAGCAGTCAAGAGAAAGTGTGGTTTATCTGTTGTGCGCGTTTTTTTTTGTT